>WBMV01006671.1:1229661-1366846 GCA_013396655.1 Campylorhamphus procurvoides | reverse complement strand
GCCCCCCGCCCGCGGGCCCCGCAGGCAGCGCCGAGCCCCGCACAGGCAGCGCCGGCCATGGAGCTCCGCAGGTCCATCTCGGCCAGCGCCGAGGCCGACAGACCGATGAGGCGCTACGGGGCGGTGGAGGAGACGGAGTGGAAGGCGGAGGCGCTGGGCAGGAGTGAGTGCGGGCCGCGGGTGCGGGTCCGGCGGGGCGGTGCGGGTTCCCCCGGGGCTGCTCGGGCAGGATGGTCCGTGTGACCCCTCTGCCCTGCGGTGCTGGCCGGGGGGCTGTGCCGGGGACACACAGCTGCTTTGCCGGGGTCGGGGCAGCGCCGGGCGCTCCAGCCTTGCCCTGCGGCGCGGGGCGTTCGCTCGCCCCGCAAAGTGATGCGAGGAGCGGGTGCCCGAGGAAGGATGGCTGGGACCTTTGCTCCCCCGTGTTGTTTAGCAGGTGGGATTTAATATATGGCTTTTTTATATATAAATAAATATTGCTAGTCTTCAGCGCGTTTCACATTTGAAAAGGACGGACAGCAACTACGATATTCCCCCTTGTTATCTCAGGCGGAGGGTGCAGCAATACAGCACTGAGTTCGTGCCTTCAGTGGCTGCACTGTATTTATGAGCTCAACAAATGTTCTGTGCTGGAAGAGCTTTCTTGAAATCGTAATTTTCCAGAAAGCAGCAATTGACATAACCTTTCCCAAGTGCCGATGGAAAGAGTAGTTAAAAAGATACATAGCTGCCCATTCAGGTTATCCATGGGACCTTGTTGTCTCCGAGATAGCAGCTATTATTCTTTTATTGACAGAACTCTCTTCTTTACAACCTAATAAGCCTGTAAACCACTTCTAATTTTCCCGGTAACCACAGAGGCAAATGATATTGATAAGATTGCCACAAAAAGCTCTGTCCTAGTATTAAGAAAAATATTTTCTAAGTTTCATCAAGTGTTTGATGAGGTCACAGGAAGAAAAGCTTTGTGTGTTATCTGTTGTGACACCTTCAACTTGGCTGGTACTGGGGTTGCTGATATTCCTTATTCCCCATCCATCTTTTTATGTGCATTGTGAAGTCTCACCTGGATGCCTTTTAACACTGCATGGTTTTGCAGCACCTTGATAGCAGATTTTAGCCAGTGTTTACTTTTCTTTTTACATCCGTTTTCTGGAATGCTGCTTCACCTCTGGCTTCAGTTTTTCTTGCATGTGTCATTGTCTGCCGTGTGCTGATGGCAGGGTGTAACTCTCCCACTCTGATGCTTCAGTGCAGTGTTGGGTTTGTTGCAGTGCCTGGCATGGGTTCAGGACTGAGAAACTCCACACTTTCTAAAATGGAATTGAAGGCTGAAATCACTGTTGACTGAGTTGGTTGAGTCAGACACATGCAACAGTTTTGCAGGTGCTCTGGCGTGATAGAGACGTGCTTTTCGTGTTCCCACAACTATGTCTGGTTTTGTTCCAGCACTCAGGAGCTGAGTGCAGTGCAGCACTTGTAATAACAATAATAAAAAACCTGGTAGCCTGAGGTGACAGAAAGGTTATGTCTTGCAAACTTTGGACAAAAGATGGTCTGTTTGGCAGAGGCAATGTGCAGGCTGAGTGGGAGACCAGATCTGCTCAAAAATGTGTGCTCAGCGTTGAGCTGCCACCCAAAGCACAGAATGGGCTGTTGGCAGGAGCAGGACCCAGTGTCCAGCTGTCTGCACCCTGGCTCTGCTGCTGAGCTGCCCTTCTACACACTAGAATATAGAATAGAAATTAATCTAGAGGCCATGATCTGTTCTTTGAAAAGCATAAAATTATTAGATTATATATTTGAATAATTTATCTCTTGTTTGCTCATAGGTATCAGTTTTCTTAAAATACTGTGGGAAAAGCTATTTATAGTAGATGGCTTAGATGATTCTTGCATATCTTTCCTGTTTAAATACTAAAACTGACTTCTGGTCACACTTTTGCATTGATTAGAAATAAATAGATCTTCCTGTTTACTGTAATGCTTACTTACAGCCATCCTGAATTGCATGGCATGATCACAGTAGTCTCCAGAAGGTCTGTGAAAACGCTGAAAAATCATCATCCCCTTTTCTACCAATGTTAACAATTAGCTTTTGGTATTTGCATATTGTTTTAAATATTAAAAGCTCAGAAATAGTATTAACAAAAGCAGAAGCCCATTATTGCATAGGCATTGATCCTTTTTACTCTGATGATTTGTTGTATTAAGTCAGGAGCTCTTTGGAGGCAGAACTTGTGTATCTGTACAACACTGCACAACAGAGTGCTGTTTCCTGGATAGAGCTGTGTGATGTGAGAGCAGTCACATCACAAGAGAATGTACATCCTGGTTATGTCCATTCCAGAGAGAATGTCACGGAAGTTAGATAGTTTCTATTCAATTTGTTAAATGAAGAAGGAGCGCTGTGCTAACGTCTCTATCCAGGGTACTGAAAGCATTGCTGGTTATTGGTTAAAACAAAAGATGAGTTACTTCACAGCAATGAAATGTAACATCATGCACATTTCTACTCTACACTGGCCTCTTTCAGCCAGATTATCAGGGAAGTTGAGCTGGTTCACGGTAGCTGAGGATGTGATGCCCTGCAAGCTGAGGGTGTCATGATTTCCAGCAAAACACAAAGCAGACTCTTTAAAGGTGTCTCTTTAAGAGCCTTTCTCTTCACACACAGGAGGGAATTTCCAAGGACTAAAGAACATGGAAAAGGATGGTTTACCATATACAGAGCAACACATGCATTTTCTAGTGCATGCATGTAAAAGACAAGCTTATAAATTGTCAGGCTTGCATAATAATGTGGTTACAGCCTTCTCAATAAGTGGTTTTTACAGTATGGTCGTGGGGAGTCTGCTCTGAAGCAGAGCACTCGAGTGCTTTGGCCAGTCCTCATTACTAAGTGCACAGTTTCATTTAGAATCATCTGTCTTGCCATTGGCAGGGGCTCATAATGCCCTGATTAAATAACTGCACGCCACATCAGGGAAGTAGCCACAAAGAGACAAAGCAGTTTTTCACCATCCTTTTGAACACTGAGCTTCTCAGATACATTTCTGCTGAGCGCTTCCGTCCTCTTTCAGTTTGTATGAGGTCTGGAGCTAAACGCGAATTCACCAAGAATGCTGCAGCTTCAGTCAATGTAAGGAAGCAGAAGTGTCAGAAAACTGCAAAGGTTATGTTTTGATGGGATTTTGTGCACCAGGAAATTTGTTTATTTTTTTCATTTGGATGGTAATGGAGCTGCCACACTCCTGTAGTGCAGAGATCCACCTTTTCAACTGTCCTTGAACATGAAGTGCAGAATAGGGAAAGGGGCCCTATTGCAGCCCAGCACTGAAGAAGCTGGAGATTCACAGCCTGAGACTCAGAGGTAGCAGGAAGCCTTTGCAACCAGCTTTACTTGCTCTCCCTTCATGCTGTGAGTGTTGTGTCACAGATTATGTCCAGGCAAGGAACTGTGAGATGGTAGGTCACTCCAGAGCAGCACTAGTTGCTGAATCTAGTTCTGAGATTGCCCTGATTTGTCCCAATAGCAGAAATGTAGTACCAATCCCTGATCACAGAGATCCTGGGCTGACATGTGTGAAAACTTATTTCACCGTATTCAGTTGGTTTATCTTGAAAATCTTTCTCAACTTGTTATTCAGAAAGAGACTGCTGTATGTATTTATGTGCTCTGCTGAGCACTGAAAACAAGCACTATTTAATATTTTGCACTTGCATTTCTTGGCACCATGAGAAGGTGGGTGACATCTCTGTCTGGAACATTTTGGGTTGAAGACCTGTTTTAGAAGCATTATGCACAGAGATGGTCTTTCAACTTGCAGAAGCTTGAAAAGCTAAAAGAAAACCATAGACCATAGATAGCAATAACATAAATAGTGGTCATGTAGCCTGGTCATCTGTTCTCTTTGGTGACCAAAGAATGAAGAAAAGACATTCATACCCTGGTTATAGCTAGTTGCTTTATCTCATCTACTGGGAACTGCTTGTGTGACTTTTAAGGCCTAATTTAATTAACATAAGAGAATGGCTGCATCTTAGAATAGGATCTGGCTCATGATGAGTTAATGTTGCTTGATAACATTTTATAATAATTTGAAAAATTTCTTTTGCAACAGTAAAAAATCAATCATGTAGCAAAAGAGAAACACATAAGCCTGTACAGCTGGTGTCGTGTGACATCTATCTGTCATTCTGATCCCTGATGAGTAGTTGGGATGGGTTTGTATTAATCATATGCCTCTATGTATTAGTCAAAAAGTAGGTAAATGCCAATTTATTCTTGAGTCCTTGTGTCAGCTTTATAAACGTTGGAGATTGAATAGCTCTCTGTGTACCTGGTACTGACAGACTGGAGAGTGTGTTGGTCCCTGTGAGACATCAGTGCACTCCTGTGTATTCCTGCTGGATTGGCCCCAAGGGGATGTCAAAAAGCAAACCTTACATTCTACCACATGTGGATGTGGACACAGCCCTGGTACATGGTGTGGGGTCAGCCAAAGGTCCCCATTGTCTTGCTGCTGCATTGCTTAATGAGGGTGGAAGGTGGCTCATGTTGTCTCACAAGGGAGGGCAGGAAATGTGATTAGAAAGCTGCAGTGGTGCTCAGGGCAGCCAAGTCAGAAACTACAGAACAATGCTGGGAATTCAGGAGTTCTCAGGATGAGAGAAGACTGATAAGTTGGGACTGACAAGGGGCTGAAGTGTGCTCTGCACTCCCCACAATTAAATCCAAATATGAATCAATTATAGCTGTTTCAATCATCTGATAGTTAAATATTCAAACTTACACCTTTGGGCTTTCTTCCATAATACCCCCCATAATGCACAGCCATCCACAAACCCACGTCGGTGCTTTGCATAAAAACTTTGTTCCTTTAACACCTCCCCAGTCAGTCAGGAATGCAGGATGACCCTGCCTACCCTGCTCTCCTAATACTGTCCCCCAGTGACATCATGTTTCCACTGTGATTTTAAAAGGACAAAAGAAATAGAAAAAGGAATAAAGAAAGTTTCACAGGCACAAACAGAATTCATATAGCTCAGCTACCACTGCTGTTCCTTCACAGTGATGCTCTTGTGTTATTGTAAATTCCCCATAACTTACAGGCAATAAAGGAGATAAAGCAGGTTAGGCTTACTCAGGCCATCTATTAAATAGGTGGGAAAGAGGCAAACTGAAGGCTATACACAGTTATGTTTCTTTTTATAGAAACAGCAAGACTGCTGGCTTTATGAAGGTCTGAACACAGGCTTCAAACAGAGAATGTAATTAATAATCTTTCCATGTCTCCATTTAAAAAAAAAAAAACACCAACCAAAACCAACAAAAACCAGCTGTATAAAAATTTTTGAAAAGAGTGACCAAAAAGATCAAAGTGACAATAAAACATTAATAGTCAACACTAGGCCTTTTTAGAAAATATTTGACAAAGTATTGTAATGAACAAAGACAACTGATTCAAAGGATGCTGCCAGTTCTAGATTTTCTCCTTGTTCATCATTTTTAATGTTAACATATTTATATTGAACATCAAGAGGAAGAGCAGCCTGTGTCTGATCTGTGGAATCAAGACAGACCTCCCACACTGAAAATCAGAAAGGTTTTTTAGAAAGGATTGAGGGTATTTTCTATAAAACAGTTGTAAAACTCAGCTGCTTTGATGGCAGTCAGATGGCTCTAAAATTCTCCTACACAGCTTAGTGTTTTTATAAGTCATTGGTGATTTTGGCTAGCAGACTGTACATATAATTTATATGCATTTTCATTGCTTATCTATGCTTACATGTACATCCTGATCCTTCTCCTTCTGCAAAATATTTCTAAAACCCAAAACATACCACTTAATAATCTCCACCAGTCATTGCTGCATCTCCTGTAACTCATAAAGAAAGGGTGTACCTTGGTTTTGGTTTAATTCACAAAGAGCCCAGAGAGGGATTTAGAGAGTGAGACTAATCCATTTTATACTATCTACACATTGTCTCATCTTTCTAATTCCTCCTCCCACAGTTGGTTGCTCCAGGCAGCTGCTGAGACAGGGCAAGAAGGAAAAGGGAGAATTGGAAATATTTTAGTGCCTCAGAGTTTGTGCCTAGTAAAATATTAGTGAACAGTGAGTGGTGGGGAAAGGCTGAGGGGGCTGGACCTGGTCAGACTCGAGAAGAGGCAACTGAGAGGGGACCTCATCAATATCAGTGTCTGCAGGGAGGGGTCAGAGGGTGGACCAGGCTCTGCTTGGGGGTGCCCAGCAATGGGACAAGAGGAATGGGCAGGAACTGATGCGTAGAGAAAGATCCACCTGAATATGAGGAAATTCTTCACTGGGCAGGGACTGAGCATTGACACAGATTGCCCAGAAAGGGTGTGGAGTCTCCACACTGGAGATATTCCAGAACCATCTGGACACAAGCCTGTGCCATGTGCTCTGGGATGACCCTGTTGGAACAGGGAGGTGGCACCAGGTGGGACTATGGTCTCTTCCAGTGTCACCCATTCTGTGACTCTGTGTAATTCTGAATAGGGCCTGCCTTGCAAAAACATGTTGGTTATTATGGAACAAGACCTTACTGCTGCACATCTACTCACATATCTCAACAAAGACATTTCTCTCAGCTGAAATACTTGTAAATCTGAAGGTTAATGACTTCCAAAAACTCTGTGCCCAAACTATGTACCAAGCAGCAAATGAACACTTAATATGTAATGCAGTTTATAGTCAAACCAGTGCCAATTAATTATTGGAGAAGTTAGAGATTAAGCTAAAGTGTCATATTTGAGAGTGTTGCTCATGAATTTTCTCATTTCCTTTAAACATATTTTACAGAAAAACTACATTAGACCTGGAAAGTAGGACACTTTGAACTACACAAATCATCCTTGCTGCTGGTTGCCTGTGGGATTATGGACTCAGTCTGTGAAATTTTTTTGACTATGTTTGATAAGTGATCTTAGTTGCATGGCGTGTTTACTTCAGAGAAACCACTAGTGAGAATGTGTGTTTGTCTGCCTCAAGAGTGCATTATAAAACAGGAGTAAAAGCTTATATTCAGGATTGGGCATGCCCTGCAAAATACGGGGTATTGTGTGAAGTTTCCAGAGTTTTCTTGTAATCATTGAGCACAAGAAAGGTTGGAACCCAGCACTACCTAATCCTGATTCCCAGAGGGCTTTTCCTCTGTGGCTCAATATGTTCCATTTTCATAGAAGTCTTAGTTAGTAAAATAAACCCAGAGACTCAATAAATAATGCTAACTTATTTCCATGAGCCATGTTCTGCTGTCTGATGACATAAAAGGCAGAGTATAGATGCATTCAAAACTCAGAGATGAAAAATGTATGCTTGGAGGGCAAACTATGAGAAAATTGGAGGAGCACCCTTGGATAATTATGTTAGTTGCCCTTCAGGATCAGCAGTGAAACATGCATTATCCACATTTTGTCAGCTCATAAAGGGCAAAATATTTGAGAAAATAATTTGTTACTGAATGAGGATAAATGATTTTCAGTGAGACAAGCTGCTCATTGCAAAAGCCTCATGATTGCAAATGCTACCAAAATACAAGAGGTAATTTGTTATTATAAGAATATCAGCAGTGTTTAAGGATTTTTTTATTGCACTGAAACCTTCCACCATCTAAACCTTTACTGATTAGGGTTTTAAAAGGTTTTTTTACAAACATAGGTGGGTTTTTTCATATACTGATAAAACTGGAACAAAACATCTCACTGTGAAGTGGTCTAATGGTTTCTGTTGGAGAAAACAACTCCAAATCCTGAAAAGGAATCAACAGTAATTCTACCATGAATGTCCTTTCAGAGGCCAAAGTAAGTTTCAGAATCATGGTGTTGAACCCTGAAGATTAAGACAGTGACCTGACCTCCCTGGGAAAGGACAGAGAAGCCTGACTGACACTTTCTTGGTTACAAATACAAAACAGTCCGGACTTCATTGACATCAATGAAAATTTCCTCTCTGATTTCAGTAAAAGCAGAACTGGACTGGGCTCTGCCTTCACCTCCAGGAGCCCTCTTCACCTTGATTCCCTTTAGGAAACTCTGGGAGGGAATCTGTGGGCTGTGTCAGCTCCAGGAGGACTCCCTGGGATCTGTCAGGCTGCCCCATGACTTTGGTGTCTGCCCTCGCTCCCCACCGGGCTGTCCTTTGGCCAGCAGCAATTCCCTGGAGGGCTGTTTGCTCTGGCAGGGGTAATGGCATTTCAGTCTCCTTGTCTCTGAGCAGTGAATCACTAGGTGACACATTGGAGCCCCTACAGTGAGAGGCTGTTCCTCAAATTATCCCATTTGACAGAAGAGGAAGCCACAGAAATTCACTTATGCATTTGTGCCCTCGCCTTCCTTACCCAATCTAGTTTATCTCCTCTCACCCTCTACCATGGATCCCCATACAGCTTCCTCTGGGCACTGAAGTTACTGCAGTTTGCCAGACTAAGACACATTTTCCTTCAGGCTGATACTTGTCTGTGGCGTAGACAGAGTATGTGGGATGTGCTAGTGAAGGGCACAGCCATGGTGTGTTAAAAGCCAGTAAAATCAAATCCATTTGTCCCTGCCTTGGTAAGGTGTGAAACATTCTGCAATTATGAAATTTCTTTCTTTCCCTTATGCAAAGAGAAGGTGACAGCCAGCTATCCATTTGTCTCAGACATAGATAAACTGCTGAACTGCTTTCATTTCTTCCCTTCTGAGACCTCACTCAGCTCAGGCTCACAGCAGCCCAGGGCCAGTTGTGGGGAAGAAAATATGAGCCTATTTTGAAAACTGAATCAAAAGTAAGTATTGCAAAAGCAATTAACCTGGTGAAAACAGGGTGCTGGAGAATGACTCCACATCCACACAGGAAAGACAAATACAAAACACGTTTGTTTGCCAGCTGTCACCATTTGTATGAGCTGAAGAGGTAGAGCCCTGTGCTATTTCAATGAGAGTTCACTTAGAACCAGCTCGTTTTGGCTCCACTGGCTCTGGCAATTTGATCTTTAAGAAAGGACACAGCTTTTGCCTGTGGCTCCCTCAAAGCACTGTGTGCCTCATACACTGAAGAACAAGATCCCAGTATGATTCTCTGCTGCCTGACCTTCCACTTTGCTGTCAAACTGCACACACTGTATGCCCATGGCCTTAGGAATAGTAACATTCATCCCTCTGGGAAATTACTCGTCCTATCAAATGTGAAGCACCTTTTTTTCTTGGCTTCTGAGGAGCATCTTCCCAGTATTTAATTACTTGCTGGAGTGGGAATCTCATACGTGAACCAGTTTCTTTGCTGTCTGAAGCAATTCTCCACACCAGTATCACTTAGTTCTTTACTGGATTGGACTTGCATGTCTATAATAATTACCCAGTGGTTTTAAGGTTCCCTAAAATTATCTACCAGCTGCTGGTAAGACGTTCAGACCACTGTTAGAAAACTGTGTTGTTAGATTATCACATCACAGAGTGGGGAGAGACACAGAAAGAAGCTTTCTGGTATGGAATCAGATAATTCCAAGGGTGAAGATGTGAAATACAGAAATGCCAGTGACCGTTTTACTATTATTTCGCTTGCAACACATGCTGCTCTTTATCAATTGATGCTCACAGGAGAAACCATAAAACCACATATTCATTCCTGAAGAGAATGCAAGACTCTTTGAGATTGGACATTTTATGGACTTTTTGTTCTGAATTAAAAAAAAATAATGATGATAGAAAAAGTCTTTAAAAAATACTGAACTAAAAAAGTTTTATGAGATAACATAAGTGGTGGTTGGCACCGTTACACCATTTGAAATGTAAAGCTCCTTGTTAGTATTGCAGGATCAGAATATGACTGGTGAGGAATAAAATGGAAATCCACAGGCTATTTCCTTTGACCACTGAGCAAAATGACAGAAGTGAATGAACAAGCAATGTGAGTTTCTTAGTATTGCTTTTCAAATCTCTATGACATAAAATGAAATCATGAAACACGAGCTGCTTTCCTTGCAGTGTGGCTGAAAGCCAGTGCTGCTCCAGATGGGAATGTGCATTGATTTCAGTGGGAGCTCCACACCAGGGAAGGTGCCTACCCCAGTAACTATCTGTACCAGTTTCTATTTCCAGCCTTCTGGCAGCACTCAGTCTCATGCAGGCTTGTGGCAGAGTTGGGCACAGAAACCCCTTCCTTAGCCTTCCTGACTCCTGGCAGTTTTTCTGAGCCAGACTAAAATAGCTCTTTGCAGATAAAGGTCTAACCCAGTGCCACGGAATAAAACTGACAATGAGGGCTTTGGGTCAGACCTTGAAAGGCAATTTTCTCTGATTTTTTTATGTCTTGCTTGGGATCCATTTTTTTCATAGAAGCAGCTGTCAGATCATATACAGTGTGCAAACCTTCCCACCAGGCTGCACACAGCTCCATGTTCTCCCTGTTCTCTGAAGGACAAACTGCTGTTTAAAGTGCAGAAAGCTGTATTTTCAAGTCATAACATGATGGGAAAAGGTGAAAGGAATATGGAAAACCAATAGTAACTATGTTGTCAACATCATGGTTTACTTCAATATAAACCAAAGTTTTCATCTCACACAGATTTAATTTAATAAATAAAATGTTATTTTAAGCATGGGGCCTGTTCCTCTGTCTGGTCTGTCCTGCACTCCTCAGTGTGGGGGCATTAAGGAGCAGATACCAAGAGCTACTTTTGGGACTAGCAACCCCTGTTTCTAGATTTAAGGTAGTCAGAGACTTCCTTTGTTCTCACAAATCAGACTTTTAGAAATAGGTAACCATTGCAGTTTGATTTCTGGGTTGTATTTTCTCTCTCTGAGGCACTGGAGGTCACTAGAGTGAGCACAAATGACTGCTGCTTGTGGTGTGAGGAGCTCTGAGGACCTGGAGGCAGCCAGTGACCAGCATGGGCCTTTTCACTCTTTTATTGTTAAAGTGCAAAAGTATTCAATAGGGATGTAATGGTGGTACTGGGGCGATAACTGGGGGAGGAGGGGGATATTAAGGCCTCTTTCAAGGTTTGCCTACATACTATGAAATCATTTCCATTTACTGCCATGGGGGTCTGATCAAGGTGGGTGCCAGATCCTGGCCTGGCTCCAGCAGCATTTCCCACTCCATTCAGTTCTTGACTTTGATACACAGGCACCGTGTGCTAGAATGAATGACTGTGCTTAATTCATCCACTCTCCTTGATTCCTCCTGTCTTTACTGCAGCTTTCTGCCTCATCTCCTGTGTTCATTCAAAGGAAAAAATACAGCTCTGACTCAAACCACAGCACTCCTGCTCTAGGGTCTGTGTATGCAGAACTGCAGTGATTTGAGAAATGGACGGATAACACCTAATGCATAAAAAACACTCTGAGCTTGTTTGCTCCATGTCTGTTCAGCAGAGATATACTGCAAGGATGCTGGAAATTCAGGCTAATTCCCTACCAAAAGCAAAGAGCATGTACGAAAGCTTTCCCAACACCAGTCTTAGCCAGGCAAAGCATTTTTTCCAGCATCTTCCTAGTTTTATTTTGTTGCAGTCATTTCATAATTGCCGATGTTTCTTCCCTCAGTAATTTTTAAAAATTTTTATTGAGTTTGTCGTTTATGTAGGATAGTCTGGATATAAAATACCTTTGTAAAAAATTCTTGTAGTGAAGAAAATCATGGCACTTAATTTCATTGTTTTAAAATCTTGTGGTTACCCACAACAGGGTAAATCTAATGTAACTATTTTCATGCTGGAAGGTGTTACACCAGTGTGCTATAAACAAGAAAAAACTGTCTCCTTCTGTGAGTCCCCCACGTATATGGGTTATTTACACCAAAGAAAACACTGTAGCTTGTTTGCATTCACTCTGCACAAGGGAGAAAAGACATTTCTTAGAAGTAAAATCATGTATGTGTTTATAAGGAGGCCATGCACTGCCCTTTGCAGGAGTAAAATACACAAGGAGTGGGAAACAGGATCCCTTCTCAGGGAATAACCTTTTAATAATTTCCCCAGGCTTCCTTCATCTGGAGTGGTAGAAAGGCAAAATATCCCAGCTAGAAATCATTTTATATCTACTAGAACAGATTCTCATCCATTTCTAGGTACTATGGAGAGTTCTCTTCTGCTAACAGTAAGAGTTTTCTGTTTGCCATCCAAAAAACTGGACAGTGATGACATTTCTGTGGGCAAAACTAGGGCACTATCAGATGCTGGGTAGGATCAGATGGGTGTTTGCTTGTGATCAAATAAAGAAAGAGGCAGCATGGGAGATGGTTGGTTTGAGATGTGTATCTTTACATGAATTAATATTGCAAATGAGCTGAAAAATGTGGAAAGAGATGCAAATAAAATAGCATGAAGGGTTTCCAGCTATACTTGAGTATTAGTTTATACCCCAGCCTGCACCAACACAAATTAGGTCAAAGATAATCAATTCAGATAAAGGCCAGTAAAAATGAGACTCATCACTGAAGGCTTACTGGATCCAGAAGGTGATTAACACTGCATGGTGACTTCTGAGGAAATAATTAAAAGGAACTTATATTTTTCTTTTTACAAATAAATTCCCAATAAAAATGAGAATTTGTAAACAGAGCTTAAAATTGCAAGGGAAAGGTAAATGCATTACTTAATCCTGTAGAATTTACTTGATGAACAGTGGTCTGAGACAGGCTATAGTGAGTGTGTTTTGTCTATTCAGTCGATCTGAAAACACTTCCTGAATAGAGTCAATATTATTTGCTTTGCTGGTTGCAGGAAGTTTTCATAGGGGAGATATAAACACCTAATGAAATAGGAAAATCTCATTGTAAAGCCAGAGAATTGAATAGGAAAGATTACCTGAGGGGGAAAGAGAAAGAGGAAAGGAAACAATTCAGCTTAATTCATTTTTAAAAAACCAACAGATTTCATGCTGGTGGCATCCCAATATTTCACTGAATGACAAATCCCTTTCTAGTTCTTTTTAGGCTTATGTTTAATTCATAAATAGGGAATTTTCACATAAGAAACACGGGAGTCTGCTCTGTTGCTTTTGTGGTGGCTGATTCTTGGTGAAGTGTATGTTCAGCATATGTCAAAAGTTTTGACCTTAAGCTTTCTAATGTGGGGATGTACTAAGATTAAATTCTCCTCTCAGATGCAAAAAAATTTAATTTTTTTCTAACTTCTGCCTCATAAGAAAGCTGAGTTCTCATTTATGAGACCTCCAACTCTGCACCAAGCATTTGTATCACACACGTCTATTTTTGCAAACTGGAGAGAGTTCACAACTGAAGTGTGAGGGTCTGTGGTCACATATTACCTTGGTACTGAGAACTTCTCTGGGCAGCATTTTCAATGGGACACATTCCAGGCTGGGTATGTAATTAAGAAAATCTTCTCCAAGTCTGTGCTATGTGTTACAGCTACAACTGTGATAAGAGGCAACTGTTAGTTCAAGAAGGTAACCTAAAGCCTAAGCTGCTTATGAGTAAAGCACAACAAAATAGGGGTTTATATCTTCCCCAACCCAGGCAGGTGGGGAGGGCTGAGCTCTGGCATGGCCAGCATTGTGTCCCTTTGCTTGGCTGCTGGAGGGGTTTGGCAGGTACTTGTGAAATGGAAAGATGTACAGTGATTTACTGCTCGCCCTCTCTGGAGCCAGGAGGAAGCAGGAGCTCAGCTGGATGAGGTGCCCCTGGGCTGGTGCTTCTGTTCTCAGGCTCAGAGAAAACCCAGCTCTGCACCAAAGCTGCCTCACAAAACCCAGAGCAGGACAGGCAGCTGGACAGTAGGGACTGGATGTTCACAGAAAAATGAGCTAAATCACCGTTTTTTCTGCAAGCAGCACTTACTTGAATGCTGGAACTGTATCATGAAAAATCAGCTTATTTGTCTCATAAGCAGAGATTTATTTGTTTGTTTAGCTGTGTGTAGGGGGAGAGAGAAGAGAAGCCAGAAGAACAGAATATTAGGAGAAGCTTCTGGTTTTAGACCTGCTGGGATAATGAGGGCACCCTTCTATCTGGTTAGGTCAATAGGAGAATCGCTGATATGAAATGCACCGTGGTACATCTCCTAGAAAGAGGTGGAAATATAGCACTCTGTTATTTCTGTTACAGCAAGACAAATTAGGTTGCTTGGTTCCAGACTGACATATAATGTGGTCTGGGAGAAATTGCTTTCACACCTCACCTAAAGTCACCAGCCAAATGTGTGAAAAATCCTGTTGTCAGAGCATCTGACAACAAGGAATGTGGTCCTGATACCCAAACCAGAGTTTATTTAAAACTGGAAATAACAGTGGGAAGTCTGGACAATGTTCTTGCACAATTCAACTATAGTACTTTGTTAAGTCTGTTATAATTCTCTGCAGACCTAATTATATGGACAGCTTTTCTTTAAATCCCACTCAAACCAACTTAATCCTTCTTTATACATGACAGAAATGGTTGGATGAGGTACCATAGCTGTTTTGCAAATGGGCTGGCCCAGTCTTGAAGAGAGTTAGTGGCTCAGTTCAGGTGCTGGGGATACTGAACCCTGAAGGCTGAAGTGGCTGCCCCAGTCATGGTGCAATCACCAATCATGGTGATGCCCTTCCAGTGTGCTATAATTACTCTGAAAAATTTCTGTATGTGAGCAAATCCTATTTGCTCTCTGTCAGTGTAATTGAGGCATCAGTAAGGACACTGTTGCTGGATTTTTATGCCTAATGCGTGGTAGGAGCTGTACTGAGATGCTGCTAAGCTGGCTACTGAGCAGTCACTTGCAGACCAGCTTGCATGTGAAGGCGTGAGCTGTTGTGACCTTCTCACAGCCACCATGAGAACAGAATTGTTAAACCTGCCAAATTTAGAATCTGGATGTTTGAAAACTGTCTCAGTTCAGACATGCAGTTGATATTAAAACAGAGAATTCAGTTTCAGCTGAGTGGTGAATCACATGTGAATCCAAATGACATCTCTAGGGTTTGCTTAATTCAATGGGACTTGAGGTTAAAAAGCATTTTATAAAAAGACATTAATTCCAGCTCCCTTTTACTGTTTTCATGGTTCTGTTTCCCTCATTTTTATGTATTTGCCCTCTAACCGGCTGAAGAGCTGTGTGCAACCTCGTTATCACTGGCTGTGATGGAAATTGGCCTGGGCATGCAAATTGCCTACACAGAGTCTTGGAATCAACTTCAAAGTAGCAAGGTTGAGCCCCGTAATTGGAGCATCAAAGCCCCGAAGGGTTTGCAAGACCCAACCTGTAAGTGTCATTAGGGTAATTTATCTTAGTGGACCTACTTCTGCATATCCTGGATTTATTTACGTCAGGAGCATTTCCTGCAAATTTCAATCACACTAAAAATCTGTATTTGTGACAATATTATGGCATAATCAAATCAGGCCTGGGGCTTTTATTTCATTGTTTATGGGAAGATTTTCATAGGAAGTTATTTTTATTTATCTTTTCAATGAACAGTTTAGTTCAATATTAAGTTCTGACTTCTTGATCATTTATTGCTGTGAGTGCTGAAATCCTGTTTCCCGATCTGTAAATCTGGTTTATATTAGCTTTTAAACTGCTGACAAAGGGTACTGCTGAGGAAAAGTCCTCCCTCTTCCCCTAAAATTGACTGTTTAGGGTACTGTTTGGGGTATTGGGAGTCAGAAATCAAAGACATACAAAAATAGAGAAAGCTAGAACTCTCAGTAGTAGAAAACAGCTTCACGTAAATCATACTGATATTGCCACCAAATCATACAGAGATTTACAGCTGGAATTGATTGTAGTAGAGATAATTAGGTAGCAAATTGCCCCACTGGGCTGAGTCAGTTCCATGCACACACAGTCACAATCACCCTTAGATCCAGATGGAATACGAGAGCAGACATGGTGCACTGTACTGAAGTGATAGTTTAATTTGATGGGATGGATCCCTATGACTACCTACATGGAGAAGAGTCTGGGGTCTTTGCATGGGCAGTGTCTGACTGCAGAGGACATTGGACCTCAAAAAGCTAAATCCTACCTTAATGAGTAAAGCCCCAGATAATGATCAAATTAATATTTTCTACTTCCTGAGTCCATCCTCCCACACTGCAGACAATCAGACAATACCTGAGCGTATCCACAGGACCTGTCCGGGTTTTTTCCCCACCAAGTGAGGCCAGACCCTTTAAAGTGCCATATGCTCTCGCCTTAGTTTAAAACAGCTTTGGCTCCTTTGCTCCAGCATCCTACTTGAAAGACTGCTTTGGAAAGTTATTGATTTGCATAGTTACTCGTTTCCTGTCTAAGTGTATTCTTTACCTCTGCTTAATTTTACACCAGAATTCTCATTGAACATAACCAATCCTTTCCCCTGTCCTTGATCCTTTCCTCCTGGCTAACCAAAATCTCCATCACCACAAGGAGATGAATACCATGGTTGTGACAGCAGCAAAAGTCAGGAGAGTGCTGAGATCTGAAAGCTTAAGTGCAAGGTAAAAAGAATGGCATTTATAATCCAAATATAGGATAGCAGTGTAGATTTTAAGATATGTTAAGTCTGAATATCACATTAAGACCTCTGCATCACATTAAATTTCTGCAACAATGCCAGCCTGGTTTTGATTCACAGGGTCTGTATTGTCAGAGCACGATGAACAACTACTGCCAGATGAGCTGTTTTTTCAGGATATCATTATAACCAAAATTAAGTCTTCTGTGCACAGAGCAGTTTCTTAAGACTAGAGAGATCTTTTTCCTGGGGGAAGTGTAAGATTAAAGGGTTGCATAATTACCCACTTAGGAAACTGGAACTGTCATAAACTGACAAAAAACAAAGCCAAGAATAATTACTGCTTATAAATTTTACAAGATAACAAACAAAACATTTAATTGATGCTTTTTTCTGAGAGAGGCAGGATCTTTATAGATGTTATCATTATGGACTTGGGCTGGCATACATATTCAAATAGGAAGCAAGGGCAGAAAATGGTCCCTAAATTGAAAAGCTGGAACCATCATTTAACTGTAAAACTTCCAGTTAGCAAAGCACTGAAGACCATCCTTAGTTAGCAATCACGTTTACCACTTCATTCCTATTTCTGCTTGGGAATATGTAGTTGAATGAGAAAACTCAGAGCAGGATCTCTTTCAGGTTCAGTTTTTAAACCAGATTTATTCAGTGCAACAGAGCTTGTTCTATAGAAGTACAACATAAAAGATGGAAAGCAGCTAAGAATCTTCTTTGGGCAGTGGGCACTTACAGATGTGAGAGGAGTCATTGTGTGCAATATTTTGAGTATAATACCACAGAAACTGAAAGAACTTTCAGAGTTAGAGGAAGGAGTTAAAATTCCACACTGTGGATCTGGCGTTTATATTTCAAGAGGAACCTCAGTGAGATCACAGTGCACAAAAGCCTGAAATAGAAAGGAATAGACTGCTGCCAACAGGCTTTTTGCAAAGGTAAATAATAAAAAATAAAAGGTCAAAGCTTGGAGATAAGAATAAGAACATACAGGATAAGCAACAAAAAGAATCTTTTTGTAACCAGAGGCTCTTAAAGATGAAACAGACAGGGCTGTGAATCAGGAAAGGCAGTGGGCAATTGCACACAGTGCTTTTCATATTCTCTGCTCACCTAATTTTAAAATGGGGTCACATTATGAGCAAGACACTTTTGAAGTGGAAACTCAGGTTTTAAGATGTCTAGGCTGTAAATCTGATAATTAAAAAAAATATAAAATATTCATGATCTGGGCAAAATAAATCCCAATATTATAACCATGCTATTGCACTGGGACCACAGCTGACTGATGGACAGAGCCATCTCCAGTCACATCAGCTGATTTAATAGACCTTGGGAGGAATGAGATGGCAGATGATCTCTGGTAGGTTTTAGGAATAGGGGTTTTTTTTGTTATCATGTGGTGGTCAAAGACTCATTCAAATTCTGTGAAATTCAACAAAATTATGAATGTCTGTTCTGTCTTACTCTCTTTTCTTTTCTTCTGGCCTGCTTTTCCCCCCAGCATTGCCCAAAGGCTGTCACATCACAGCCCAGCTCCACAAAATTCCTCAGGCTGTTAGCCATTCTTAGAGAAAACTGACACATTTCTGAAAAGCCAAATCTGCACTTCAAGACATTTCAAACTTATCTTCTCTTTCAAAGGCAGAAATAGCTGCATCTCTGGAAGTGCAAGTTACAGGTGACACATGCAAAATAAATTAAAAAAAAGGAAAAAAGAATAGATAAAAGTATAAGACTCATGTTCTGTTGACTTCAGCGAGCCTTGGATTAGGAGAAGGGACCTGCAGAGCTGATCATCTCCACAAGGCAATTACCCTTTCCTGCCCCCTGAACCTGCCCGTTGTTTTCCCTATAGAGTCTCTGTGGTATAGAGCTTACTGCTAAAATTTCTGCATAAAAGAAAACTTCAAGTTGTGTTTTGTTGGTCCTTTTGAAGTTATTTTCATGTGCTTAGTGATACTGATCAGATTATTCAAAGATGGTAAAAAATACTCATAAGTTCTAACAGATTCAAACTATGCATAAAACCGCAAGTGCTTGTTGTAGGTTGTGGTAACTTATTAGAAAACAGAAAGGAGACATTTCATATATTAAACAGATTATCTTTGATATTCAGTGTTGAATGCTAAACAATAGCGAGAGATGGTCAAATACTGAATGAGAAGAGGCAGAGGAATAGAGCAAAAGAAATAATCATAGTATCCATACATGACTTCTTCCAAAGGTTAATTACTTTGACAAATGAATACAGCAAATTTGATACAATCTTCCAAAGTTGGTGTATTTGACATACAACAAATATGTCTTTTTAGGTTGCTTGTGCCTTTTCTAGACTTTACTAATGCTGTTAATATGCCCTACAATCAAAAGATTGTCATTTTGATTACAAAAGAAATGAATCTATTTCTGTAAGCAATCTGTGCAAAAGCAGCTCCCATCCTAAGGGATGGTAGAAAGTATTTTTTCTTCCCTCCAGTTGCGTAATAAAAATGTTTTCACTGCAGCTGTTGCTGCAACAGTGATTTTCCCAGGGATTCCAACCATTACTATGAAAGCAAGTATTCCTCTCCTCCCACAAATGGCAAGCTCATATGTGGGGTAATTAATTTTGATCTCTCAGAGGGATGTTGCACTTCTCTACAGGTTGTACTGGGGTGTCTCTCTACAGACATGAAATTCTGATCTCTTGACTGAGGAGCTACTGAGTGAACTGAGGTGTGAAGGGACTGCTCTAGTCCTGCAGTTCATCTCAGAACAGAAGTGATCTTCCCACAGCACAGCACGGAGCTGAGGTGGACAGTACCTTGGACCTCAACTTTACTGGGAGCACAGATGCACCACAACTCCCCATGAGTCAGATAAAATGCCCCATCCTCTCTCTCTCTTTCCCCAAATGACAGTTCAGAAGCAGGGATGCTTGATGACCATGACATTCCCAGAGATCCTGGCATTTAATCAGCTTTCAGTGTGCATCTCTGCATCCTTCCTGCCAAGGGGTTCCCTGGAGCTGCCAGATTTCACAGCTGCCTGTTGCAAAGCCAAGCTGTAAGAGGAATCAGCCAGCCCAGAGGTTTACTCTGAGACATGGAGCATGTGAAGAAAACCAGCTTTGGGATTTCTAGGTGGCTTGCTGTCTGGCAAAAACACAGGAAGCTTTGATGCCTGGTTTAAGGCAATATTTCAGGGCTCCGAGATGACCTCCTTGTCCAAGGCTCACTGCAGTTGTGAGTGTTTCCATTAATCCCTGTACGTGGAGGAGCAGCGTTGGGTACAAACCCGGTGCTGAGATCTATGACAGGGCAGGCAAGGCAGGGACAGGTTCCTTGCTGGCAAAGGGACCTGAGCAAAGAAAACACAGCAGGCCTGGTGACAGCTGCCAGGGTGAGCCACAGTCCTGATCTCCAGGCACATCCCCCAGTACAAGGCAGGCCCAAGGTCAAGTGAGAAGTTCAGTTCAGGTCCTCAGCAGGGGCGCAGGGGCCAAGGGCCAGAGACTCAGCCTGCAATCTGCTCCTGAGCTAAAGCAGGGGAGCCTCTGCTGAGGCTTCCCAAAGCCAGACACCTGCACCGTGTCCAAACAGCTGAGCCCAGGCAGCCAAAGCAGCAGGGGTGGTGGGATGTGCTCAGCACTGTGATTATCAGATCACTTCCACACCAGTACTACCCTTTCCCCCTTCCCCAGCCTGCCCATTTTAAATTGCACAACGTTGCCTGCCTGCAGGGAACCCAGGAACAAAATACATTGCAGCTGTTTGTATTGTGTTTAGCTACCAGCTATATTTATATGGTAATTCCATCATAAAGGATTGAATAAGTACTGTTCCACACACATGCCAAATATAATAATTGTTAGGATTCACAGTAATAGAATGCTGCAGCATGCTATATTAGGAATAAGCAATTGGATGGAGGGTTTTTGTCTACACAGGTTAGTTAGTGGCCACTGCATCCTGCTCCACATGGGTTAAATTAAACAGGAAAAAACCTCAACTCTGAATACATTTGAAGCACCAGTAAAAGGTATAGTAGAAAGTCTGGTTGCAAGACTAGTCATTTTTGCCTTCAGGTGGCAAACTGCAGGAACGATATCATTCTTTTGACATCAACTTTTTTTATCTGGAATATTTTGTACTATAACAAATTTGTTTTTCTGCATTATGCAACAATTTCTACCAAGTGTGCTGTTTTTAAGTGGTACTATCTGGTCCTCTCTTCATCCACCTCTGGCCTGTGCCTCCTGCTTACTTATGATTTGTCTCATCAGCTAACAGTGGTCTTGAAAGTCTTGATTTTGATATATGAAACAGCATGAAGGGTTTACTTGCTGTGCTGTGCTCTATTAGCATTTAATATACTTCAGTGAGAAAGGATTATTTTGAGAATTTCACTGAATTCTTAAGAAAGCCCCAAAAGTGCTGACCCAGATTTGGAACAAAACTTACCCATTAACAGTTTTTTAACAATGATTATCTTATTACTGGACAATGTAAGGGAGTGGAAATAGGCCTCAAACTGCTTAGGTTAAATGCAGAACAAAGACTCAAACAGATTTCAGCTGAAGCACCGTGCCTGAGTGGGCTGAATGGGGTGTCCACACTAGAGAAGCCTCTCAGCTCATCTGTGCTGCTGGTCTTTAAAGAGCTCGCAGCAGTCATGGATTGAACAAACACAGAGTCTCCTTTAAGATGGTTCATCCATGGCAGAGATGAAAGAAAGGTGGCAGAGTAGCAGAGCCATTACCCTTAACCTGTGCTGGAGCTCTTGTCTTGCTGAATGACTGAGATGACTCTTCAAGGCTGAGTGACCGATAGTTTCCAACAGCAACACATTCACAAGCAAGAGAAGAATAAGCAGAGTCCTGATGAAGCCTCCTGATGCAGCAGGCCCTGTGCTGGCTCTGCCCCAGGCTTGCCCTTGGGCAGGCTTTCCCCACTTCTGTCATTAAGAAGTGAAGCCAAAACTTGCAGGCAATACTAGCAGGATAACTTAAAAAAATTATATATTTTTAAATACAAGGGAAATATATTTTCTTTATATACTATAAATTTTTTTCTACTTTTTCCATTTTGGGAGAACAGATCTCTGTGAACTAAGCTCATGCAGGGGCTGTGTTTGTGGAAATTTTGTAGTTTCATTCCTACTCCAAATTTCTGTCAGAAATTCTTGTCAGCTGTTTGTGCTTAGTCTGTCATGAGTGACTTCAGAAATTCTCTCCATTTATTTTTTCTCATACTTTTTGTTTGCTGTTGTCTGCCTAATCATGTTGAGTACATTTTGACCCCTCTATTTCCCCTTTTTTAAAAATCAAAAGAGCTGAAACAGGCTTTTTTCAGGACCATATCTCCATTTGGGTACCAAAACATGCAGGCAGTCTTTTCAGTCTCTAAATTCTTGTTTAACATGAAGGTTAAGTACAGTGAACCCTTGGAAGAGGGTTTTCCAGAGGCCAAGTTGCCCTTTCCCAAACCCACCTCATATAAATCGTTTCCTTCTGCCTTCAGGGAACACAGTTCATAGCCCTGTTCCTCTCTGGATTACAGAGGTAATACTTACCAGTTGCCAAGTAATTACAACAAAGTGCTTCTTGTCTCCTCAACTAATGTCAATGCCCTTGTGAGAAACACTCAGCCCCCTGCAGGATTAGGTCCTGTGTCATTTCCAGTCACGTCCTTGGCTCCTCTCTAGTGGGGCTGGGCTTTGGCTCCTGGTCAAGGTAAGATGGTAGAATGGCATAAAGGGTTTTAAGAATTAAAGATGCATTGTCTGCACCAAGACAGGACCTTCAGAGCTGCAAGTGCTTGAGCTGTGCCTTCAGTCTGCAGTGACACCAGTGAAGGAGCAATACCTGTAGTTATTTACAGTGCTGGGATTCCTTAGGGGTGTGAGAGTCTGGCTAACAAAATGATTGCCACTTTGGCTTAGGGATTCTTTCACTTCAAAATGGTTACATTGAAAGTAATAAGCAATACAATAGAGAAACCAGTCAACATAGCATTCAGACAGAATATTTTTTACTACTTGTATTAATTACCCCATAATCAGAGAGCTCTGTAATTTAATTTACAATCCTAAAAAACACCATTAAGACAGCTTGACTAGCTTAATTCATTTTCTCTGCTTTCACACACAGATCAACTTGACATCATTTCAATGGCTGAAACAACAATGATGCCTGAGGAAATTGAGCTTGAGATGGCAAAGATCCAGAGACTTCGGGAAGTCTTAGTCAGAAGGGAATCAGAACTCAGATTTATGTAAGTATCAATGCTTCTGGGAAAACACTATGCAAAATTAATCAAAATAGGAAAGAATGCTATTTAGAAGACTTTTATCTGCTTGACATTTAAAAGGGAGAAAGATAAAGAGCATCCCAGTTAGGTGAGCACTTGCAAAATGCCGTTGGGAAATGATTTTTGTAGTTGCAAAGGAAATTACTTTTACTGTTCAGCACGATTTGCAGATCTATTCCTTAAAAAGGTAAACTTTGGCAAAGTATGTGTCTACAGGGCATATTTTCATACCTGAGTTCAATCCTTTGTGGGAAGGATAGTTGTCTGAACAAAATATCAACAGGTAGGGGATTTGGACCTTCCACAGTCTAACCTAATTCAGGCTTCATTCCTCACTTCATTAGCAATCTTAGACAATACATGTCACAGGAGAGCACACTGTGTTCTGCACTAATAGCAGCCAAGATTTGACATTTGTTAAATGGGAGGCATTAAGTTATGAACACAAAACAGATTTTGATAAATAGCAATATTCCAAGAGAGATTTTCGAAACTGCCAAAAAGTTCAGGCATAGGAGCCTCACTGAAGGTTCAGTAATATTAACCCCATTCTGATGATTAAGTCAATAGGGTTTATATACCTAAATCATTTAATTTAGAAGATCAGAACTGACTTATTAATAAGAAGAATATTATTTTGAAGTATCCTCTTTCTGTGAACATCTGAGCTCAGAAACTAAAGCCTTTGCTGACAGGCCAAGAACTTCAGTAGATCTAAAACCTTCCAACTCAGATCTTTGGCATTAATGAAGCTTCAGTAGTCTGAAAAAACTCACTTGCTCTTTTCTTACACTAAAGTACAAAGTACTTCAACTCTTACACCTGGAGGTTAATTTTAGTGCCCTCACTAGCACTGCTAGAAGTTGAAAACCTCACCCAAAACCAGCACAGACATCTGTCTCTGAGTATTATCCCAGAAGACTTCTGCCCAGAACCACTGCTTTAACACCTTTGGAAACAAGGACTGGTAATAGTGGCACTGACCTTTAATAATGCTGAAGTGGTATAAATAAACAGGAAAGGTTTTGTCACACCTGCTCCTGATAGTCAAATAACTACTTGGTTATTGGCTTGTACATAAATTTAATCTGGAAGAAGCCTCATCATTGACCCCTGCACTTCTCTTGACATTTTCTATGTCAAACAAAGCACTGAAATAAACTGTCCCAGTGAGCCGGAGAGATTGTTCTGTTTGTTCTGGTATCCAGTCTATTCTTTTCATTTCCCCCACGCTCCCACTCTTTACTCTGTATTGCCTAGTAGGTGTTTGAGGAAGGGATTTAACACAGAAGAGATTGCTTATTGAAAAGGGAGTGGAACTGATGTTCATACTGTGCAACAGTTCTCTTCCTGCATTAAATCTCCTCCTGATGCACTGCCTGGAGCTGCCCAGGAGCACTCCCAGCCGTTCCCTGGCTGAGGGAGGAAAGCTCTTCTGAGCTTCAGAATCTCCACAAGGCTTGGCAGAGCAGGCAGGTGACAGAGGCAGCCAGTGGTAGGGATGGCCCCAGTCTCTTTTCTGAGTCATGGGAAGCCAAGCTTGTTGCTGCCACCACTGCCTTCAGCAGGAGGGACTGAGGTCTGTGCCAGTGCCACAGACCCTCCCCATTCCCTCAGCTGCAAGCACTGGGATGGCCACTTTTCCAGGGCTATTCACACAGCTTTCTAGCCCAGCTGCTCCCTGCTCTGTGGCAGAATATCCTGACACTGCTCATTAGACCTCCAGGCAGCTAAACTCAATTTGTTAATGCCACTGAATGAAATGGTGAGATAGCATCTGTCTCTGCACTGGGACTCTGCTTGCAAACCAAGGCTCCACTGATCATGACTTTTCCAGCCCCCAGAATCAGAACATGCTTCCCTTAATAGCTTTTAGGAGTCAAAAAATTGTCTATTTCACTTTATCTAATTTTAAAAAATGTTTTTACAATGTATTCCTGACAAAAGAGAAACATGTTGCTAGTGATACCCTAATACAGCATACTACCTTCCATACTGAATAGCTTACACTGACAGGGTCTTGGCTGCATTTGTCTCCAATGACAAACATCTTTTAATACCAAGTGTAGTTTGATGACCTCTTGCTGAGATTAACAGCACAGGTCATGGTTAGCTCAGTGGTCCAAGATTTGTATCTGTTCAACTAAATAAATTACATAGATACTAACTCATAGACATATTGAGGAAGACTATATGTGTCCATATTATTTTTTTACCAGTTGATACCTGAAGTAATGCAATGCCACTGCCCCAAGACCAGAAGTCTGTATGTAGGTCATGAATTTTAGCAATTGATTTCTTCTGACAGGACTGGATTCCCCTGGGAATGACCTGCACAACCAGCCACAAGAAGCTGAGCTGCCTCAGACAGGTTTAAGGCAGACTCGACTTGGAACGCTGCTAATGAGCAGCACCACAGAGCTCCAGCCCAGCTTTAATGAGAACCACATCTCTTTGGTTCTTGCAACTGCTTTAGCTTTTCCTTCACTTATAACCAAAGGATAAAACACACACATGGTCATAGAGAAAATGTGTGGTATGTTTGTGTTCTTTTTTTCCCTTCATGCTGTTAGCAACAGAATAGAAATTCTCTTGAGTTAAACGAGGCATTTTTAGTTCTTGTAAAAGCATGGACACAGTGAAATAATTCTGGATTACACATCCAGCCACAGCTTACATTTCTTGCTATATTTTTTAAAGTAACAGTCCATTCTTCTCACTGTATGACTGATCTTTTTATTCACATGTAGTCTGATCCCAAAGCTGGGACAGAGTATATCGTAGCTGTGCTTGAAGAAAGCAGAGCTCTGTCGCTGTGCTCAGAATGTGTCACCAGCCCTGCCATGGCCATGGCTCCCTCCTGTCAGAGGCACGCACAGCCTGTCAGCTCTACTTACACACACCAGCCACTACCACAGACACTATATTTAAAAACACACTCAACACTAAGAAAACAAAGCACTGCTGCTGATGGAAATCAAAGCAAGCTCTTCCCCTGTCAGAGTGATGCAGGTTCATTCATGGAAGGAACATGCTCTAAGGCTGCTGATTAAATGTACTGTTTTCCTTGAAGAAGATGCACAAAGAAGATCAAGATGGGATAATAATAAAACTCACCGCTACTGATGTTCCAAACAGCTCTGCAACAGCACGTCTTAAACTGTTATGTCAACATCTTGCCCAAACAAATGTGGTAGACATAAAATGCTCCAGGTTAGCGTATCACCTAATCCAACTAAAAAAAACCCCCAAAAATAAAAACCAAACCAAAAACCTAGCAAGATCTAGATGTTCAGTGGGCCTGGAGTTGGTTTGCATTTTCCACACTTCTGTGTGTGAAGTAGTAAAACCTATTGCTGGTGATACGTGAGATCATTGATCATATAACGTGCTCTCTGGCAGCTCCTCAGCTGTGATCTCTTCAAGTGATATGAACTCTACATGAGGGAGTCCTTAGCAAAACAGAGAATCACAGAACAGCCCGAGTTGGAAGGGACCTTGAAAGGCCACCTAGTCCAACACCCTGCAATGAGCAGGGACATCTGCACCTACATCAGGTTGATCAGAGCCCTGTCCAGCCTGATCAGTGAAGTCTGTAGGACAACAAAAGTGATAAAATGAAACCTGTTGCTCCTGTGTCACTCTACAAATGTTACATTACAGCATTCACAGTTGGTGACACTTCAGTGTCTAAATAAAATCTTTACTGAACAGTTCATTATTGCTAGGAGAGTCACTCGGTCAGGGTGAAATAAAGAGTGGGATGGTGAAGCAAAAAAAGCCAGATACTTAACCATCATTATTTCAAAGCAAGTTCTAAAGTATTTGAAAATCAGGCAGTGGAATTAAACCTAAGTATAAAAGTATTTAATAGCTTAAAATGGAACAGAGCAGAATTCAAAAAAACATACACAACTATATGTAGGGTTGTTTTTTTCACACATATCCAAGCAGGCTCTGTGTCTCATCTCTTAGTCTGTGTCTGCCAAACACACCATAGTTCAATCAGCTCACATTTTCAGTTCCTTCCTCACAAACTCAGTGCTCTGCCCTTATTGTCTCTGTTTTTCCAGCAACCCCCCAGTGCTCCTGCAGGGCTGTTGGATGCCTGTGCCCTCTACCTGTTCTTGCTCAGATGACCCCAAGAAGGCCATGTACCCCTGTCCAAACCTGACCTCAGTGCCGCCTATAGGGCACAGCTCTGAAAATGAAACAATCTGACATCTACTGACAGTTTTCAGAAATTGCATAACTCCTGACTGGTGAACAACACAGGCATGTACTAATATGCATAAAAATGATTTGAAAATTCAGAAGATATCTGTTGCAGTTTCACCACATCTCTATACCAGGCCCACAAATGATGTGCTGTCCCCAGTCCCACAGAGAACACAATGGTTTTTGGTGACAGATCAAGAATTCACTGTTGGAGGAGAATACTTGTGTTTGCTCTTAAACAAAGATATTTCTGTAGTCCATCTGCCACTGTATCCAAAAAACTTTCCTCAAAATACAGAAAAAACAATCTACGAGAATAGTGGATACAGGCTTTACAGCATTTAAAAATGAAACAGCAAAAATTTTTAAGTGAAGACCATAAATACCTGTACAGTTTCAATACGTGTGATTTTTCTCTCCTTTGTACTGCTTTGCAGTCCTTTGTACACTTTTATTTCTGCCTTGTAGATGGAAGTGGAGATCCCTTTCTGGTGCACCTAAAATCATTTGAGACTTCATTTCAGTAATTAAAAACTAAAGCACTTAAAGTGTCACCACATAAAGGCACATTTAAACAGTGTGACTTCCTGGAACTGTGAAGTGAAGCAAAAACATACCATGCAGAAACTCCAGTTGGCATCACTGAGTTTCAGTTTTGTGAGGCTCTTTTTTTGCAGAACACAGGTTTTTAGTTCTGCTGGGTGAAGCTCAGTAAAGCTGGATGTGTGATGGCATACCTTAGCTGTCCCATGAAATTTTTGATTTGAAAAGCAAGGGAAGCAGCTGAACTCTTTTTATGTGTTCAACAGACTATTTGCTGTACACCACAGTGAAATAGTTCATCCTGTAGTGTGTACTTTAAAAAAGGCCTGATAATTCTTGATTTTCTTTTCATCGATGCAAAGAAATAAAGAAAGCAAAACCAGGTGAAGCAATCGATTCACAGGCCATGATGTTTCCCAGACCATGGTGCAAGTTTCAGGTCAGACACTAACACTGTAAATGTGTCCTTTGCTTTGCTCCTTGCTGTTATTTCCTCCTTTAAAAAGAAAAGGAGGACATCTGAAGGGAGCTATTCTTGTCATGTCATGTCCAGGAAGCCCATACTATTTCCAGCTGAATACCTGCTAGCTATGAAGAATTACCTAAAGTTTATATGGAAACAATTTTCAGATTATAAAATCAAGCCTTCCTCAATTAGGTAATGCTACAATTTACGTTGCACAATCACATTTTAGCTCAGGCAGCCACAGTCACAGCAGAGCAGATGCACTGCGATTTGGTCTGTAATTACATTATCGAATCCTATTTTTATCCTGAGACCCTGCCTCACTCAGTGCCCAGGATGAGCCTCCTCAGGATATATCCATGTTATGTAGAATTGTGGTTGTTTGCAGCATCTCTCCTTCAATGCTTCTGATACTATGAAATTTCATAAAATTATGCCAGGAGTTGTTGTGACCATCTCCAGCCAGCCCAGGAAATGAAAATATAGCTTGGAGCCATCATATGCTATCTCCAGCTCTTCTGGGTTTATTTTTAGAATAGCTGAGAACTCAGCATGTATTGATATGAAGGAGACAATATGTACAGAAAAACACCAGCCAGCATTCCCCCTCATTCTCTTCTCAGGCTTCTCTCAGCTCATTTCTTAAAATGTTCACTATAAAAAGAGTTCTGTGTCAAACTGTAAATGTTCAATCTGTCTGTGCTGTTAAGGAAAGCAAACATACCACTTCAGAACATGCACACTGTCTCTTCCTTCCTAATTCTCCTGTCCCACTTCCTTTTTTTTTTTCCTTTCCTGGTGAGATAACAGACCCAAAAGCTGAGGGAGCTGCTCAGGCAGCATCGTCTTTGTTGCACATTTAATGTGTTACTGCTATGGATGTGTGTGGCTTCAGAAGCAGTTTAGGATTCACATCCCTGGAGGCATGGAAATCAACTGTGCTGAAAGACGTGATTGGAAAATGGATAATGCATGTCTTAGCTCAGTTTAGCTGACAGAGACAGGCAGGAAACCCTCAGACCTCTCTGTGATACAGTTCAAATCAAAACCAAACTTCACAGTCATTTGTAGTGCAAAACTCATGCATTTTAAAATGCATTAGCATGTTTGGACCCAGTAAATATTAATAGCATAGGTGAGATCACCCACAGGTACTGCCTATGCCTGGGAAAGGCATGGAGTTCTTATACAACAGCATCCACTGTCACCATGGAACACTCTCTTTGGGAAACCTGCCAGTGCCTGATACTGCTGGCTTTCCAGATGGGAAGCAAAACTCGAAGCCAGCTATATTGGATCACCTTGAACTAAAACTGTTCAACTAAAAGTTGCTTCCACCTCTGATAGCTGTCTCGGGATGGTTATTTCTAACATGCAGGTGATACTGAATGGCAGTTTTTTAATGGGTAGGGAATAGAAGATATTAAACAGGAAGCACTGTTAGGTTGCTTTAGGCAATTACTGAAAGCATTTTACTCATTAAACATTTTTAATCTGTAAAAATATTATAAATATAACAGGCTATTTGCTTAATGTCTGTGTGGTTATTACATTACTAAACCAATACTATGAAGGAGCCAAATTCACTTCCACACTGACTTAGCAGGATTAAAATTGTCTTTGTACACTCTCACTACACACTATTAGATGACTCCCTCTTGTCCGGAGTGCTCATAATACCTACACCATCCAAATTCTCCATAGATCTATTCAGGTTTTTGGAGCATTTTACACTACTGTTTGCTTATTTGAAATCCCAGACCTTTTATGTAGTTTGCTGTACCTTTGCCCTGGTAATAAATTTGTTGTAGTAGTCCCACAGCTTCATTAGCTGTCCAGAGTGCATAATTAATCCCTAGTTTGGGCTGGGTTTTTTTCTTGCTTCAAATCAGGCTTACTTTCTTTTTACTTGTCTTTTTAACCTTTATCCTTCTCCCAGTTTTCAAAAAAACCCAATGCTGTGGCATTGATGCTTCCATTGCTAGTAGTAGTAGAGGTGGGATAGTCAGTAATGTTCATTCTGTATTGGGTATAATGGTAGAATCTCAAACTTAGGGCAAATTCATGGAGAAAAAAGTGTAATCCATACTCCTTCTAAGAACAATAACACATCCACTGAGGTGAGATAGGAGTCTCACCTTTATGTCTCTTGCAGTACCCACAGCACAGTGGTATTTTAAATACAAAAAGGTATATCTGCTGCTTGCCTGGCTTTATGCAACCACTGCCAAGGGAAGCAACACCAAACTGCACAAGAACTGCAGAAGTGAGAGGTTAATTCCTTTGGTGATGGTAACCTTAAATAAACCAACTTAGAAATCCTGTGTTTTAGTTTAAAATGAGTGCAAAAAGTCTAGTAGACACAAAGTGGGAACATGAAATAGTCTCTCATTACTGGCTGAACTCAGAAAGTAACACAGTTCTGCAAAGCCTGTGTACATGGAGTGTTCATCCTCAAGTGAGAAAAAGCAGCAATGACTGCTCTCTTTCTATGAACTAAGCTAGTTTCAAATTTAATTATTTGTTTTACCAAATACTTTGTTTCTAGCGTCTCACTAATGTAACATCAACTATGATTTCTCACTGACTTAATGCCACATGTGGCAACAGTGCCACACACTGAGCACCACTGTGGGTAAGGGTGAGAGGGAGGAGAGTGTAAAGAGCTGGAACAGGCTCAGAGGTGTGAATGACAGTGGTAACTCGCTGGTTATACCTTGCTAAGCAGCTGTTCTGACTTTTGCTTTCTTGGGTACTTTGGATTCTTTCTCTGCTACTTTTTTCATTGTACTGTATATTATCAATTTTCTCTCGTCTAAGGCTAAGCATGGAATTCTCTTAGGACTGTTTACTTGTATGTGCAGCATCTGGTACTTTTCTCTGAGTCAGACACCTTGCTGCTACTGTGGTGCAAATAACACCAACAAAACCATATTTTTGTTCATGAATAGAGTTGTTGTTGTTGTCAGTGTTTTCTGATAAGAACTGTCTTTTCATGGAAAGGAGTAATAAATCTTTTCTCCTTCACAGTTCTAGAGTCTTAACAATACAGCATCACTTACTGTGATTTCCTTCATTTTTTTTGTCCTGATTGTATCTTGCTCTGGGCACACAGGATGCACTTTAGGATGCTGTAGAGAAGGAGGGAGTTGTGTGATGATAAATATTATTCAATAAATATACATGTCAGGTTGTCAGCTTCATAAGATAAGGTACCATCAGGATAAAACCAAGCCCAGCTGTGTGAGGGATGCCATGGCTATGCCATTGATACAGCCTGGTATGGCACACGCTCTTCTGCAAGACAGGATTAAACTGTGGCTCTGACAGTGTGTCCCCCCTGACCTGTCCCATCCCAAACACATTGCAATGGTGTCCCACCTGCAAATACCTGGAGTCCTTGAGGAAATAACCAGGAAACTGGAAGGTGGGGAATGGCACAACATGGTTTTGTAACTGAAGTTGCCAGATAGTCAGAGCCTGAGGCTTTTGAGATAAGGGACAGTATTTCTAGGGCACTGCTATGGATCTGGGAGCCTCAAGGATGTCAGTGTGCCCAGTGCAGAGCTGGGAACATCTCTGGTCCGGCTTTGGTGAGGGTCTTCCAGCTCTGTACATGGGAGCCTGGAAGGCTCAAGAACATGAGTTCTTGGACAGAATTGTAAAGTCTGGGCTGTGCACTTTTAGCTTAAAGTATAGAGATCCGCTCTCAAAGAGGAAGGAAAAATGCCATTGTTCAGTTTGATCTCTCTGCAGACCCGTCTCCTGTGCCCTGTTTGACAGCAACCAACCAACCCCAGAGGGAAACATGACATTACACTTTCAGCTGTGTGGCAATAAAAATGGTGCATTCAAATGCTCAGAAAGGAAAAGCATCTTTTTAGTGGTGTATAATGATAAACATAATTAGCAAAGTATTTAATTAATTGTAGGCTTAGTAGTTGGTAGTTGAGATGTTTATGTCTTATGAAAAAATGTAAAAGAAGGAATTTTCATCATTATTATCTCTGTTGAACAGCTAGGAAAATATTTTTTTAATAGAGCATTACTCTAAATAGCATTTTCTACATTAAATATATGTTGTGATTATCACAAAATGCTGTTAAAAGAAGAGGGAGCAGCTTTAATTTTCTTGTACTCATTTTCAGTCCAGCAATTTAGCATTGCATTTCCAAATGTAACCTTTAATCCCAAACTGTTTTTCCTGTCCCAGTTTTTAGCTACCTGTGGTCTGCTTTGCATGAGTGGATGGTACAACCAGTTGTCTCCCCTGAGCCCATCACAGCACATCATGTTCCTACAGTACTCACAGTTAGTGGGGCCCATCCTTTGGCACAGTTGGGCTTCCTGCAGGCAAGGATGTTCTGCCATAATGTGTAACTCTGGCCCTCTGGTATTTCACTGGTCTTTCTCCCTTGCCTTCTGCTATAAATAGGAGAGTATACTGATTGGAAAATCCCTGAAATGGACTTTCAGTGTTTAATTTTATACCAGATACCTCTATATTCTTTTCAGGTTTGATAACAAATAATTGCTCCTCTGGTTTTAAAAATAAGAAATATTTTTAAAAAAATTTTGCAGCTGCAGCTCAGAAGCAAATTAAGAAGGAAATTTATAAGCAATTCACACGGCCAAACCTAGAGATTCCTCCTTCTGCTGTCTAATAAGAAAAAATGAAACTATCAGACTAGTTTAAATGAACCAGGTACATAAGCTGGCCCTATGCTTTTACATGCAGTGCTCTGTGCACTACTACAAAGGGGTCAGATGCTTGTGAATTTAAATCTGACTTCTGCGTTGCATGTTTTTAGACAAATTAACTTATTTTTTGCCATGTGGAGAAATATTCCCCTTCACAGTGGGGCATTTTCAGGAAAGCACCTCTTGTTACTATGGATATTAACAGTCAAACTTCGTGACTGGCAGAGGAGATGGCCAAGCTCAAGAGAATTTAGCAATGTCAGTAAATTTTAAAAAAGACAGCTTCTTTAGCCACTATTCTGAATTTCTGGGGAACGTGCCTTAAATATCACCCTCCAGGGACAGAGATTCTCAAGTCCTGCCATCTTCAATACTCTGAAACAACAGCTGAATTACAACATTACTTTGCAAGGTGCAGGCCAGTGCTTCTATCCACTGTTCCTCCAGCAGAGAGCACTTTTAACAAGAGAAGTTAGACACACTTTTTGTTACAATTCAAGTTAATCATAGGACTTCTGATTTGTAACCTGACCTGCCAAGCAGGCTGGTCAGCAATCTGTTATCTTAATTGCCAGCTCTGTGTCTTCCAGCCTGAGCAGCACCAGGTGCTGAGCTAAATAACAAGGTGATAAACATACATCATAATGACTCAAACAAGTGTTCTGTATTCATTAAATACTGCCTGTGATTTCACGGATTTATAATTAGAAGCTTTAAGTAACTAAGTTGAATTGACAGACAAAATGGAGTCAAATGTAGTAGAGGAGCATCAGATGGGAATCAATCTCTACTCCAACATAACAAGCAATAAGAGAAGAGGAAATGGCCTCAAGTTTAGACTGGATGTTAGGAAAAATTTCTTGACTGAAAGGTTGGATCAGGCATTGCAGCAGGCTGCCCAGGGCAGTGGTGGAGTCACCATCCCTGGAAATGTTCAAAAACTGTAAATATGGCACTAGGGGATGTGGTGTAGTGGTGAACATGGCAGTGCTGAGTAAAACAGTTGGACTCTATAATCTTAGAGGTATTTTCCAACCTCAGAAATTCTCTGATTCTGTAAACTTACTGTGTTCTTGTATTCCAAGAATAGTTTTACCTTTGCAGACTCCCCACAGCTTTGGAAAAGCCTTAAACACCTGCAGTCCCCAAAGGCAGCCTCCACTGAAGTCCCTCAAATCTGCATCCTGACAACACATCACCATCTCTGTAGCAGATCTCTTCATTTCTATACATCTCTCTACTTCAATCACCCAAATTTCTCCCATCACTACTGGCTAGCATTCAGGATGATTGTTGGTGACACCACCAGAGATGATCTTCTTACCCCTCTATTGAGACCTTCCTCAGACACACACAATCACATCAGCTTGTGACCTAGCATGACACCTGATTCTTAGGCCATCTTCTAGACTGGCACTATCAAAGTCTTCAAAACTCCAACAATTACAAGCATTGTACTCCTGGCACAGGAACATATTAGAACTAAAACCAACCTTCAAACCCTATTGTAAGACAGAGAAGGAAACCAACAAACCCACTCTACATTCCATTTTTAACTTGAAGCATTTCAATGCAATAAGAGAAAACAAAAGAGCCTCAAACCTCCTCTCACAGACTTGCTAGAGGGAGAACAAATCTATTTCTAGCTATGAAAGTCATTCAGCAAAGGCAGAAGCTCTCTAGACACACTAAACTGCTGTGCTCATCCTGAAATCAATGAAAAAGTGATTTGATGCTTATGTAGCTGTTATTATTAATAGTTCTTACTCTCAAGTATTAAGTATTTGTCAGTCTTGTTGCCATCTCTTTTTCTTTAGCTGACCATAAAGGTGAGCGTTCAGTGATTTTTCTCCAACCTGTTACTATAATTTTGACTTTGTTCCTATCCATATCTCTAGATGGTACCCGGGGGAATTTATTTCCTTGGCTGAAAGGAAGATGGAAAAATTTAGCTGTTAAGGAATAATTTATATTCAAACAAACCCCAATTCTTCTGTGTCTGGTACAGAATGTGTCTTTTTTAAGGTCCTGCCTTCCTGTATCATGCACAGCCTTTGAGACCTGCCAGGGCACAGCTGAATGGGAGGTCTCCTCTCTGATTCCATGCCCTGCTCCCCCTCAGTCCAGATGGTGCACAGCAGAGGTGACTCATGCTGTCACCTCACTTGTGGAGTGTATGGGAATGACAGTGCTCCAAGCATTCTCCTGGTAACTGGACCACAGAAACATGGAATGGGGCTGAGTCACTGTGCCAGATTACTGCAGACTCTGCCGACCCACTTATTTTCCTGTCATTTTGTGACATGTTTAGAAAATCTTTTGCTCATGCTGTTTATTCATTATGAGATATTTTATCCTTTTTTTTTGGCAAACAGTCTGCTTTTAGGGTTTTGATGATATAACTTGAGTTACCAAGAGAGAAAGGAATAATACATACTTATGTGGTATCTCCAGGCATACAGAGGGTGTTTTGCAATAAGCCATGAAGAAAGAGAAAAGCAGAATTGCAGGCAGCGTGTCAGGAATACATGAAAGCACACTGGGAATTCATCCCTGGTTCAATACTATCACAATTACTCCAGGAATGAGTTTGGGCTCTTAACAAGAGCAATGTTTTATCATACTCATAACTCATGTGTTTAAGATTCCTGGGCAGACATTTAAAGCTCAGCTCTGGAGGAAAAACTGCCATATCAGAACTGCCATTTGCTGCACTGATGTTTTTCCTACAACATGAAAAATGATTTCACAGGGACCGCAAAGGATGTATTATCTATTCCAGAGAACAGGGTTCAGCAAAGGTTATTTGTATATTGCAAATTTCATGCAAATGTCTCCAGCAGCTTTGCAGGTAAGTCAATGAGCCTGGAGGGTGTAGTTCCAGTCCCTGTGCTGTACTGGATCTGTAGGGAAAAGCCACTCCATTCTGCACAGATCAACACCCTCACTTTGCTGCCTTCCTTCAGGAATGCACCAGGTACACAGGGAATGTGACAGTGCTTTTGAATTAGCTGGACAATAGTTTGTGTGACCCCTCCTCAAGCCTGTCTTGCACTGATGGGTTTGGCCTATAACACAGGAGACAGTGTGCTCCAGAATTAGGCTCAGTGTGTTGCTCCAGCTTCCCTGTATGTTAAGGAACTCAAAGGAGTTTTGTTTCCTCTGTTCTGCACTTTGCTGCTCCCCTTAGGATTTCCAAAAGCCCTTTTACTTCCTAAAGATGTTTGATAGTAACACAAGTCTGGTCTCAGTGAAACCCTTCTGGCTTTCAGATGAGAAATCCACAGCGATTTGGGTTTCTTTTTCAGAAGCAGCATTACCTTCTCCAGGGGCTCCTGTAACTGCTCACATCCAACCAGAGCAGAAGGGGGAAAAGAGAGGAAGGTTCATAGTACCAGTACAGCTTGAATGACTTTCCAAAAGCTTTCCATCCTAGGAGTNTTTTTTTTTTTTTTTCCTGAGGGTAACAACATGACTGTTGCCCAGGACAGCAACTGCAGCCCTACATTCAGTATTATTTATTAGCAGAGGTGTGGTGTACTGTATAGTTACAAGCAACTGCAGTTCCTGCTTCAATTAAGTCAGATGGTCCCATACACATGTACAGATACTTTTTTTAACTTTTCCACTAATTGGCACCATGGAGTGGATGAAACACAAAGGCTGTTTGACACAGATGGGCAGAAAGATGTCCCATGTGCTTAAGTGGATTGGTACAGATGGCAGGTTTAGTCTTTGTCCATTATCAAAATGCACTAGTCTACAGAACTGGTACCCTGGAGAGGTCATCTGGCTTATGACTCTTGGAATTCAGTTTGTCACAGAGCTCTTGCAGCCCTTAAGTGCTTTGGCCACATATTTACTTCTCTCCTGCAAGTTACAAGGCAGCAACAAGGTCTAAGTCTCAGGAAAAAGAGATAATAAGAATATACATGGAGAGTAGTAGCTACATGCTCTGCAGTCAAATTATAAAATGGAGCCAAAATAATGGGCAGGAAGTGCAACAGCAGTTGCAATATGAGGCCACCACCTTTGCCACAAACTAGGCACAGGGAGTGTAGGGACTACTGAACATTAATGATCTTGCTCACTTGGAACATACTGCCACTGGTATTTTAAATTCCTGAAAATCCTCAGAGAAGAGCAGTGCCATTAGCTTTTGGGAGTTCCTTAAGGAGGGCAGGGAGCCAAACTGATGCAGTAAAGCATTTTAATTAGTATCTTTCAGAGCTTCCCAGACTGAAGCCAAATCTACTCAATCAGAGGGAAAAAATATCCTCTGTTTATCATGGAGATCTCTTTTGTAGAAAGTCCCTGTTCTCTTCACTAGTTGAGAGTCTGGCCCTTACATATCATTTGAACACAGCAGTTCAACATTGCACATTTCTTGCCAAGAAACACCACCTTCATTAACCATGGGCATTTGACTCAAATATATTAACATGTCACCCAAACTGCAAGAACATTGAAGAGAGAAGGAGCTGAGAGGTTTGCTGGTACCCCAGCACATTTGGAATATTGATTCTCCTGAGAGGACAGTGTTTAATATTGCTAATTTATAAAAGTAATTGCAGGACCAATTAGCATGATTGATCTCAAGAGTAAAACTGGCTTTGCTTGTGATGAGCATGAATAATATAGAGAGCCTAAGTAAGAATAATCATCAGTAAAATCGTCTCTGCCTCCAAGTGCCCTAAACACAGAGAGCAGTGAACCATGCACTAGCCCCAAGGCTAGCATGCTGATCTTCCCAATAAAACTGAGTCTTCCAAGACAGATGGACAGTGGGAGAGCAGATCCTCAGTGGAGGTGACAAGGTACATAAGCAAGGAAAAGAGGTCAGCAATTAGGATTATTATGAGAGGTATTTCACTGCCATATTTTGGGATGAGAGGGGTAAAAAGGCAGCAGGAATAACAGTCATAGCATAATGGAAGTAGCAAAACAGGCAAGATAGAGTTAACCAAAGCAGCAAACAATAAAAGGAACAACATGTTTTACTAACACAAGCAAAGCAGCTGAAGGACAGCTCCCTGCAGGGACCTGCATTCCATGCAGAGGCAGCAGGGGGAATAAAGCTCTTAGGTTGTGATTAAAATCTTATTTGTGCCAGAAACACCTGCTTTTTCCACTCCTCACTTAATTCAATAATTTGGCTGTATTATCTTTTGGGTGCTCACTCTCACATACTCTAATCCCTCAGCTCTCCCCCTCTTGAAGCACCACAGTGACAACCCCTGTTCCGATGGCACTTCAGCTGCCTTCAGGTGCTCAGGCAACAGGCAATCCACCCTTCAAGCACAGGATTAGGGAAGAGGAACTCAGATCTGTGGGCAAGGATAGCATTGATAACATCCAAGCTGAGAATGCACAGTTAATCCCAAAGGCTGGTTTTTGTATTCTGGTTGTGATTTCAAAATGGAAGCCCCTCATGCAGCCCTTGGAACCAACACCTGAGCCTTGGCTGCCAATATGGATGAAACACTAAATTAAAACATTTGCCAGGAAGTTAATGCTGAAGGTTTCTGCCTTCCAGGGGGATAATTCAGGATAGCAGCTCTCAGGAGAGGTATTAGTTTCAATTAGAACTAAAGATGCAGTTTCTGCTAATGTTACAATTTTTTTTTTTTAAGCTGTTTACTGTCTCTTAACATTAATAGACTTTCTGCCCACACCAGCCACGGAGGGCATTCACCCAAGGCACAAGACCTCAAAATAGATAAATGCCAAATTATGACAGTTTCCAGAACTTCAGTATTAGGGCTGAATTAAGGTCACAAAGAAAGCTGGTAGTGGAATATAAACCTTGCCCTGGCTGTGCCAAATAATGCATCATCTCGTGCTGCCCCTTTCTAGGCTCTCTCTTACTCTCACCCTTGCTCTTTTCCCTAGTGAAAACTGTTGCTGCAGTACATGCAATCTGGTATACCTGTCTTTTTCCGTGACCATTACATATACAAGTGCCCATTCCAGAATGTTTACTGACATCCAAGAAAGCAAAAGGCACCTGAAGTTATCTGCAGTGACAGGTATGACCTACATGCAGTAAGACAAGTAATCAAGGGCTCAGTAGGCATTTAGTATTAAATATCCTTTGTCAGCTGTTACCACTGGTGAGTGCTCAGTGTCAGGATGCACAAGTCCCAGGCAGGAGCCACTACTGTGTGTTCAGAGATCTGGCCAATCCCATGAGCACAGGATGGAGTCTGCATGTCTCTGACAATGCTTTTTCTGTTTCTGCAGGATGGATGACATCCAGCTGTGCAAAGACATTATGAACCTTAAGAAAGAGCTGCAGAGTTTGGTAGCAATCCCAGGTAATGGCTATCTCCATCCAATATTACGACAATACTTGTACTCCTGACACCATCCCCTCCCCTGCATCACCCACCTCTGCCCCTGACAATCTGAATCTCCTCCCCCCAAGGCTGAGCTTCATGTTTTTTTTCCTCTAATCCTTACTTCTTCCAGTTTCCCTGCCCATCTTTTATCTCCTAGGCTCTGAATTGCTTTTCATGCTGTATTTCACTGCTCCCATGGCAGCAAATCCTGCAACAAGGTGCACGTTCCTCAGGGCAGTATTGCCACTGCCCTGGCAATGTCAAGGGAACCAAGAGGCACAGAGATTGTCAGGTAGAAAAGACAGTGCTGAGATACCAGAGGCAAAAGGGGGAAGAGAGAGGGATTTATAACCACTACTGTGAACGTGATTTATTTTTTTTCCCTTGCTAAACCAACTTGCTGTCATACCTGTAGTTAAATCACTGGTGAAATAGGAAACAGGCCTCCTCTGAGATCACACATCCTTAGCTGGGTAAGAACTTTGCCCTGCTTTGCACCCAGCAGAAGTGGATTCATAATATTTATTTTTTCTTTCTTTATACTTAGTTGCTTATAGGTCATATTGTAACTTTTTGATAGCACTGGTGGTTCATTATTTGTTTAAATGGTATTGGAAAGGATTATAAACCCTAAAAATATGTAAGTATGATGCCCCTTGCCACACCTCTTCATAATAGCAAGTCTTCCTGCCCCTACTTTCACCTTACAGTTGGGGTCCATCAGTTTTCATTCTTTTCATGTTCTTGTGGCTTGTTTTTTCCAATCTCTTAGAAACTCTTTTTCCAGAGCACAAAGCCTTAAGCAGAGATCCACAGACAGAAGTTTCTCCTTAGCACTTTGCAAACCTCAGCAAACTTAAGAATCAAGTCTGTGCAGCTCCAGCAGCAGCAACATCTTTAGGCAGCTTCACAAGAATAGCTCGGCCTTAACAAAGACAAAGCAGCTGCTGGCACTGACACAGCTCTAAGTGCTGACACAGCATGTAGCTAACCCAGAAAAACACTTGCCAGAAATGGGTTAATTCCCAGTATCTCTATCATAATTTTCCTGATAGTATAAAGGATTTGTATAGAGATCTGCTCTTTGTTTTCAGTAGACACAGAATCAGCCTTTTCATATGCAGAATAGGCAGCACTTTATGCAGTTCAGACTGTTTGTATTTGGCAGACAGTTTCCTGAAGGATATAATGTGAAAGCACATCTCAGTGTAGGAAAAGGACAGATTTGGAGGAAGTAAAAACTAGCTTTTACCTTCAGAAGTAAGGAAGATCCTTAGACATAGGAGGCAAAGCAACTAAAAACAGTGATTTCTAAGCACTTTTTTCTCAGATACAAATTCAGCATTAATCACAAGAATTCTCCATAGGTAACAATGTAGAGGCCTTTATACCTTCATAGCAGTCAATAACCACCTTCCTTTATCCATTCTAAAAAATAAACCACAGTAAAGATATCCCAGGCAGTGCAGCCCTAGCTTATATTACAAATTATTTCCTCTGCTACTGGCAGACCATAATTTAAAATTCTCCAAGGAGTACAACTTTGAGATTGACTTTTATTGTCGTAAAGACACATTCAAGGTGCTTTTATCTCACTTATTAAGGAATGAATTTAGTGCAGAAATTCCTAGCAGTGAGCATCCTGAAGCCCATAATCCAAAATTAAGCTCTACTAAACAATTGTTCTCAAGTGCCTGATTCATTTAGTTGTTTAAAATATCTTATAACTTAAATCAGCAGACATAACCTAGCTCAGATGCAACAGACTGCAGGCAGCTTGCCCTTCTTCCCACAGCTCTTACTGTACTGACATGTATAGTTCTGTATAGTTCTACTGCTCAAAGCCAAAATTCTTTTCTTAATGCAAAGTGTCTTCACAGCTAATCAAAATTTTCAGCTTCTTAAGAAAACATGTGAGCTCGGATTTGCCTTTGGCTTTCTCATCTCTGCTCCACTTGCTAGGTTTGAAGGTTTCTGTCTTAAATGCATTTGGCTTTATAACCTTAAACAACAGCTCTGTAATCCCTGACATTCATGACTATTAGTTTGCAACAGGCACACCTTTCATGTCACAAATATTGTTGTTTATAGACAACCCAGCCACTTCAGACAGGTCAATTAATAAGGACATATTAATTACTCATATTTTTGAAGCCCAGGAAAAAGAAACTTTTATTTTTCCACATTTTACAACTGATGCTATTTGCGTGGATTTGCAGCTATCCTGCCTTACCAGAGTAGAAAAAAGTGTCATAGTCAACAGCCAAAGCTGTCTTGAAACAGAAAAACAGTTCCTTCTGGTGTGATCTCATTTCCCCTGAGGTCAAATAGTTTGTACCATGGATTTTAACAAAGAACCCTGGACTGTTTTCTTGCCAAAGCTCTTTAAAAAAATTGAAAGCAATGCCTTGCAGGGTAATTTAATATTAGAAGTAGGCTTGCCAAGCCCCACAGAGTCTTCAGACCATTAAGCTGATCAGGCTCAGCAGCAGCAAGTTGAAGACAGTGCCCAGGCTTGCTGGGGTTTGACAACTCAGGTCTGAAGGACCATTGGCTTCAATCAGCAATTAATTCTTAGGCACCTGCAGTGTCCAACACCACCTCCACACCCTCCCTGGAGTCCAAGTTAATCGTCTCTTTTCTCTGTTTTTTGAGCAGAAAAAGAAAAAACAAAGATGGAAAAACAAAGAGAGGATGAACTGATTCAGAAGATTCATCGGCTGGTACAAAAAAGAGATTTTCTTGTAGATGATGCAGAGGTGGAGAGATTACGGTAAGAACCAAGGGCAGCTGGACTGAGCAGTGAGATCCCACAAGCCTGATACTACACTGGATGGAGTGGCAAAGTTTGCATCAACATTAATGGGAGAGAATTAGTCCTTCAAAACAACTTACCAAGTTAAAAGCCTCCTCCTGATTCCATAGGAAAAACATTAAAGTTCAATTACTCTAATTTGTGGCTCTTTATCCCATTAATGATTCAGTCACCTCATGACTACCATGGAGTTTGGTCTCTTATTTCCCTACCAGAAAGTGTCTGGGCATTTACCATTTAAAAGAAAAGGACTTTTTCTGCCACCAGAGAATCCTTCTGGCATAAGAAATAGACATGAAATGGAATTCTACAAGGGGCATATTTGCAGACATATAAAAACTGCCTATTTTTTTTTAAAATTACTGATGTGGTCAGTTTGGTTATTACTATTCCCACCCTGTCATAGGAAAAAAAAAAGCCACCTAACCTAAAATATAAACAAGTTCAAAAGGATTTCATCTCAGTAGCTTAGCCCAAAGTTGCTGAGAATCTTGTGACCTTCCTCAAAAGCTCAATTCCAGCTTCTGTTTGAGATCCCAGACCTCCACAGAGTCAGTTTTGCTATTGCCTCCCTCTCCCTTTCAACAGTAAACACTCAATCCATTTATCCAAGATGACAGTATCGCCTCCAACACATTTTAATTCTAAGCAAGCAAGGAGAGGATAAAGAAAGGCTTTCCAGAGCCCTGGAGCTGATCAAAGAGCTGGCCAAAGGCAGCAGCTGCCAAGCAGCCTGAGCTAGAAACACAACAAGGAGCTCTTGCTGGGAGTTCCACCTGCAAATCACAGCAGCTCCTCAGCCTGGACACAAAACCTACCTTGGGCTGGTCCCTGTGCAGGTGAAACACAGCAATGTCACTGACACCTGCAGCAGAACATGAGGCTTTGCTTTAACTCTCGATAATAAAGTCTGCTTTTCTTCTAAACCAAGGAAATCAATCAGCACCCTTGTTGTTAATGTTTCAATAACAAAACAGCCAAGGAACTAACATGCAAATCTTGATAATACCTACAACCAAGGCTAACAACACAATCTTTTTATTTTGAGCCTAATGGTGTCAACTTCAGGCAAAGAAATAGTCTGTTGGCCTGAGAACCACTAACAACATGAGATAACTAACCATGAGATCCAGCCTTTTGTCTAAGCAGGCCTTTTAACAAACAGCACAATCACAGCTGCAACATTTATTTTCCTTTTTTCCACCAGGGAGAAAGAAGAAGACAGAGAGATGGCTGAGTTCCTTCGCACCAAATTAAAACCCATAGACAAAGCAACACAGTCTCCTACCAGTGAGTTCCTAAACATTAAGGGAAGAAAAAAAGAACAAAAGGAAAAACTCCAAAGACAACTAGATAAAAGACCATTTTCAAAGGCTATGCTGGGCTAGCCTGTTAAAAAAAAGCCAGGTTAAGCTACCTAGTCACCTATGGCCACTTCAAAATTGCTTTGTATGTTTTAAATATGCAACATATATTTGTATATAATTGTATCCACATTGCCAGAACCTGTTTTTTTTAATAGTTTTCCTACCTGATTCTGCAAAAATAACTGGAAAAAACTCTTCAGATCCATGCTAGAATATCTGAAGCAAAGCTTTGCTTGGTTTACTGCAGGCAAGAAGACTGCAAATTTTCACAGCTGATCCAAATTTCATATGTATTACCAACAGAATAGGATTTTCAATCAGCTAAACCCAAAACACCTGTAGAAAGAAAGGCAAACAATAGTTTCTGAGAAACTAAGAGGGTTACATGAGCCCTTGGAAGCTTTTAACTCTTTTAACTGCAACTTTCAAACAGAACAGGCCCAGCATGAGCCTAAAAGTTCCCAGGCTGATGTTGCCCTGTCTCAGGCTGAGCTGAGGCAGGGGGATTGGAAGGTGAGGGTGGTGCCCTTGTTAGGAAATGACTTTGGTCCCCCAGCCGAGGAGGTTTGTATCAAACACACTGCCATTGTGCACAGAACATGATTTTGCTCAACAGTTTCCACAGGGACTGCATTGACTGTGAATTTCAAGTACAAGGTTGAAAAGAGACATCTTAAGACACATCACTAATTATTTATACCCCCTTAGTGACAGGGAGTGTGACTAATCTCCCTTGTTAGTTTTCTTTTCATTGCTTTTAAATGCAGTTTTAGAGATAAGTTTCTTTTCACCCTGAAAAATGAAAACCTACCTTTATCTTGTTCCCCTAATTACAACATCCAAGTTGATGAGAGAATAAATTCTAACAATGCTATTTTCTTCAGCTCTGCAGTTTTTGGGAGTTAAACACAGTAAGAGGAGTTTGTGAAAGGACCAGTTATCTGACTCTATGGCTGTGAAAAGGGACACCTGGCTTGAAGAAGATACAATTTTACCCTCCCACTGAGATGTCTGGATTCTTTCAACCATCTTAAACACTCTTCCCTGAAGGGATAAAACTTCCTGAGCAGTTTCAAACCACATACCAGCTTGGTTACCACCAAAGCATATTGTTCAAACAGGAGCTGATAAATTCAGGGTGGGTGGAGATAGGGCAGGAAAGACTTGCACTCTTTAAGCCAGACATAGAAAGAAATAGTCCAGCTCTTGGTTCTAACGGTGTCCTGTTTTGAACATTGCAGGCAGCCCAGCAGAAAAGAAGGCAGAACCTCCTCCAAGCAAGCCCACCATTGCCAAAGCAGGGTTGGCAATCATTAAAGATTGTTGTGGGGCCACACAATGCAACATCATGTAGCTCTGGGCTTTCTACCCTGTCTGTCTTTCCAATGTTTTCATTGAATGGAACTGTCTGGTGAGGGGAACCAACAACATCCTGCTGATGGAGTCAAGAGCAACTGGTACAACAGTAATCCATGGATTGTACAATGGCAGGTTCTTCACTGTTGCATGGATCACTCACGCATGCCTAAAACAAAAGAAATCTATATAGTGGCTGTCCAGGGACCAGAAGAGATCAGTAGTAGAGTCAACAAAAACACCCCAGTGACACAAGTGAACTAAAAGAGGGTATATTTTATCCAGTAAGGGGTAAAACAATGATTTTAATAGGCTAAGAATGTAAATATTTGCCATACTTTTCCCCCATGACAAACTACACAAAATTTGCTGAGCTATCCTATCCTAGCTACTTTTCACAACAAAAGCCTACTAGTAGCAATGCTGTAGATAGCACAACTGATAGACGAAGCAACTTTAGGATAATTTATGTTGCACACAAAATACTTATCAAACTTGTGTGATGTTCAACTACTTCAAATTCTTCCTGAAGAATGAGATCAGTGACAAGGATGCTGCAAAGTAGCTACAGATTTTTATATCCCATATGATTTTTGTTACTCAAGTCAAATTAATATTGCTTGCACCAGGGGAAATAAGTCTGGCAAAGCTTTAGCAAGCACAGCTACAGTGATCTGCAAATAGATGATGCAGCCCAAAGTTGTGTCACTTCTGTTTTACATCTCCACCTCCCATGGAGTCAGAAATATTCATCCAGACAGTTTTGTCCACTCTCAGAAGCTACATGCAGTAAGAGATTATACATCACTGGGAGGTTGCTGGGAGAAGAGCAGAAGACAAACAAAATTTCACTAATATTTAAACAATGCTTAAAACAAGTACTAATTGTATATTTTGTGACCATAAGAAATATAAACTATCAAGCACAGGAAGACACAAGCCACCCAAGATGATTAATCACAAGACAAATATCCAAATGCAGAAGTAGGTATTTGTGGCAGAAAAATCACATTCTATACAAAATGGGTTTAAAATTAAGGGAAATACAGAAAGACTTCTCTGTGTTTCACCATTAAATGTGTTTCTGGTCTCTATGCAGATTAAACCTTGTGGAATCTAATATCTTAATATTAGCTGTCAGTAGCTGGTTTGTCTGTGTGATGGTATTCCATATAAATGTGCCGTGATAGGTGTAAATAGTAAAATAAACGTACATGGATCTAGTGTGAAAATCTCAGGCTTAGAAATAACAAACAGATAGCAAAAAGTTCCTAAAATAAAGTTTTACAAGAGGAACTCTCATTTTGTGAAGCCAGCTAAGTGAAGTGTGTGCTTATATACAAAGGAACCACCAGAGGAAAAAAAAAAAAATTAACAGCAGTTATCCCAAAAGGATACATAGTTATTTTTTTAGAGAGAAAAAATACCTTATTAAGGTTCAAGGCAATAGACACCATCTAAAGTAATTCAAACTATTCTTTTATAAAGAAAACATAATCCCTAGCACAGACTGATTTGATGAAAAGCATTTTGTATTTCCAGAATAATTTGCTTCAGTATTGCAGACTCACTTGAGACAAAGAACCTACGTCACTAAGTTCCTTAAGGTTTAAGGATCAAAGAGGAAAAAAAAAAAACACAAAAGTTTTCCACTAACACATAAGGCACTTTAATTACTTTGACCAAAGACAGAGGAAAGAACAAAAAGGCTGAAGAGTCAGACACAGTTATTGCATCCTTGTTGATACACACGGCATCACACGAAGCCCTGGAGCTGTTGATATCTGCTGTACCTGCTGTGGGTTGGACTCTACAGCACCCAAGTACATTGACAGGTATGGGGAAAACTCCTTGGAGGGCAGAATACACACTGGAGGGAAAGAAACACCTTCTGGCTTCTGGGAAATTGAACAGCCTCTTGAATTTGCTGGTGCCCAGTTAAGACTTCAGGAATTATCAGTAACTGAAGACAAGAGGCAGATGTTCAGTGCCCTTAATAGAGGCAAATGGAAATCAGACAAAAACCTGTAGTGAAGTACCAAACTTCAAGCCTTAGGAGGATCAGCTGTTAAAACCAAGTGCTGTGAATGCCAGTAAGTACAGGATCCAGAAGGCCTTTGAACATGGTTTTTAAGGCACAAGGTGACTTATGCACATTAGTGTTTAACCCAGGCTGTGCTGATGATTGGGCTGATCCCTACATGCCACACAGAATCCACGGTCCCTTGGGAAGAAAAGTGGGATGGGCACAGTGCAGGTTTCCATGAAAATACTTCATTAACAGGAAACACAATTAGATCCTCCTGGGATGCAACACATGACTAGGCTACAGAGCCCTGTCCTTTAATTAAAGCAAAGCAGAAACATGGCAAGCATGAATATGCAACACTCCTACAGTTAAGCACTGGAAGCCAGTGCCCCAGAGGGACTTGAGCTAAGCAGCATTAACAAGACTGAACTGTATTTTCAGAAGTTCTAGCTTGGCTCAGCCAATAGGTTTTCTTTGTGAGAGTTTTTGTTTTTAATTAGCAAGTGCTTAACTTCTGTTGTTATTTGGGTGGGTTTGAACAGCTTGCCTGCAGTGCACCAGGGTTCCTTTAGACATGGGTCAGTGATGCTGCTCAGCAATAAAGTCTTGGGTGTTTTAGACTGAGGTCGATTCTCAACTGTATTTAACACTGGCTTACAATGTTGTCCATCCATTACACAGCAGAGCCCTAATGGCCTATGTAAAAGATAATTGTTGCAATTAAATTAAACTTGAGAAGGAACTAAGTTTAAAAATCTTGGTCCTCATTTTTAAAAATCAGACTGTCGCTGAATATCCCAAGAACAAACAGGGACTTCTTCTGTGATCCTGTGAACATGAGACATTATAGAGTCCCCATATATAAAATCAGCAGAATAACAGACAACTATCTTTAAGTGACTATATGGAGTAAGTGGCCTCATTTCAGAGCTGATTTTCAGGTATCGGCTACTCTCTGCAAAAAGAGACACTGATGGACTGCAGCACCCAAAATCTCTTCTGGAATTCCTGGCTGTTTATCACTTCAGAAAGAAGGCAAGGCATTGGCAGAAGAAAATGTGAAGTGGATTTGACATGCTCTGGTAAACATGACTATGTTCAGGAAAGGATCTTGGTCTACTGAGAAAAACAAAAGTGCTGAAGTGCTATTTGTACAAATCACCAATCCTACCAGCAAATGGTTCTCTGGTACCTTCCCCTAGGCCTACTGAATCTCTTCCAAGTTAAACATATTTCCAAATAAACTAAGCTGCTGTGTTATACTGAGCATTTGTTTGTTTCTGTTACTGAAGGAAAGAAGTGGTTGTGGAGTGGGGTGGGATGAACTTACTGCACTGCTACACTTTTCAGAAAGAAAAGGATTACTATTCTGCAAGAAAGGAATACTTAGATAAGTTAGTGATCATCGCACTGAAAAAACCAAAACCCACCAAAACCCCCAATCTCATTGTGCTCCCAGATGACTTTGGAACCTCACTACAGCCCAGAACACTGCACAGAGACAGTTCCCAGCCTTACACTGAGAATATAAAGGTGCCAACATATCTGAGTATCAAAATAATTGCTAAGCCAAAAGGGCAGTCATATTATTTAAAAGAACACAATCCTACTCTGCCCCAGCATAAATGCCACCCTTTCCCATGATCCCATCCACCCTGTAAACAGCCAGCCAAGCAGGCTGCTTTCAGAGGGGATCATATCAAAGATGTAAACCAAGTCCAAAACTTACTCTTCCTTCCATATGGACACAACACTTCACATGGGATATTGAGAACACATCAGCATCCACACCTGGATCCTGATTATTAGTTTCTTAATGAGAGGCAGTTTTCTGCAACATTTCATGTGAGGTTTAACTACTTGTGAAGACACTAAGAAATGCTTAAACTGATACCTAAAAAAGTAAACCTCATCAGCTACAGAAATCAGTGGATTGTAACAGACTTGATGCTGTAAAGGATTAGACTTTCAAATCTACTTTGACACACTTCAGATAGAAAAACTTCCAGTCTATTCCTGCCCTAATCCATTTAGGATTATTTAATCCTAACTCACTCAGAGTCCTGAAAGTTTCCACATATTTGTCTAGTCCACCCTCACATTTCCCTCCCGCACCTTTAAAAAACACAGCAGAAAATACAAAAGCAGTCTTTGGTTACAGGACTGTCTGTGAACTGTTCCTCTCCTTCCCTCTGTACAACTTGACTGTTTTTCTCTGAATTCCCTTCACATATGAAATGTTTATCCTGGTCTTCAGGTAAAATTAAATTACTCACCTACAGTCTGAGAAGGTGCTTAGGTGTCACTGCATAATGTCCATGTATCCTCTTTATTTCAACTACACTGCCAACAACCTTCAGTTATCATGTAAGAATGCAGTCCTAATGGCTTCAGATTAAATGTGAGATGCTTCCAAATGCACCAACCTGCACAGCAAACAGTTCTCCCTTTAAGTGCAGCCAACGTGGTTAGGTTTCTTTTGTCAAGCTTGCCACTACTTATAGTCAAACTACTTCAATGCTCAGAGTAAAGAAAAACAACAAAACAACTGTCAGTGGTCATCAGCCAAAAGAGCAAAAAACAATCTTTCTTATATAGGTGCTTGAGATGTGAGGCAGCTAAGCATTAGATAGGACTAGACAAGCATATCTAAAAAAAGGCGTTAAAACTGATCTATCTTAGCAAAGCCTTTTTAACTCTGTAGAAAACTCTCTGAAATAACACCGTGAAGTGGCATTTCAGAAGTTTCTTGTAGAACAGAGAATACCATTTATATCAATCTGCTTTCTATAGCATATGTATAGCTCTACAAACCATTTTAATAACTACTTGAGCTAAGACTTTTTTTCTAATTTTATCCATCTACGTAATATTAAACAAAAATAGTCCATACAAGTAGGAATACTACATTAAAAGTAATGTATGCTGCAGAGATGCTATTAATAGGAGTTAAGCCATAGCTCACCATGCAACTAGTCTGTTCCTGTTACATTATGGCAGGCAAAACAAGCCATATTAATTTTAGAAAAAAAAGTAGCTATATCCATCATGACTTCTAAAAACCTTTTAGTAACTTGAAACAGATGGCTTAACATAAAGGGAGAATGAAAGAAGTGGCAATGTTTGCAGCACAATACCAAAGCAGCATTTAAAACAAACTCACCTTCTGAAGGTAATCACATACACGAGGTGCTATGAGGGATTTTACTCATTCATATACTTAAAAACATTCACAACTACTGAAAAAATTCCATTCCAAAGAGGTGATTATAAGGTTGGTGGTGTTGCTATAGAGTTTCTTTTCCAGGTCTTCAGACAAGGACAAAAGTTATGCTTGCTTGAAAATTTTATTGACACAACTGTTTGGTCCCAAACACACAAAACAGCACTTGAGCCACAAAAGAAAGTGTCCAAACAAAGTAGACAGCTAAGAAAAGAACTTTCTTCTCTCTCCCTTTCCAAGAAAAAAGATAGTGCATGAACTGAGGGCTTCAGTGACATTTTTTTCTTTTAAACAAACATGAATCTGAAGTAGTACATTTATTTGCTAAATTAAAGAATTTCATGGTTGTAATGCTTTTAGATCTAAGTCACATCATTCATTTAACCCTTTGGATAAAAAAATATATTGCAATTCAATCAGCTATTTTGTTACACTATGAACACAACTTCTCAAAAGTATTATTCTATTACTTTCAAACAGCGATTTCAGCAGAATCACACACAAATCCAGATAAGATATGCTGACCTCTGTATGTGGCATAACCACCAAACTTATTTTGGCAAATACCATGTTCTCCTCTGAAGCAAAAACCTGCTTTTCTTTAGTACTCCAGATGACTTGTAGCTGCATCTCACAAAAATACAATTCCCAGCTGGTCTTGTCTCCAATGTGTGCTCTTCTGAAAGGAAGTTCTAGACTGATCACTGTTAATTTTATCAAACTTCAGGTGAAAGATTTTCTTACATTTAACTCATTAAAAGCATTCCAAAAAAGCTTACTTCTAAATTCCTTTTTCTATAGCAGTATGTCTGTAGAGGTTTACTAGGGACTCAAAATACTGTGCCATAATGCTCAGAAAAACTTCCAAGTGTTTCTCTGCACTTACAATGGCTCTAAGTTCACTACTGGTAATACTTGCCTAAATATAAAAGATTTTATAACAAAATCTGACTAGTAAAAATTCTGTCTATAGCCATTATTCAGTGGCATTTCTTGCTGCTGGCAGAGAAATTAGAGCCTGTGTTCCATCTCTTACATATTACAATAGAATCCATCTAAAACTATTCTGTTGGCCAGTGGAAAGCCTCTAGTATAGGTTCTTTCAATACTACAAGCAATTTGTTTGCTGCCTGGCAAATACAACCCATTGTAAATGCCATGGTTACCCAGAATGGGTATAAAGTCACACACACTGGACAATTCTGCCAACTAGAGTTAAGGTCTTCCACTGACTTAACCTCTCTTCCAAATCTGGCCCTTTCAAAAGCCAACACAAGATACCACAATTCGAAGAAAGCTTCCAACACTAGGAGTAAGTCTTAGAATAAAAACAGACACAGCTAAAAGACAGCACAAAGAACGAGCTTCCCATTTACTGAACATGCTTAAAAATAGAAAACAAGGTTAAGCAGAACAACCTTAGCATTTCCACATGTAGCTAGAACTTTCCTTACAGGTGGAAATAGCATCAGGACCTTCCATCACAAACCATTTTCATAAGACCCACTCCATTATCTGTAATTTATGCATTAAATGCATATTTCAGAAATATTAGAATCTTCCTAACTTCATTTCTAGACACAATGAAAATGTGTGTGTCTGTATCTTAAACTCATGACCCCAAGACAGTCTTTTCCTTAACCAAACCCATGCCAGACTGAAACTAAATATAAGAGGGAAGCTTAAAGCATCAGTGTCTTAGAAAGCTCCTAAATGGAACTGAAAGCTACAGAAAAAACACATTTAAAACAAGTTTTACACAAGATCCAGATAATCTTCTACAGACATCTTTAGGCAAGAATTTCCAATGCAGTTACAAGTCATCTGAAAGGTCAGAGAACAAGTTTCTCCTCTGGAGGACAAACAACTCCCTTCACTCTTGTCATTTCAGGTCAGTGAGTTAAAATTTCTCAACAGGCTTTTGAAAGACAAATCATGCATTTCATTAATACTGTCTGAAACAATACCAGTAAGCAACAGCCTATAGAATACAATATGCTACATGTATGATTACATCACCAACAAGGCTTAAAGAAAATAAAATCTGCCCCATTTTTTATTAATATTTTGCTTTTACTGAACACATTTATGAAAAACTGTAAAATTTAAGAATAATTTAACAAATGCCAGATTTTTTTTCAAAGTAATAGAAAAAAATCTGCCCTGCTAACAGCTGTGTTCAGTGTAAAAGGAACAAAATCTTCACAGAATACATTAAATACAAATTAATTTTTCTAGGCCTCTCATTAAAATACATCTGGGCTAGCAAACAACTTTACTTTGTGCAGAGTCCATAGGTATTTGTCTTTCACACTAAAAAGAAAGAGTTAAAGCTTGGTTATAGGTGCAAGTGAAAAGTTGGCTGCCAATTTCACCTTGTTTTTGTGTTGCTTTTTGGCTGGGCTGTCCGTTGCTTCCTTGTTTCCTTGGGTTTCAGAGGACTGACAGGGAGGCACTGAAGCATTCTCTGTGGTGTCAGATACCACAGAACCAGAGATCAATTTTTCTTGAGCTGGAGTAACAATTCTCTGTTTTTCTTCTTCTGTTAAAATCATTATCTCTGAAACAGATAAGGCAACTCAATTTACTAATGCCCTGTTCTGGAAAAATAAACAATATTTACCTGTGGTGAGAAAGGTGCTGCAAGTTGGCCAAATGCAGTTCCAGAGGTGGGGAAGTTCCCTATAAAACACAGCAGGGTACTTCTGGTCAGTACTGGAGTTTCTGATGGAAACTACCTGTATTTCCAGCACATCCTGTTGTGTGACATACAGTCATGTGTGTATTTAAAGGGAATTTCACAGTCAGCCATTTGCTTGATGCTTTAGTTTCCAACCTGTGAAGTTATCTTCCATAAGTAACACAACTTAGGCAGGCAAACTCTTACCAGAGAGAGGTGTGGGGCGTTCCTCAAACTGAATGAGGTCTGCAGACTCCAGAACCACGGGATCAGGTCTCAGCTGTGGGGATGGCAGGCAGGAAGGGACTGGCTCACACAACAGGTCAACAGGAGATGTATTTGTGAGGCAAAGGAGCTCTTGCTCTGTTTGATTAGAAACTGCAAAACCAAGGGAACATCTTTCAGAGCATCTGTAAGCTGTGAAGGTGTCAGTGTTTCAGAGCTGGTAAATGTGAAGTCTCCTGATGCAATTCTGAGAGCTATTTAGTATTTGAAATATTTATACCAAGCTAATTTAATGAATAATAATTAATCTCAGATTAATTTGCTGCATCAAGAGCTTCTAACTAAATACAATATAGCAGACAAAGCACTAGCATGTTAAACTAATGCCTGCCTGAGTAAATATATCCCTAGATCAAAATATGGTATTTGCCAAACTTATGTAGTAGAAGAACAGCTGAGGAAACAAGTCCTACAGAACAGTCTTGAACAGAGAAGGACCAGTTACGTGATAACTACCCTACAGACACACCAATATCTATCAACTATTTATGTACTAACACATTTACATGTGAAAATTAAGTTGAAAGCTTAAATCACTTTATTTTGAAAGGGATAAGCCTAGACTTCTGAAATAACTCAAGAGCCATTTCACAACTTCTCCAACCTTTAGGTAGTAAAAGAACTGGAGACCACAGCACAATATGAAGGAGTTCACCATTTCCCAGTTATTCTTATACAAATCAGTCTTGCATTACCATTGTTAGGTCTTCCTAGACTTAGTTCCAGTGATGAAGTGGATTCTGGGGTCTCCATAATATGCCCATTATCTTCAGTAAGTTGATTTCCATGATCATCCACATGATCAGCAGGGGGAAAACTAGGTGAGCTAAAACGAGCTACAAAAAGGCAAGTTGATTTGGTTCGTTTACTCAAGTTGCCCCTTAGAAAAAATAAAAGAAAACTAGGATACTGGTAAAAATTGAAATGGCTTACTTTTCATGTCATTCTTCAGGACCACAATTCTCTTATGGCCATGTCCTTTAATCCAGACCACCTATTGAGGAAAAAAGCAGAATTGAACATCAGCACATGTTAAGCTCAAAGCAGTTTGTTCACTCCCTTTCATCCAGCTTTGCACAGACATTATTTCTAAAAGCAAATTAATCACACTGCTATCTCATACTACATTACCCAAATAAAAGCTTTATCTCAAAATAATTGATACCAAAGGCAAACCACAGAGCCAGAAAGTGTAGTAACCATGTATTAACAAAACTAAAAGTTTACATTTGGAGTTGCAAAATTCCATTTTGTCACTCTCCACTTAAAGGACTTATTTAAAGGAAAGCTTATAACCATAAACTGGGTCACAAAACTATCTTACAGCACTAAGGCCATGTGGATGACAAGAAGATGCCATAGCAAAATTGCACTAAGACACTTATGACAAAGTCCTACAATTCTTCACTCCTAAACCCAATAATGCACCCTGATCACATTTAGGTTTCAGGACTGTGCAATTCATTCACTCAAGACAGAAAATCATTTCTCTCACTTGATAGATGCCAGGGATGTTTATGGCCTTACTAGGAACAGTTCTTAAGCAAAGCTGAACCAAAATGTGAGGTGATCTAGATTTATTTTCTTTTCCTTATTATACAGTCCAGGTATTTCAGAAATTTGTATTTTTAGGAACTGATATAAGCTTCCTTGGAGAAAGTAATTATTCCAGCAATTCACCCCAATTAACAGAAACTGAAGTTGTATAACTACTTCTAATCCACGCAGAAATCTCAATATAGTTGTGCAAAACTGAATTCTTTATACCTGTGGAATTGCCCCCAAGAGCTCTTCTAAATTACTGCATCCATATGCTTTAGGCTGCAGCACTTCTCCAGTGTATTTGCTATATGCTACTGGGAACTCATGAAGAAAAATTTGCTGATAGTGGTAAGTGTGAAGTAAGGACCTTACATTCTTTGCAAACATATAGAGATTTGTAAGCTTGACATATTCTTCTGCTGCACCATTGGTAAAAACCTATTAGAAAAAGGAAAAAAAGAGAGTAAGAGCACACACTTGCATATCCTCCAGTCACATTGCCTTTCCAAAGTATGAGACACACCAGAAAGACAAGAGCTTACACACCTCAACCAAGTAAGGCAGACTCTTCAAGAGCTCAGTTAAGGTAATAAATCCATATTCACATGGATTAAGTGAAGTACCATGGACTGTTTCATAATGCTGCTTAAGTTGTTCAACAGAGGGAAAGGCTGTTCCATCCCAGGACATCAGCAAGACCAGCAGCTGGGCAGTCAGAGTGCGCAGAGATTTCCTGTTGATCAGCTGAATTTGCTTGCCAGACTCTGTGTCAACAACCTGGAAAATGAATTGGAAAGGAAGTTAGGGAGAGGGCAAAGATGGATTTCTAAGTCAGATGTGTAGCTGAGGTTTGAGCACAGCTGTATCTGATACTGCATACCAGCATCTGATACTCCCTTAGCCAAAAGCACACAAAATCAAGCTTATTACATGGAAATATTTACTTTGAAGTTACAAGATCGGTATAGCTGTGTGGTAGTTTCTGTCCACATGGTAGGTATGATTTAACTCTTTGTTCCAAGGCAACTGGACCTGACTAAGCTCCAGCCTGAACACCAGCCACTAAGTTAACACAACTGGAGCAACTAAACCAACATGTAACGTTTCTTTTCCACTGACGTAAGACCATCTATTTATTTACAATCAAAGTCTCAAACCATAGCTCAAAATGTCTGAAACATTAAGAGACTGACAACTACAACAGCTATAAGAAAATTCTTTTTTAACAGAAGTCAGGCAGAGTGGAAAAACAACTTGTACTGTTAAAATAAGTACTATAATAGAATCTTTATTATCTGCAAAATAAGCATGAGTATTCCAAGGGAAAGCTGAAAGCCTGCAGAATAATACAGAGAACATCATAAGGATAGAGAAACTACATTTAAAATCCTTTTGGAATTTCCTCCTCCCAACAATGCTGGCAGAAACATTTAATTCCACATACTGAGACATGTAACTTGAGACAGAAAATTCCTGAACATAGCGTTGGATAGATAAATGCCAAAGATAAGAGTTCACCTTTACAACGTGGCAGAGCTTCTGCATCAGAGCTGGCACTGAGCTCACATCGTAGTCCTGCAGGCGCAGGGAGTACCCAAAGGTCTTGCTGTACTCGGGCAGCAGGTCTGCCATCATCAGGCAGTTGTCCTTCTGCGACCGCAGCAGCTTCACAAACTGGGCAGCAACTGCTTTCACTTGCTCCACCTCGGTGAGGGTGAGGATTTTCTCCTCCCCACATTCCAGTACCTACAAAACAGAATTACACTCTGTAAAGTGATTTAGCCAGTGTGGATGAACAAATTGTGGTCAGCAGCTAAAACTCAGCACTTGCAGGCAATCATTTGTTATCCACCAGGGCTCAGCCAACTCTAAAGCTGTTTATACAGCAAGCAGAACTATGTAATTATGTAATTCTGAAATACTACAAAATAAGCAGCTAAATAGTTAACTATTTTAAAACAAGTTGAAGGCAACTTTAATAAACTTGAATTTGTTAACAGATAGCCTCCTGAATGTGCCCAAAACTTTGGACCTTTTTACCAGAACACTTATCATGAAAGATCTTAAATGCAGCTGTCTAAACATTACAGATACATGGTTTATAACTCATACTAAAGTTTGTGAGATATATAACCTTTGCTGAGACAACTGTGTAGATCCCAGAAAAATGCTTCAGTACAGCTGAAGATTGTAGAACTTACAAGTAAGACATCTGGTATGGCTTCAAAGAGTTCAAGTAGTTTTGTAAAACCATAGTAAGCAAGTTTGCACTGACGACCAAAGTGGTGGTGGTAACATGGAATAAATTTGTTGAAGGGCATCCGAAAGTGGGGCTGATGGCGCAGTAAGTCCACAACCTCCTTAGAAAACTGTTTGGTTCGTTCAATTTCTTCTTGTGTACGTTCTAAAATTAATAAACAAAGGAAGAGCTACATCACAGCACTTCAAAAATGCAACAGAATATAATAAAATACAGTGGCTGATTTTCAGCCTAATCACAAATCCTGCTAAGTCACCATATTCTTCTACTACTGAAGACCTTTACTAAGCTCACATGTCTGAAGTCCAAAATACTCAGGTAATCAGCATTTTAGGAGGTTTCAAATAGCTAATTATGTTGCTATTTTTTCTGTATGTAAACAGCCTATTCTCTCATCGTTCCACAGAAAGCTTAACCACACGCAGAAGGAATAATATTATTTTATGTGTTTTCCCACCTCTTTTCCTGTCTATTTCATTATAAGTGTTTGACGAAAAAAAAAAATTCTTGATTTGCTAGAGGTTAGCAACTTAAGTTTTAAAGGTAGAAATACAATTATAAAAAAATCCAAGCCACTCCTATACACTTGAGTTACTGCAGTTTTAAAATAGTCAAAGAAAAACTTATTTAGAAACTGTACAAGAGATACACACAGACATACCTCTTTTGGGAATACAAATTACCATTTCACTGTCTTGCTGTGACAAACAGATGGTTGTATCTGGAATTTCTGATATGATATCAGCCAGTTCACACACTCCATACTCAGTAACATCCCAGTCCTTAGAGAAGCACCTAAAAGTTTTAGAAAATTGTATGTATAATTAGTATTAATGCATGCTGTGTAGGCAGAAAATTTTTGAAAGCTGAGAAAATAAGCCTCAAATTCTTAAAAAAAAAAAGGCAGTTTTTATAATGGCAATAACACTAGCCTATGAAATGAAGGGAAAACTTAGAAATCCATTCTAACCAGAAAAATCAGATGTACTGATTGTTCACATGACAGTAGAACAAAGAGCTGTATATATCAATCAGTGGATGCCTCACACTAGTTGTGGTGACAATGTAAAGTAACAGTTTTCAATCTCAGCTTTCAAGTGCTTTAGGAAAAGTGTGATTGTCCTGTGTGCACACCTCCATATGGCTACACTTTCAATAGTCTGTATTTGCTTAGTAGTTACAGACACTCAAATGAGAACAGGTCTGAAGAGAAGGCTGAGACCATATCCTGGCAAACACCTTATTAACTTCCCAATACTATGCAATATATTAAAATGCATTTTACTTTTCCCACCTCCCCAAAAGTCTCTCAGAAGCAAGAAAACATCACATATGCTCACAAGCAGCCAGTGCTCACTTTACATTTGGCAGTTTTAGACACAACCAAAAATGTATTTTTGCCAAGTGTGGATAGAGAAGAAAAGTGCACTCCCAAAAAGGTGCTGTTAGCACATGATGCACAACAGAACACATGTACAAGTAGATCAGGTTAAAAAAAAAGAAACAAAATTCCTATTTTTTATCATGCTAGAACAGAATGTTCCAAAGAGGTATTATTCTTCATTTTTGCCACTGCTAGATGCAGTTAAAGTAATAAGACTAACTCCTGACAATTATTCCTTTTATATTTTCCTCTAAAGAAAGCCTAACACTAAGTTTTCGCTATATGGTTCATGTTAATGTGCCACAACCTACTTGCTTGAATCCAACCTTGCAGCCATGGCTTCAAAGAGAACTAATGAAACAATAACCCATTTCCAACTCCCATAAAGTTAAATGAGCCTAGGATTAAAAGCAGCAGTGGAGTACACCAGAGAGCTTTTGTTTTCATCAGAAGTTTGAACTTCCACATCACAATGAAGAGGCAATATAGTTGCCACAGCTTTGTACTGTGATTTCAAGTGCTGACTTCTCTCACACTGGGTATTAAAGCCACCATTGATAGCCATTGATAGTTGTTCTGTTTTATTAAAGATAACTTACCAGTGATAAGCCTGCAAGAATTCCCTCACAATAACTTGTTTACTGGCCTGGGATTTGAGAAGCTTCAGCAAGTCTTGAGTAAAGCGCTTCACTTGAGCTCTGTGTGTTAGAGTTAACAAGCGTTTGGAACCCATGCCAAGGATCTGAAAGAAAATTTCATTTGGTCACTCATCTCCCGCACCCTCAGCAAAAGGTATTTAAGAGCCAGTTCTAGTATAGGTAGGTGGGAAATAAGGACTATAGCAGAGACGGTGTTTGGAACAGCAGCCTCATGAAGCCACACACTTTCTGTACTGACATATGCCATCAAAAAAATCAACACTTCCTTCACAAGTGCTATTGCAAACTCCTGCACATTTGTATTGGTTATTTAAAAATTCTACAGCCACCTGGTGTTCAAAACAGTAAGCTAATGTGGCCATAGTGGTTTTGTAACATAAGATCACATGACCTATATCATACAGAAATCCTTCAAGTCACAAACTCCACACCTCAGCCCAACTCATGAGCACTCAGCATTTGCTGTGTTCTTATGATACACAGCGCAATTAAAAGCTCTTACCCAAGCACAACCCACACGTAAAAAGCACTTCAAACTTTATTCCAGAGGCTTAAATGAGGAGTTTGTTTCCCCAGACGCTGCTTTGAAAGGGTAGGCGCAATAAAAATTATACAGAAACGGCATCTCAAAGAAGAATACAATTACCCACCAAGGTTCAGTTAACCATCTCTCTGAAGGTGGGATAGGGTAACTGCACAGCATGTATTTCACAATACCAGCCAGTAATTTGGAGAGCTGCAAATACAATTCCCCAGTTCAAGAGGAACAGAGCCACATCACTCACTTGCAGTACATGAGGCACTGCCTCCAGCAGCTCCATTAGTTTGGAATACCCATAGTCAGACACTCGGCACTGCTTCGCAAAGTGGTGGTGGTACGTTGGGATGAATTTACTGACAGGGATGACACAAGATGGTTGGCTTTTAAGGAGATCTATCACTTCTCTACTGAACTGAATGAGTTGTGGATTGCCCACAGGGCTTTTGGAACGTAGAAGCCAAGGATCTACAACCAAAAAAAAGTTGTATTACTGAACCTTTCACTAATATTCTTCCGCTAAGCACTGCACTTGATTTATGGACAGAAGCTACTGCATAGCAGAAAATAAAAAGTATGAACACTGCAGCTAAAAGTTTCTCTTCCTGAAGAGTTTAACAGTTGTATAACATGTCTATTTCATTAGGAGAATTTATTAGCTTAGCTTTTTAGCATAAAAATAATAGTTCAGAGAAAAGGTTTTAAATGGAAATATTTACCTGCAGTAGGAGGTGGTGGTTTGTTATGTATCCATTTAATAACTTTAATGCCATTTTGGGCAGTGGCAATGTTAACTCCAGGAACACAGGTAATCAGATGTTCTAAAGGAACACCACCCTGGCCTTCTGGCACCATTTCAAGATCATTGAACTCAGACATGTAACAATCAGGAAAACTGTGGAAGAAAAAAAGCTTACATTATACACTAAAATACCACAATAACAATGCTTCTAAAAATATCACTATTTTGAGACACTTCATGAGCAAGAAGCTTCAACAACTGACACATTACAGAAATTTTTGTAAAAACCACATTTTTAAATAAGTGTGCTGTTTTTGCTCAAGAAGACTTTCAAAAGTAATAATTTCATAATGCACTTATTTGCTATAGAGGATACCACCTTACACAAGAACTGAAGTTTTTATACAACCCGTAATTTCCATGAGGTTTTAAGTCTTCACCCTATCAGACCTTACACTAGAAACATACATTAAAATATTTTACCTTAGTAAAGGCACAGTACCCTCATGTGTCTGTAGAAGACTATGAACTTGAGGAGCAAATGTCTTCAGAGACAAAATCACGAAAGGAATTCTATAAGAATCTGGATCAAACTCATGCTCACTGCAAAAATAAAGGTTCAAGTTTATATGCTTATTCTACATATAGCTTTGGCATAGTATATCTGTGCTCACACACCTCCACAGTAAACATTATACTAAATGCATAAAATATACTGCTACTAGCTGACAACAGCACTATGCACAGTCACAAACAACTTTCATCTCCCCCCCCCCTCCCAAAAATTCATACAGCTACAGCAAGTTACCAGAAGTAACATTTAGATGACCACATTTCTATCACCATTAAATTAAAACTTCCAAATGAAGTTTTAGCAGCGCATACCAGGCAGTTAACACCTAATAACTGCTCCAGTAGCACAACCTGGCTTTTGTTGAACAAAACAAAAACCTTAATACATGGCTTCAGGAAACCTTCAACCAAGTATGAATCACTTACTAAATGTAGCTGGAGGACAAAGAATGATCAGTTCCAGTCAATTATGTAATAAATAATAGAAATCTCTAATATGGGTACCCTCCCTACATCACCACAGGAACACAGTGTACCTTCCAGCTTCTGTTCAAAAGGTGTTCAATCCTGGCAGCTGTGCTGGAACACAGTCATCCTACCTGGACACGTAACCCATGAGAATTGCCTAAAAAAGTCCCTGTGCCACCTCACTATTTTCTGACTTGTTCTTGTAAGCATGTAAACAGTGCCCAGAGCAGGCTACGAGAACATATATACCTCAACTTTAATATACCTATACAGGACAAATACCATTCAAATATTTTGTAAGATTGTATAGTGTTTTATACACAGCTTACATAAAGTCTTTATTCAGGCAATGCTGCTTACAAACAGGCTCGTGATATTCCAACTCTTCAAATATTATAGGGCTACAGTTGGCTGATGAACCATCGTGGGACTGGGAAGATCCCAGTGGGCTCTGGCGGGCCTGGCTGCTGGGCAGGAGGCACACCAGCCTCCCACCGCCCTGCTCACGGACTGCCACAGTATCCGTCAGCTTATATAAGTCTGATACAATTAACTTACGACCAAACCTAGAAGAAAGATGGGAATAAAAGCACATTACAAACACAGTTAAGGCAAGGCTGTACTCTGCGTTTTTTGTTTAGCAAGCAGGAATATGCTAGAAACTATTCTATGCAAAATGTTAAGGTAATGAACCTATTCTTACCAATGTAGAAAAATGAAGTAAAATACCGAACTGGAACCCTTTAAGAAAGGCCAGTCATTGCCTCTGGATACAAAATATGCTGCAACACCTAACCACAAAAATCCACAACTCTCTATTTAGCTACTCTCCATAAATCATGGTGAAAAAAAAAATCACACAAGACTAGATTCTTTTTAGAAGTTCTTGTTTTCCTTCTAGTACTTACTTTTTCTCATAAATTTCTGTGAATTTGAACACAGGTAAACAACAAGCAGGTGCATCCTGCAGAATGGACATTGCTTCTGAGCTACAAAAGAAGTTTTGCAGTATTAGCACAAAATTAATCTGTTATTATTAAACTCCAGCCCAAGCTGGTGAGAATTACAAATGCAGTTTATGGACTATAAATAAAACAGGACAAATTGCATTCCCTCCCATTCCAGCACTACAAAGTTGTCATTTCAGATTAGGCAGTGCAAGTAATAATATTTCTCCTAACTCATCAGGTTATGTGTCTGAAGGAGCTGCATCTTTCATAGGTGGTGGTAAGAATCAGGCACCTATAAAATGCAACACCAAAGCTGCAGCATTAAAAGTTACCAGCCTGGCCATTAAATTACAAACTCTAAACAGGCAAGAACCAAATAAACTTCTAACTGGTACAATAGCAAGTAGTACATAACTGTAGAACACTCTACACTCCAAGCACCAGTTTCATTCTATGAATAAACAATGACAACCTTTATCCTAATGCTTTCTTTCAGTATGAAGAAAATAAATGCCTGTATTCTCACTAGCATCAGCACTCTAGTTGCATCATCTTCCATCTAGAAGATGCATCAAGGAAACACCAACAGCATTTCAACTGTGCACCCATCCTTAAAGACACAATTCATATGCATTTTCTCAGAGGAAAGAAAAAATAAAGATGCCAAGTGCAACCTTAACTCAGCCATACAAGTTAAGAGATATATCAGTATAATGCAAGCATAGTAGTGAAGCTATTAAACTCTATTCATCAGAGATCTAGCCTCTTGAGATGCAGCTCAGGATATAAGCAGTGTAAAAACGCTAAACTGAAAATTAACCTAGTTGTATTTAACACATTGATCAGGTTATGACAGATTTGACTTTACTTCTCTACCATTCCTTTAATCAGTATTTTAAATCATCTTTCAGCTACTAAATACATGCTAGGACAATTAAGAAGATGCCAAAGTGCTTATTACCTAAGTAGAGATAGTGATTTACTAGCAGCTCCCGTTGCTAATGAGACCTGGATCCTCTTACTGCCAATTTTGTATCTGTGAAGACTGTTGACAGCACTGATTGCTTCTTGAAGATTTTCCATCTGAACTAGAGCCTTCAGCTGGTAGTCTGTGTGAGGACTGAGCTCAACGCTTTTTACCTGAGGAAGGAAACACCTCAAACATTCATAACAAAATATGAACCCCAGTCAAGCCACCACTAGAGTAGCACCATCTTGCTTTGGTCAAGAGCCAAATACAATGCAAAGGACAATGCAAACAAGAGCCAAGTGCAGGGAACCTGGACATTAACATCAGCATTATCTTCCCATGTAGATTATGCCAGAAGAATATCATTGACAGATCAGACAGAAATGGGACTGCTGCAGAAATGACCTTACCTTCCATAGTGGCTTTTTACTAATTCACACTCCCCCTGCTTCTGATCACTTCTTATTCAAAAAGAGAAATTCAGTTTTTACTGTGATTCTTAAGCTGGCATTTGGAATTCAGCCTTACAGCTTAAAAAGGTTATCCTGTTAAAGCCTAAGTCTCTTCTCGGCATGACTAATGAGCCACTTACTAAGAATTTTACATACAAAACCTCAGAATGCGAGTTCTATGAAGATGACATGCAAATTAAAACCTTAGTGCAAGTGATGATCTGGTCTTTTTAAAGGAAAAAACCCACAATACCTCCTTTTAATAAAGTTTTAAAAAGTCCTGCTTGTATACGTTTTCATTGTTGCTCACCTGAAGCTAAACCATAAACACGCCCCTAAATACATAAACAGGAAGTACTTAGAAAACAGACTTAACAAAGGAATTTGAGCCTTTACCTTGCCATATCTTGAGAAAATTTCTTGTAAATTTTGCTGCAACTCTTTTCTGGACAATCTGTAATCTATGTTGCTGATCTGAATGTCTGCACCATTTGCAAAAGGATCAGTGTAGTCTGTACCACTGGTATGATTCACTACATTAAATGTAAGTGGAGATGATCTATTTGAAAGGTTTGGAGACATACTCCTGGGTAAAATAAAAACATTTATGAGCTAAAGAAGCTTTTGCACAATTCTTATATATACATCTTAAAGTCAGTCAAAATAGACTGAGATCAAGTACACAAATACAGCACTTTGAATGGATTTTCCCACTACATATCTGTGCAGGCAAAACAAATTCCACCACAAGCAGAATGTCATAACAAGTATTTTCTATGAGAAAAAAGGAAATAGTTCATCGTGTGTTTAAAAGTCACTTAATATATTTGGCACCAAGTATTCTAGTATCCTATAACACATTAAGAAGTCAAATTCATTCACATGATTCTAATAACTGGCAAACACCAGATATGCAATTTATGGGAATATAATAGGTCTGGTTAGATCTCTACTGGGAATATCAAAGGCACTGAAAGAGGAGTAAGATGTCTGTAACACCTCTGAGGATTTTTTCAGAGGTTTTAAAGTCAAAGTTTGCATAAAACAATTGCCATATCACGAGTATTGATAAAGAGTTTTCTCCACCTTATCTTTATCCCCAACCTGTTAGCTGTTACACAGCACCACCATGAATTCCTTTTGTCTCCATGTAAATCAGTGTAGTGAGAAACATGCTTAGCATTCACAGCTTCACACGTAGCTGTCAAAAATCAGCGTACGTATCAGAGAAGTTTCACTTCATCTCCCAAATAACACAGACACTTACCGAGATGACCAGCAACTCTGAGACATGAGTAAAGGACTGAGCTGTCTCGAGGCTGTCAGCTTGCTGAAAGCAGAGGGATAGCTGACCTGAAATACAGTTTCATCTTTATCTTTTTTATCTACAGGGGAATTGGTAATGCTCCTGGAGGCAGAGGTCTCTTTTCTATTTACAGATACATGTAAAAAAAGAAAACATTATGTTGCAGAATTTGCATTAAAAAAATATAACTAACATTGGGTCTTTTTATTTTTTAAACATACTTCTGACTACTTTTAGAGGATGATTCTCCTGCTCCCGTTTTTTTGGTTGCCAGAGACACAGAAATTGCTGCATTAGAGTTACTCTGAGGAGAAGGAATTTCTTCTCTCAGATGTTCTTGCTGGTTTTCAGTATTTCTGCTGATGTTCTTTGATTCAAGGCGGCACAGCTCCTACATGAAAGAGATAAAAGGTCAACATAAAAGCACCACACATCCCTTGCCAGCAGCTTTCCCTCTAATGGAACCCTAGATGACTGACAAGAGCATTTTAATTGGCATTTCATAACAGGGAATTTTTGATTTTCTGTGGCAGAAAAGAGTAGACTGTCAAGTAGCTGAAATATTTGGCTACACTGTAGATCTAACCCTACTTCTCCTTAAAACTAGCAAAATGGATCACTCCAGATGTTAGACTCATTACCAATGCAAAGGTCAAAACTGGCTAAGATTCATGACTAAGTAGGAGCAGTATTTCCAAATTGAGAAGAAAGAGGCAGGAAGAGGGAACAACCACCCTCAAATTGTCTGCTTTGCAAACATATGAATATAGCTCTCATTCAGCAATGTCACTATACATTACAATCATTCATTTAATAGGACTGACAAGTTAAAGATAAAACTGTAACAGAAGCAATGCTCAGGACACAAGGAGAAGCAAGAATACCGAATAACATAAAACAATACCTGTAAACTTTTAACATTGGTGGGTTTGATGATGGATCCATGAACCTGGAATCCTCTCCCAGCAGAGCCTTTGGTACCAGAAGACTGATCACTTGAGTCTTTGTTAAGGAGGCACAGCTTCGTGTTCTTGTTAATTTTTTTGGGAGACTTAACCTTCTCAGTTCCCACAAAGCTAGAGCTTTTTGTTTCATTAAGTTCTTTGTTTTTGGGAGTAAAAGACACGATGATCCTGTTACCAAAAACATCTTCGTTTTCCATTCGCTTCCGAGCCCGCTCAGCACTCTCTTGGTTTAAAAAGCGGAGAATTGCACTGCTTCCAGAAATGCTCAGCACCTTCCCCCCACAGTTGTCTGACAAACGCCTCAGCCTGTTGCTGACACTTTTGCTGTCTCTGTTTGTTGGCAGATTATAGACATACAGCAGCGTATGGCAGGCCTGTTGGAAGGGAGGGAGATTTTAATTTGATTCTGTCAGAATATCTTCATGTTCTAAACCAGTAGTTTTACATTGGTTCTGGTGACATGCTACCCACCCATCTCCCCTGTCCCATTCTCACGTCATTCCTTTTGCAGCACTGAATTTGTTTGGAAAATTTCTCATTCCAGGTTAGATCCTCAAACTTCCATCTCCAATATAATTGAAAGTTAGAAGTATCTACAGAGAGCCTGATCAATGGACCTGATCAATTCTCCAGAGGAGAATTGCTAACCATCCAATAATCTATATATTCTACACAGGCATATGAACACATAGTTCAGGAAGTCATTTCAAAGAAAGAAAAAAACGATGAGTGCTGTATAAAGACAACACAACAAATTCAGAGGGAATCACCAAAGAAGAAAAAACTCAAGAAAGAAAAAGTCACTCAAGGCTTACAAAAGCACTAGGACGTCTTAATGCACAACAAAGCTCTTCCCAAACTTTCTGCAAGTGAGAGAAAAGCATGTAAGGTACCTTACCGGGTGAAATATGTACTGATAAGAACGTGACCTTGCTATTTTATTTAATTACTTGCTCATTTTATTATTTCATTCTTTCAGTCTTAAACAGAAGGTAAACACTTACATGGTAGTAACTGAAATATACAGACAATGGTCAAAACCACAGCAGACATGATGCCTCTCACCATAACTAACACAAGTAATTCCAGCCTGCTCTCCTCCTAAATTAGAACCAAAAACAAATGGAATTTGACACTTGGAAACACCTGTTGCATCAAGAATTAAAAACTTTACCGGCATTTTCAGCGGTAACCTTGGTGGCAAGTCTGAAATAAATTCTTCAAAACAAATAAGCTCATGGGCATGATGTAAGAGTGCTTCTGAAGCTTGGTTTTTATGAATCAAAATTATTCGGAAACCATGTCGATGTCTCAGGTCACTCAGTTCCAAAGCAAAGTTGACATCCGCTGGAGAAAAAAAAATAGGCAAGGAAACACTTGAAAAAGCTAAAAAAATCAGATTAAAGAAACAAAACTAGAACTTGTCAAGTGAGATCTGAAGTTATCATTGAGAATTTCCAATGAAAAAGCATCAGCAGCTACAAGGCTTCTCCACAGACATAATTTAAATGAGCAGTTGGCATTCAGTCTCAAGACAAGGGCTTCCTTTTAACAGCAGCTTGTAGCAATTCATCAGCAGGGCATTCGACTAGTACTGGATATTTCTACAGCAAACATTTGTTAAGCTTGAGGGAGAAACCCAAGGCAACAAACAGCAATTCAACAGCTGAGCGGCTGCATATTTAACTGCAATATATGCTGCTTTGAGAATTAAAAACAAATACATTTTGCTCAGACCACAAACACAGCTCCAGGAGTTTTACTTCATCAGCTTCTGCTGAAGCTACCTTTGGACAGTATGTACACACATACCTACTGACACTCAAGACATCAGATAACACTGACTGAACTAAGCCAAGTTCTCATGTTACTGTCCTTGCTTTTCCCTTGCTGCCACTGACATTAAGAATTCTTCAGCAGGTCAGTTAGAGCTGGTCCTAAACACCACCCTTGGAAAGCAAAACAGTGCCACTGAAAACAGGAACTGAATTTTGCACTGTAGGGGAGTCAAGCACTTACTTGACACAAGAACCACAGTGGCAGGTGCAGTGTGTGTATCAGCAAACCTCCTTAGACTCTGCCTGAGTTTGTCATCAGCAGCATTCTTGGCTGTAGCATTGATGTGTGCAACAGTCACCTGTGGAAATACACAGACACACTCTAAAGAAAAGCTTCAATGTGAACAGTGCTTGCTTTAATTTTTTTAAATTGAAATACAAGCTTCACATGCACCTTTTATTTAGATAAATTAACACACACGTGCATGAAACAGAACACAGATCTCAAGCTGTTCTAATGAGCAATAACGTTCAACCCTAGCTGTTCAGCAGTGTCTTCAGGATTACTTCTGCTGCTCTGTGGTAAAGATCACAACTTGCACACCCTAAAAACATTCCACAAAACTTCAGTTGACATAGAGGGTTGGCAAACATAGTAAGTACTTGCTATTGATTCATTTTACCTCACATAAGCAGATAAACTGCTAAGCTATTATTATATCTGCAATTTCGGGAGTGGAAATTTCTGACATAGAAGTCAGTACAAAAAACTTAAAATATCCCCCAAGAAATAGAAGGTATCAAAAGAAAAGATCTGTAGTGTTAAAGGTGCCCCCATCAATACCACTAGTGTCCTTACAAGCGTGTCCTTACCAATCAGCACAGTATTCACTAGCAAAGCAAAGAAGTTCACAGAATCTTAGTTGTTTTAGGTTAATCATTCAGTCACAGATTTGAAGGATAACGAAAACTCCACCACATTTTACTGAATGAGATAGAAAGTCTCTTGTAAACAGTAAAACAGTAGTCTACAGATAACAGAATGCAGTTTCAGTTTTAAAAAACTTCCCACCAGGAAAAACTCTGCATTAAAGTCCCCACCCATAAACTAAAGATAAGCTCATACACAAAACCCTGAGAAGCAAACAAAGCTTTAGCGAACATGAACCACTGTTGGCACATTCAAAGTACACAAGTTCTCACCAAGCAGGTGCTGTTTTGATACCTGGCAGTTGTTTAGCTCCTGAATAACTTCTTTATTTTCTTTACTTATGTCACACACACAGATGAATTCTGCCTCTCTGTGACCTTTAAAGAACTTCTCACGAATCCTCTGCACAACTGCTATGGCGGAACGGCCAGTGGGAACCGAACAGTTTTCAATATCCCAGAAGACTCCAATGGGGGGCAAGTTCTCCAGAACTTGGCCTGTTATTGCAACTTCCGGAGACCCTGTACAGGTTTAAGAACACATCTCACTTTTATCTCCAAATACCAAAAATATCAAACTCTGCGTAGTATAAACTTTGCACATGGGCAGCTTTATAAATGGCATGCCCAGAAATGCAGGTTCACTTTTATTTTCTCAAGGAATCTAACAAACCAGTCTTAAGAGAAACTCAGTCACTGTCAAGTTAGTATGAAGATGCAAGACAACTTTAATTTTACTTTTAAGCTCTCACACAATCCAGCAATGTATTGTAAAAAAATTTATCAAATGTGGAGGTGGTATCTGCCACAAAAAATTGTCTGAGATTGTGTAACACTAAATTCAGTGGGTGCTGTATCAGTAATAGAAGTGAAACATGGAAGCTGATCAAATTTATACTGTGCATTAGATAACATATCCAAACAAAACTGGACGAGATTACCAGTATAATGATGGTGATTACAGAAAACCAAGGCAGTACAAAACAAACACAAAGGTAACCTCGCTCTCCTGACCTGTAGGATAAGAGTTTTTTCTATTGCAGGTTAAGTTTCTGGTGTTTCAGCACTCTGAAAATCTACTTAATTTTGAATTAACATTATACAGCCATTTCATCTCCACAAAACAACTAGAAAAATGAGGAATGGCACAGAATCCTCACAGGTCAAGAGCAAGCTACAAAATAAAGTTAACTGAAAATTGAAAATAAGGCACACCAGAAAAATGTCAGGTTTGTTTGGGTATATGTCAACTAGTTACTCTTCAAGATTAACTAGAACTGCATTTTGTAAAGACACTTAATTGGGGTGTCACACCTTAGAAACCTTAAAACACAGTCTTAAAGCAGTAACACTAAAAAAAGTCACAGAAGAATGAAAAATTGGTTAAAGTCTATAGCTTTCATATTAGATGTGATTTTGTAACTGAAGCAGTATTAACGCTGTAAAAAGACCATGAATTATTTCACACAGTATTCTCCTCTGAAGAACACTGGAAAAGCTATATTGTAATGGCAAACGTTACACCTTTACTACATATGAAGTGACAATAGATTCTAGACCCATTTACAAAGTATGGCTGAAAATAACTTCGCCATACACCACTAGAACATAAATGAGTTCTCAGAATTTCTTTTTCCAGTTCTTAAAACAGTAAAAAACCCAACAACAAAGAAATCAAACCTCTCTGCAAACAATACAGTGAATTAACTAAGTAGTCAAAACATTTAAATCCAAGTCATGAATTTTCAAAACAGAGACAAGATATTTTTTCCTGTTTAGTCTATGACTTCATAGAAGTTTCCAGACAACAATGCAATTTAAGAGAGCTCTTGTTCTGCAACAGTATTTAAAAGGAGCACATTGACTAAATGGAAGTTTGAAACAAGTGTGGTTTACCATATTTCTGTGGTGATTTGCCAAGGCTACTTGCCAGCAGCAAACTCTTCTCATTTCCTGCTCCTTTGGTTCCACAGCCATTACAGACTGGGATAGGAACAGGTGCAGTCTGTGCACTTGGAGGAGGAATATTTGGCCAGATTTTAGCAGCATCAACTAGGCTGTTTCTGGTTGGCTGTTGGGAAAATTTTTCAAAATACATGTTCATTTAGTATACAATATTAACACATTCTATTCCATGCTAGAAACACTCAGTTTCCCTTCTGCAACAAATGCACATTCAGATGTACTCTACAAAGTAATTAACAACAGTATCACTGAACAAAGGAAGCTTCCATCCTGTCCTAGAATCTTTCCCAGCATACTTAGCTCTATATTTCCAAATGCAAGGAAAGATTCTATTAGACTCAACGTATCAAGAGCTGCCACCTTTAAGTAGTATTAATATGTATTCAAAAAAACATGCAATCAAAGACCTCACATGTGAAATCTGCACAATTAAGCATACAAGGTTGAAACACCCTCCTCCCCCCAAAACAGTGATGATAATTCCCTATATACTGAATTCACCATATTGAAATGACATTTCACTTTTATATTGGAAACTCAAGCTTGGAAGCTTAAGTAACACATCTTGCAAAGCTGAGTATATTATGCCACTTGGAATTCCTAGTAATATTCAAATACAGTTCTAGTGAGTTCTGAATTGTACCGAATTGGTACTGAAGTACAAATTTGTGAAGAATCAAACCAAACCAAACCCAGAACATCCTTGTAGCATAAGACAAATCACCTGACTCACAAATGGCTCCTTACTGATCAGCTGCCAAAGGGTACATGTTAACTGTTGTTAGCCTTTAGTCAGAGTCCCTACTATAGAACAGTTTACTTGGAGCTGTAAAGAGGAGTAATTGTCTTTCAAGTCCAGTCAAAGTTTAACTTGGGTACATTACAGAACTCCATAAGCTGAACATTGTGACAGCAACTTGGTCTTCCTATTGCACTGAACATCACCTCAGAGGAGATCAGTTCCAAAAAGGGTACCTGGTACACCTACACTGTGCATCACCAACTAGGGGGGTGCCAGTTAGACCTACAGAAGCTGGTTTGTTGCTCAAATAACACAATTTCAACATTAACCACGCTCCCTGCTTACCAAATGAGAAATGTGAGGTGTACAAACCTTGCTCAAGCAGTCACTGCAGTAGTGAGAGCCCTTTAGACAAAGGGGAGGTGCCACATTTAGGTGCAGAGAGTTGGCGCACACACGGGACGTGAGCTCCGACTGGGCAAGGTGCTCGTCCAAGTGGCCCGGAGTGCCACTCGAGAACTCAGGGCAAGGGAAATAGCCAGGAGATGAGCAGCTCTGAAGGGCTGGGAACTGATGCAGTTTGTGCACGTTACCATGACAGGGCTGGAAATGGAGCTTCCCACAACAGGGCAGATGTTGGCAGGAAGATACACTGTTTTCTACGCACATGCCAGAGAACTCGCTGGAAATTCCTGCCAAGCTGCTTCTAGCTGGAGGGTTCTTCAGTGAAGATGCAGACGGGTAAGCAAATCCTGACCCCACTTGACAAGTTATCGTCCCAGTGCTTTTTGAGTCTAAAATTGTGCCAGGGTGAATCAAGTTACCACCACCACCACCACAATGCATTTGTGGAGTACAGGAAGAGTCAGAGCCATGAGCACAGCAGCTTACTTTGGGGCCAGGTGAAAGCTGTAATTGCTGTTGCTGGAGAGGATGAACATCAGGAAGCGGCACAGCTGGAAAGAGTTTAGAGCCAGCATTATGAGGAGATGCAGCATCCTTCAATTCTACAGCAGCTTTCTTGTTCTCCATGTAATCTTTCTGGAAAATGAAAGCTCAGTTACATTCAGATACATAAACAAAGCAACAATTCCAAAGGACGAGCAATTGTATTTTTAGACTGTTACAGTTTTGATGATAAACTTTTCAAGCTGTTATCTTTATGATTACTATTACCTCACTGACTGAGCAAGAAAAGTATTAAAAGAAACATGCCAGTTATATGTGCCAGCCTTAGGTATACTGGTATCAGTTGATTTTGGCAGCAGCAAGTCCCAAAAGCCGTAAGTATAAATCAAATAGCAGTGTGTCTATAAAACAGAATCTGAAAAGCAGAAAACTGTTGGCTAAGGCTGAGAGAACCCTATTTCCTGTAAGAACAAACACTGATATGATGTAAAAAAAGCTTCACAGCTTGCAGGTACATAAGTAATAATACTTTAATTTTAATAAAGACTTTAATATCATATTAAAGTTTCAGAAGGAATGAAAGATTAAGACTTTAAAAAAATTAGAAATTACATCAAGTAGGTAATGCAACAGAGGGCAAAGAAGACTAAATTTCACAACAACTATCTAAATGTTTTTGGCATACTCTGATTTAAGATATCAAGGTGTACAGACATAAAGGCATAGACAAAAACAGGTGTGGATTTTTTTAAAATGCCAGCAGTGAGAACTAAGCAAGGTTAAAAGAAGCACAGAGCAGTCAAGGTCAGTAGAGGTAACCTGCAGAGAACACACTGCTCCACAGCCTCTGAAAAACTTTTATTTTCCAAATTGAATATAATGCATCTCCTACAACACATTAATGAATAATTGATCACCCAACTTTACAACCATCCCTCTCCACTTGGTGCCACATCTCAAAGATAAACTCTGCCAAAAATCTGTCTGGAAGTGATGTAGATATTAAACTCCATATTTTATGGCAGCTGCCTTCCTAACCTCTGATACATGAAAACAGCAACATGCTTATCCATTTCCCCCACATCTTTTACTTAAAATCAGATTGAACATGAATGAATTACTTAATAGCTGGAGCTCATTTGCTCAAGTACCTACTTGTGCTGTACTATTGCTTCTATTCCTTAAAATTTTGCATCTTAAATGTATAGAACCACATACACTACAGACAAGGAATACTTAAAGAAACGGAAACAAGGAAAAATTAAGAGATTCGTGACAAATAGTATCCACAATTGCTGTAAGTACTATATAATAATTCAGAAAACTAAATCTGCCTCTAAGATAAACAGATAAAGAAGCCTACCTCCCTGCTCTACCCTTCAGCAGCAACTTTGTAGAACTTTCAAGCAGCTGCTTTACACAACTTTTAAGCAGTCAGTTGCTGAGAGTAAAGCCCAGCAAGCAAAGCAACTTGCCTGTTTTCCCCACACCGATGGCCCTAAACCCACAGGTACATTCTGTACCTGCTATGGTAACTGCTATCTCCTCTTCCTGCCCTCCCCACTCCCACCTTTGGTCGGTGTCCCCACTGCAGCCACTCCCCCCCTCTTTCCACTGGGAGACCCACTGTGCTTCTAGGGAAGTCCGGAATTCTTCTAGGGAAGTCGGGAATTACCGTTTTTGCACCACAAGGTAAAGCCTTCTCAGCAGCAGAAAAGCAATTAGAAAGTTTCCAGAGCCATGGTTTAGCATCATTCTCTTGTTGCTGAAGCCATCCCAATGATCTACTGCAGACGTTCTCTGTCCTGTTTCCTTCCATCATACAGCCAAACAAAAAGGTTCAACATCCTTTCATCCCCCCTTCCTTTCATTCTTCCCACCTGCTAAAGGGAAAAAAAAAAAGTTTGTTTTAAATAACTTTTAAAGTAAGGCAGAAAAAGACGCTGGTGGCCTCAAGAATTCCACTACTGCTCACTTAATGAACCTGCATTATTTATGTTAAACTTAATTACACACTACTCCTATTTAATACAGGAATGCTCCTCATGACCTGCAGTACAGGAGAGGAGAGCCAGTCTGAAGGAAACACCACAGCATCAGCTGGAGTAACACAATTGCACAGCTGCCACTGTAAAACAGTGCCCTGAAACTTCCAGTGCACTCTCCCAGGGAGAGAAGCCAGAAGGCAGGTTGGCAGGAACAGCCCAAGAATAAATAAAAACAAGCGCAACTGAATTCAGCTGAAAGAATTAAATTGCATATTCATTGTTTTTTCCACTGGCTAACAAAACTATATACACCTGTGTTAAGCACACAGTGGTTTGCATTTAAACAGAGCACCAAATTATTCAAATAATGTACAAATACTTCTACTAATCCTCCAGCTGCCCCACAGCACAAGAATTTAGTTTTACAGAACCACAAAGCAACCGAAGGCCCAGTCACACAGTCCCAGAAAAACCGTGATAAGCAACAGTCTTGTTACCCTCCAACTACACTGCATTCCTTAGATTACACTCCTTCAGCTTCTCCTGCACTTAGTGTTAAACCAAATAACGACGGAACACGCATTGGTTTTAACCTCAAAAAAAGTTTCCTTTTTCTTTAAAGCAGAAATATTCACTCACACGAACCCCAGGCATCAAAAAACTATATATACGTATATACGAAAGCCTAAAACACCAAGTTCACTGAGCCCTACAACTCCCGAGCACGCTCCTTTCCCCAAGCACTCAACAGCACCGATCACTCGGGGAATTAACCCGGTCACGGAGATGGATACAAGTTACGGTAACCACAGGGGCGCTCCGGGCCCCACACCGAGGGGACCGGGCCGGGCCGGGCCGCGAGGGGCGCGGGAGCGGCCCGGCCCCCTGGGCCCCCCGCCACCGCAGCACCGCCGTGCTGCCGGGACCCACCTCGGTGCTGCTGTGCCCCCAGCCCTGCCCGAGCCAACCTAACCCAACCCAGCCCTGCCGGGCCCGGCTCACCCGCCCCGCGCCCGCCGCGGCCCCACCGGCCCTTTGTTGTCCTCCCTCCTTCTCCCGCTCCGCTCCTTCTGCCGCCAAGCACCGCCGCGCTGCCGCAAANGTGTGTGTGTGTGTATGTGTGTAGAGAGCCGGGGGCTGCCGAAGGGGCTGCGAGGTGATATCCGAGCCCATAAACATCTACATGAGGCCGTCAGGGGATGGAGGCTCTGCCCGGGGGTGCCCAGCGATGGGGCAAGAGGAACGGGCAGGAGGTGATGCTCGGGAAGGTCCATCTGAACGTGAGGCAGAACCGCTTCATTCTAAGCGCTGGGACAGCGACCGGAGAGGGTGTGGAGTCTCTTCTCCTCACTGGGGATGTTCCAGAACCCTTTGGACACGGTCCTGTGCCATGTGCCCTGGGGCGATGCTGCTGGAGCAGGGAGGTGGGATCAGATGAGCCACTGGGGTCCCCTCCGGCCTTCCACAGCCTGGGGTTCTGGGATTTTGGGAATCTGGGATTCTGTGACAGCAGGGTGGCACAGACTCACAGATTGTGGAAGGCTGGAGGAGAGCAGCAAAGAATGCAGAGTCCCCAGGAACTGAACACTATAAATCCTTATTCCCTTGGCAACTGGTGGTTGAAATAGATTCAAGCTGAAACTAATACGAATATAAGGTTAAATAATAATTTGTTGGTAGCTGATAGGATGGAGTGTAACCTCAAATTACCTTAAATGATTATAATGCCAAAACACACACCCCCAAAGGAAATTTGTGTATGTAAATGAAAGTGTAATGAACTGGACCAAGACCACCACATGTGTTTTAAGAATTGTGTTATGTAAGGGTTGTGGTTTAAGCCCAGCTGGAAATTAAGCACTGCTCACCTCCCTCTCCCTCCACAACCCAGTGGAATAGGGAGGAGAATCAAAGTAAAGCTTGTAAGTTGAGATAACATTTTCACAATCAAACCCAAGGCAAAATACAGTAATAATTGTAAATTAGAATAATAATTGTATTAAAAAAGGGAAAGGCCAGAAAAATCCAAACAAGTGACGCACAACAGAATTGCTCACTACCTGCTGATGGGTGCCAGACCCCCCTTCCCAAACCACACTGGCCCCTTCCAGATAACTCCCCCAGTTTATATACTGGGCATGATATTCTGTGGGGTGGAATATCCCTTTGGCCACTTCAGGTCTCCTTCTCTCTTCCATGTTTTTGTGTTTACCTCCTCAGTGGTGGAGCATGAGACAAACCCCCAAAAAATGAAGTCCTTGACTTATGATAAACACAACTGAGCACAACCCAAAACATCAGTGTGTTATCAACACCATTCTCACCCTGAATCCAAAACTCTCCTTTTGTTTCTACAGACACAGCCCTGATTCACAGTTCAAGGGCACCTTCAGAAGTCTCTGCAACCAGTCCACACCATCCAGCCTGGGCTTGCTCCTTGGCATGAGGGCAGCTGAACCCCTGAAGGATGGAGGTTAGTGACAGAGCAGGGTGAGGGCTGCTTTTTGGTGGCTCAGTATCTTTTGTTCATAAGTGACATTGTGGGAGTGGGCCAAGCTGGCATTTTACCCACACCTTTGCCCAAGAGGTGGCAGGCAGCAGCAAGGTGACAGTGTTTTGGTGACAATGGTCACAGCTACAGCCAGTCTTGCCCCTGCTGCCAGGGTCACTGGGGTATAACTGCTGTGTGCCAGGGCTGTGAGTGGTGCTGTGTTCTGCTCTGCTTAACAAACCAGTGCTATTAATGAGCATTTGGCAGCTTCATCAAAAATTTGTCAGTGCAAGATATCAGAAGGTTTTTAAAGCGGTGAGAATCTGTTTCCTGCTTAAGCATGTGCAAATCTGATTTTACATATACAGACTGTAGAGAATTATATAACATCTTTAAAGAGACTGAACCAGGTTTCCTTGATGTTAAATACTTGTTCTTCAGTAATAGCAATATTTCCACATGATATTCTAATACACATTTATCACATCTTGTTATGGATATCAGTAATCCATTTGAAAATAAAAAGAAGCTCAGTAGTTTGGAATGACAATTGATGAGCAGTTCCTCTTCCATCAATAGGGTGGGTGGTTCTGTGGTGAGTTATTTTATTCTGGCAGCAAAGCAAGTTTTTTTTCCCTTAAGAAGCTTATTGCCCAAAGATAAGGTGTTGCAACCTTACCAGAACTTACAGAGTATACATTTTTGTCCACTTAGCTTTCATGGAAGTATCAGTGTGGCCTTCTCATTAAAATAACCAGCACATGAATCCTGGCACCACAAAGACCTGCCAGTTATTAATTATTAATCAACAAACTAAAAATAAATGCATAAAATAATTTCTTCTCCTCTGCTAATTTTGAAATAGACATTGTTCTCATTTTTCTTGAAAACAAGGCAGCCATAGTGGTTACAGTAACCTTTTTTAAAAAACATATTTATTGCTTGTGTACAGTTTGCCTCTGGTAGTGCCTCTGAGCTCCTGGCATTTGCTGGGTGCTGTTACACTGTTTCATAATTGGATGAGAGGCTCTCAGCCTCATCTGAAATCTCAGATTTTTTGCAGTGTTTTACAAGTATTTCAAGATGAGAAATATTAAAAATACTCATGTGTAGCTTTGAAATAATCTGTGTACTCACACTGTCTTCAGAGATTTGCTTTAAGTGTTTGATGCTTGAAGTAAAATGTCCTTTGTCCCAAACTTGTGAACAATGTGTAATTTTTTTTAATTACTGGGGACATAGTACAATAGTATGTGGTTTATTTCCTGCAACTTATCCAATAATAAAAACATTCTTGAGTAATGACAGAACTTCAGATGTTATTAACTCAATGTTTTGAATACATAATTTAGTTTTCTCTTCATAGTTTCATAATAGTTGTATAATAGTTTGTCTTCATTTAATTCTGCTGAATATTTGACCTGAAAATATAGTTATTTTGCTGAATGCCTTACGTGAAAGTATAATAGTTTTGCTCTCCCTTTTCAATTGAAGTTATCTTAACCATGGACAGATTTCTTTTAGTTGAATATTTACAGAAAAGCATGCACCCACTTGGTTACTGTGTCTTTGGAAGAGGCATATTCCCAGTCTAGACAAGTCTTTTCAGAGTCAGACTGTGCTCCAGGCCTGGTATTGCATCACAGAAGTAAATGAAACTGGGATCAGGGCTCCTGCACGTGGGTGTCTCTCACCCACCACTTTGTGAAGCTCCTACTGGGTGTGAGGTGATACTGGGTGACACATGGCCGTGCCTCGATGGGCTGGAGTGATACACGTGTGATAATTTGTGTTTTGGTTTTGACTCAGGAAACAAATGCCAGGCGGACTAATGAGCAAGTGTTTGTGTATAGGTCGGTAGGAACACACCTGGGGCACTTGAGAAAGCCTCTGCACACCTTGGTCCCTCTCCTACGGATCCTGCATGGGAGGGCACAGCAGGGAATTTTCGGGCTGCAGGGAGCTGCAGCTCTGTCCCAGCATCTGCAGGAGCTCCATTCCCCTGCAGGTGCCTGCGGCTCGGTTTCTGGAATGATGACATCATGCTGAGATGTACATGAGTGGAAGTGTCTAATATTTCATAGACTGCTTTGTCCTTGTGCCACAGGCTTCAGTGACACAGAAACCTGCCCTTGGTTGGGAAAAGGGGGCTTTGGTCTAAGGATGGTGCACTGGCATTAAAAATACTTCCAGGTGCCATATCTTGCTTTTCCAGCAGAGGCCTTTGCAATTAAAAATAATAATAATAAAAAAGAGATATAAAGCTTTCCGTCCTTTGGAACATTCCAAGGGAAATCACGTCTTTAAAATTACGGCATGGCTGGCATGTGCTAGTTTACACTGTTACCACCTCAGAAGACACAGCCCCTGCTGTCCACTGCAGCTCCTCGATCGCTGAGGACGGGGTAAAGCGGGGCCGGGACCGGGAACAGGATCAGGAGCATGAACAGGACTGGGACTGGGACCAGGAACAGGATCAGGATCAGGACCAGGGATGGGAACAGGATCAGGAACAGGACGGAGAACGGCAGCAGGATTAGGACCGGCATCAGGATCAGGGCCAGGACCGAGGATGGGAACAGGAACAGGACTAGGACCAGGACCAGGACATGACCAGGACCAGGACCAGGACCAGGACCGGGGATATGACCAGGACCAGGACCAGGACCGGCCGCCTCCCCCTCACCTTTTGAAAGTCACCGAAGTTTCCAACCGGCGTCCCGGCGGCTCTGATTGGCGGAGCGGCGCGCGGCACGTGACCGGCAGCCAATGGGGCGGCGCTGCCGGGCCGGGCTGGGGAGCCGCGGTGCGGGCGGTGCGAGCGGCGCGGAGCGGAGCGGTGAGAGCCGGGGACAGGGATCGGGACAGGGATCGGGGACGGGGATCGGGACCCCCGCCCTCCCGCGCCCCTCCGTGCGGGCCTCAGCCTGCTGCGGGTGCTGGGGGCAGCGTGCGAGCCGTGCCCGCTGGTTTCGCTCACGCCCCGGCTGCGTGCTCCGCATGGGAATGGGGAGCCCCGAGCGCTGCCGCGCTGACCCCTCGGCTTGCAGCTGAAAGCAGCAAGGTCGGGCTGTTCAGCACAGAGCGCTGCGGAGTCCCCTTGGAAAGTGTCGGAGTCGGGCTGGTAACTGGGAAGAGCAGGGCTGTGCTGGATTCAGCCTTTCGGCAGAGAGGAGCCCGGAGGAGCTGATAACTCTTTTCACTGCTGGCTGTGGGACTCTGTAGTAATCCAGGCACTCCCGTGACCTCTGCCTTTTCTTTCTCTGTTGTGGTGATTTTCTTTTGTATTGCTTAAACAAAAGAAAATAGGCCCTTGTGTTGCAGGGAGACCCTTTCAAGGGGACTGTTTTAAGCAGATGTAATTTTCATAGGATGGGAAAGCAACTTTTCAGGAGCAAAGAGGGGGTTTGTTTCGGTTTGCAGCTTGGAAAATATGTCTAATTAGGAGCTTTGTCATCTCTGTCATGGCTAATTCAGTGGTAGTTGTGGTACTATTTTGCTTTTACTTTATTACAGTGTGAATTTCATTCGGACCGTCAGGCATTCCGCAAAGAGAGGCCAATGTTGTTCACTCAAACTAAAATGTTCTTTTATTAAAAGTTCAGTATCAGGATTGTTTTGAGTCCTTTGTTCTAGGACTGAGACAAAATCTAACTTGGGGCCCTCATGAGTTTAGCTGAACTCCGACTCTGATTTCCAAACTGAAGTTCCTTCACTAATGTTGTGTGTCGCTTTTCTTCATTTTTTTTTCCCTCAGGAATTTTGCAGTTCTGCTCTCACTTGTACGAAATTGTTTCCTGCAAACATTTATGCTGTGGTACTTTTCTCCTTGCAAAAGTCTAGTCCCCACCCTTGAACGCTTCCACTTCCTGCATGATGTAGTGGGTTTGTAATGCCTGGGACCAGCCCTGGTGCTCCCTGCACGCAGGAAATCTGGCCAGATGTCTCTTCTGGCTTCATATGTACAAACACAAAGTGCAGCCAGTGTGTGCCTCTTACAGGCTGTGACTTTACTCATTGTTTCCACTATTTCCAGTGCTTAACAAAGAATTTCTTAAACATCCTTCACCTCCCTTGCCCTCTCCACTTTTGTAGTGAGCCTAGACAATGAGGAATTCCTAATTATTTTCTCTTCAGGCATTTTGCATGTTGTCTCCAAGCTGTTAAAAATCTAAGGGTGAAGGAAGCAGGGGAAAAACAGAGTCAGAGCCCTTTCTAGAAGCAGTTTGGAAAGACTTATGTGTTTTTTGCACTTTTTCTAGACAAATTTCAGAACAAAATTAAAAAAGCTTTAGTGCTTTGTCTATAACTTGGATTTTTTTTCTTTTCAGTTTAAGTTTGTATTTTGCATCTTTGGTTAGTTTGAAAATCCCTGTGAGCTAAGATGTGCAGGTGTACAGAGAAACTAGTATGTCTTCCCTGTGTGTTGCAAGCAAAAAAATATGTGCCTGTGGCACTGGACAGCAGCCACATCTCTGGAATAAGTAGAGGTCCACAGTCCTTCCATGTATTTGCAGTTCAACAATTAATTTTAAATTATAAGTACTATTTAGCAATGGTAACCGTGAAACAGAGTGTACTGTAAGTGGATGACATCCTCAGTGGGCTCATCACCTCCTGGTTACAAAGACATCCCTACAAACAGAAGGGCACAGCACCTTTGTGCTTCTGTGAAAGTCTTATAGGTCTTATGGCTCGGTTAAGGGAAGTTCTTTTCTATGTGACCCTTCAATCTTAAATACTGATTAGTACTGTCTTTTACTTCTTCCAAAGTGCAGTACAAAACCACAAGTAAGAGCTGGATAGGAACATATTCAAGGTTTTAGGGATGATGTGTCTTTTGGTTCCAGCTTTTGTTTGAAAGCTTTTGGGAGCAAGATGTCTTACACTCTGTCTTTATCCTGTCTGAATTATTTTTGACTGTCTGAACACAGATATGGGGTTTTTGTGTCAGAAAAAATCCTTTTTGGATTTTTTTGTTCAGAAGTGTGCTGCAGGGATTGGGGAGTGTGTGTACATAGTGCCTTGAGCATAAGAATGTGCTTATTAACATCAAAGGCACTTTCAGTTCACTTAAAAATAACAGAGTAGATGTGTCATAAACTGTCCTAGGTCAAGAATGTTAATTATGCTTGGTGGTTATTTTCTTTTTAATGGGCAAGAGTAGTATTTGTAAAATCACTTCTCCTTACTCATACTCCTTTTCCTCTCTTTTTTTTTTCCCAGTGCATACTTCTGTAAATACAGAGGCCAGCAGCACTGAGACTTCATGCTGGAAATATGTCAGTACATCACACAGTGGTTTCACCTGTTAGAAGGAAGACATGTAGCTTTGTCTAATGCACATTTTGTGTCAAACTAAATTATAAAAACTAAAGCTTAGTAACTTTTTCCCTCACCTGCCAGCTCCCCTTCTAAATAATGTGGTTTCTGTGAGTGTTTGGCTGAGACTGTGCACTGAGGTATGTGGGCACAGCCCACTCAGCTGTGACGCTTTGCTCGATAATCTGATAATTGCTGGGCTGGAAAAAGGGCTTGTGCTTTGTGGCATTGCTTGGGTATGCAAGAATTGGGCTTTAGATTGCCAGACTACTTTGAGTACTTGATACCCTTGTCTGTAGTAGAGGTAAGAACTACTTGGTTTGTCTCAGTGGAGTTACTAGATAGATAGCTGGTAATCCTGTTTATGCCAGGTGATTTTTTGGAGAGGAAAGCCTTGACAGAGATTATGACTAATATTTTTCTGTTGAGTTCAAGAAATGTGCAGTGGATGATGTTTTTTTCGTCTGCTCAGAGGATCTACTTCAGCATTTTATGAGTATCAAGAGTGGAAGGCAGGGCTGGCATCTAAGGCTTTGGCTATCTTTCCTTCTTTGTTCCATCAGGATTACTTCTAGGAAATGTTTTGCTATGCACAACTGGAGCAGAAATGTTCTAGAACTGTGGTCAGTCATTAGCTTTCAGTGATACAGTTTTCTGACAACTGCATTATCATGAATTGTTCAATCCCACCTTTATTTGCCATTCTTGATCTAATTTGGTTTCTCTTAAATTGGTAATGTCTATGTGGAATCCTTGCCCCACCCAGGGCTGGACACGGGCAGATGATGCAGTGCACTAGGTTTGATGTTTCTCTGTTGTTAAGACTAACTCATATAAAATGATATTTGCCACTGATCCGTTTATTACAGTTTATGCACATCATAGGGCATTTATTTAGTTGTGGTGTCTTGGTACTTAAATCTTCAAGTGGGAGTGACCACCTAAGGTTTCTGATTCTCCTGTGGCTCTTTCATGTGTCATTCCCATTTGGGACTGTGTCCTGTGGCTGGGTTCATGCTGGCACAGGGACAGCAGGATGGTCTGGATTGCACACTGGGTTGCTGCAATCTATCTGCATACCTAACCCAGCCAGGTGCTATTCTGTTAAAACATCTGGGGAGCTTTTATCCTCACTTCTGTGGGAGTTCTGAGAGCTCCCTTCTCCCATGGGTCACTGAGGTATCCATATGTATTGTAGCTCTCAGCCATACATGCGTTACGATATATCAGATTTAAAGTTGGGTAGCCTTGTGTTGACCTAGGGAGAAATTTTTCATGTGTCCAGCAGTTATGTCTATAAAAAGCTTTGTGTGTTCCTGGAAATGTTAACACTCGGTATCTCTGAGTACCTTATCTGTGTCTCTTTGAAGTTTCTCTTTACTGTCATGGTAAGTATCTTTAGGATTGCTGAACTGCAGTGTCTGTGGAGCTGAAATTGTGCCCAAGATATGTTCTTTCCCTTTTGTTCTCTGTGCATTGGCACAGCTAGAGCCCAAGTTTGAGGTTTGGTGCTCTGTGCTGTGCAGTCAGAGGGTGTGGAAGGTGCTCATGGCTGGGGATGTGGCCTAAGCAGGCAGCAGCCTTGGGAGAGCTGGGAAAAGGGACCTGATGACTCACCAGGGATTCTTTCACATTTATGGTCTATCTGACAGAGTCCTGTCAAGGCTGATCTTCAGTTTGTTCTCCCAGTGATGACTGTGTGGGAAGAGGGATGTTCTGCTCTGCTGCAACAAGGACTGAGGTAGCTCACTGCCTTCCTTCTTATGCTTAATCCTTTAATTTTCCAGGGGCAGCAAAATGAAAGAGGAGTTCTAAACTTTGAGGACTCATCATGGAAGACTCAGAAGAACATCACTTCAGCTCGGTGGAAGAGGAAACCAGATACTGGAAAGATTTGGCTATGAAATACAAGGAGTGGTAAGGCAGTGGCTTCATTCCTCCAAGTCATTGGATAGGGTGCATGACACTGCATGCAAAGACGTAGACCAGGTGTTCAGACCTTTCATTGCTCTCTGTTCAGCCTGCTGGAGGACTGTTTCAATAGAATTGTTTTAAGAACAAGAGTACATTTCTTTCCATCTTTTCCCTCTGTGTCTCACTTTTTATTGCTAATCAGTAATAGTTTTGCTCATATTTCCAAATAATTGAATTGACTAACCGGTTAAATGTACAGATGGCGGTGGATAATTTTCAAGCTAAAGAGATGCCATGTCTTCAACACCTGTACTGTGAAGACAGACTTGGGGATTTTTCTGTGTATTTGGGCTTTTTTTATTAGTTTATGAGTTTGCTGTGGGGGGGCTTCCCATGCTTGACGGGTAGACATTCTGTCTTCCTATTGAATACATATGTTGGAGAAGGACGTAGAGCCTTCTGTGTTAAAGGGTAGTATTTTTTTTTGCCTTGAGTGTACAAGAGGTGTTTTTGTCATTGTTCATTATGATGGGCTCTGTTGCTGGAATTGCTCTCTAGTGCTGAGAATACACAGGAGGAACTGCGTGAATTCCAAGAAGGGAGTCGAGAGTATGAAGCTGAACTGGAGACTCAGCTGCAGCAAACAGAGTCCAGAAACAGAGACCTGCTGTCAGAAAACAACCGTCTGCGAATGGAGCTGGAGTCTGTTAAGGTAAGAGGGGATAGTGCCTATAGGATGTGTACATCCTTAGTGCCAAAGGCAGTGGGGCAGGCCTGTGCAGATTCAGCTTGCCTTGGGGCAAACCTTCAGTGTTACAAAGGAACTGAACAGAAAACTGCGGAAAGGAGTCTTGAAAAATTAAGAAATACTGATCTGTTTTCTGCTTTGGGGTTCTGGATTCCTTGGGAGTGTTTCTGAACCCACAGGTTGTGGCCCTGTTTCCATAGTTGTGTATTTATTATCTGGCATTCCAGATAAGCTGGAAAGCAGCAGCCAGTGGGTAACACAGAATTGAGAGTCAAAAAACAGTTTCAATCCTGGTTTTATTACTGAATCTGTCTGTACTTGGGGAAAAAGCTATCCTCTTTACACTTAGTTAGCCTTCTGTGAAACTAAGAACCAGCAGAAAGGCCTTGACTTCTAGAACTGTAAAACATAAAGGATATGAACTTATTGAGATGAAAATCCTTACCAGAGTGACTTAAGAAATAATGAAGCTCTCTAGGGTATGAAGAGTGATGAGTGCCTCATTTCAGTTTCTTCTAAGATGCTGCTAGTCCCTTGTGCTGGCTGACAGGTTTAGGAAATACTGGTAAGTTTTTTTTAAATTTGGAAAAAAAATGATCACTGAAATTGGTGTGCTTTTTTAAAGTTTGATTCTAGGTCTTTTGCTTCCAGGTGAGTTATAATAGTCACCCAAGAACTACTACACTGTTTTGTAGGACTAGGTAAATCTCTGTGGAAGCAGAGATTAGTGTAATTACACTTCTTCTACTCAATTGGATGCAATAATGAGCTAATGGGAGTGAAGGTATTTGTGTAAGCGATTAATCAGCGGATGAATCCACGTTTGCAATGCCTTTTGTTTAAACTGTTGTCCAAATTGTTGTCTTAAGAAAATACTCTTAAGTTCTAGGCAGATGTCCTGTCCCTCTAGCACCAGATTAGTGATTCTCGCCACACCCCTGCTTTTTGATAGCAGGATATCCAAGGATTGTTTCTTGTATCTGTTACATGGCACTGATCTTTGTTCTTGTGTTGAAGTGCCTTAGCAGTATTAAATGTTGTATGGAGTATTGGTCTGCTGTTTCATGTAGGCACATAAAGCTATGGAAGCTGAGGGATCTGGGGAGAAGACAAAAGTTGGACAAAATTAAAACCTGTAGTTCATTTAATTGAGGAGTGTGTAGACTTTTCTTCCTCCAGAGTAGCTGGGATGAGAGGAAAGGACAATGGAGCAGCCAAAGCAGTTAAGAATGAAAATAGTAGGAAACAACATAGAACTCAAAAAGTAGAGGGTAGCTGTATTTGAGAAAATCTGAAATTATTCTTCACAGTAGATAAATTTCTTAAAACATATTCTGCTTGAAATAAACCATTTAACAATTGGCTATTCATGCAGCCTGAAAACTGCAGTAACAGCCTGCAGTGAAGGAACAGAGCCACTATTGAGGGCCAGATCAGCTGATAGTTTTTTACAATTGGCTAAAAACAAAGACTCAGACCTTGCAGTTCTGGTCTTTTATCTGAATCAATTCAAGAGCAAAGCATTTATCTCAAAGCTATTGAGCAGCAGTGTTAACTGAGCCCATCAAGGGTTGGTGTCTGCATCTAGGTCAGCACTAGTGGACTTTGCCAGGCCCACACAGCTTGTGGCTTTGAGCTTACCAGCCTGATGTGTGTGTGCTTGCTCCCTCCTCAGAAACCAGAGTTCACACTACCTAAAAACTAATGGGAACAATGCTTTGGACGGTTTGTTTAGAGTCCTGAGTAGCTAGTTGGAAGTAATCTGCTTATTGCAGGCTCTTAACTATTCTTCAAAGATCTAGAATTGCAGCAACGTCACCACACTGTAATAAAGTGATTTCTTAGTTCAGAAAGGGTATCTCTTTCCCTCCTCCTTCTATGCATTTCATGTACTAAAATGGCTGTCTTCACATTATCATTCACACTAGACTGTGTGCTGTGGTTTTCAAATTCCAGTGTATGGATTTGTTTTCAGTGACTTCAAGTGTTTTGTACTTAAATTCTGGATGGAGAACACTTCAGGAATGCTGCTTATACAGCAATCTTGGAGTTTAAAAAAAGCCTTTGGCATGTTGAAGTGGTCTGATAGCAAGTTGGTGGAGTGTTAAATGTCATAATAGAAAGTGTGCTGTGAAGCTTTCCCTATCATGTGCTGTGGAACCGACCCCACATACAGTGGCAGTGCAGGAGAGAGAGCTAAGCCTTCCTCCCTGCCTATATACCCTTGTATACTTGCTGTAAAAGGTGACAGAACACAGTTTAGGCTCATATCCAGAGCATAACTGCACCTGAAATGTTTTGTGATCTAAAACTCGGAACCTGCTTTGGACTAGTAAAACCACAGGGGCAACGCAGAATCTTGCTGAGTACACAGCAGCATGTGACAGTGTCACACTTGGAATTTTTTTTCTTGTTATTTTGGCTCCTAAGTACTGCCAGATTTCATATTAGCGTTGAAAATATGTGGCTTCTCTTGCATCCTACTTTGTGTATTGCTAAATCTCTTGGTGCTCGGAAGTTAATGACTTGTGCTGTCGGGGAGGGGCAGGGAATGGCCCTGAGCTGTGAGGATCAGGGAATGTTCCCCAGCACCGTCCTTTGATAAGGAGTGCCAGGAAGGGCTCTTGTTTGCTGGCAGCCTAAAAGTCTGTGAGCGATTGGCTTTGTTGGCATTTTATCATATGTAAAGGGATAAAATACTTCAGAACATCTGCCTCTGCCTTTAAAGGGGCTCAGACAATGGCACAGAAAGAGAACTTGTGTTGCTAAATACTTCGTGTGCTGTTTGATTTGCCTTTGCTTAGGAAAAGATTGAAATGCAGCATTCAGAAGGATACAGGCAAATCTCTGCCTTGGAAGATGACTTGGCACAGACAAGAGCTATTAAAGATCAGCTTCAGAAATACATTCGAGAACTCGAGCAAGAAAATGATGACTTGGAAAGAGCAAAAAGGTGACCCACTTGCTGTGTTTTCTTTTTCTGCCTCGGTTCTGTCGTGAGGTGGAAAACAACTGTTTGTGGTACTGTGCTTGTTAGCATGGCCATTCTGAACTAACGACTGAAGTGATGATTGTGTTGAAGAGATTTGTGGCAGATGAGAAATGTGATATATTTTTCTCCCCTTCCACCACCCCCATTGCACTCTTTCATATCTTACAAGCTAAAGTAAAAAATAATACTAAAATAAAGCAAACCAAACAAAAATGCAACAATGTCCCTTTTCTTCTGAGAGCAGGCATCCTCTATGTGCTTGAAGGATCTGGTAGTGACATCTTGTGCACTCTTTTGCAGAGCCACTATAATGTCTCTGGAGGATTTTGAGCAGCGTTTAAACCAGGCTATTGAAAGAAATGCTTTTCTGGAGAGTGAGCTGGATGAGAAAGAAAACCTTCTGGAGTCTGTGCAGCGCCTGAAAGATGAAGCTAGAGGTTAGGCAGAAATTACTTCCATCTTTCCCTTGCTCCCCTCCTGGCCTGTAGCTGTTCCGTCCTCTCCATGTATCTATCTCAGAGCTTGGTTCTTGAGTTTGCATTGTTAAAACCTGCTATCTGAAATGCAGAAGCAAGTAAGGAAACTTAAGACTGTTCCATTCCCACTCCTTGAACTCCTGACATTGTTTCAGAGCAGATCACAGAAGCAAAAGTCTGTTCCAGCCTTCTCCTTATCTGTGGTCATGCTTCAGAGCCTTAGGGAGTTAAAAAGAGCCAGTCCAGCTGGGGCATGTGCCGCTCTGGCTTCCTGTAACACATGAAGTTCAGCTTTAATATGCATTAACCTCATTGTTTCCTGGCCTGTGTAAAGGGGAGACAGTGAAGCACTAATGGGGAAGTAAAAAGAAGGACTGTGACATACTTCTGGTTGGCTTTGAATAGCCTCATGTGCTGGCTTCTTCATATCTGAAAGCCAGATAGCAGCAAATAAACTAATACTACCAAAACATCTTGAGCCACAATCCTAGAAAGGCCTTAAGTTATCATCCAGATTTTGAAGATATGCCTGGAGTAAACTTTACAAGCATGACTTGACTTCACCTCCACAAGGAGAAAAGTCTTTTGAGCACAAAGTTATATTCTTTTTTTATCTTGGTGGATGCACACTCCAAAGGCTTGTGTTGTGTTGCTTCCTTCACAGATCTACGCCAAGAGCTGGCAGTGCAGCAGAAACAGGAGAAACCCAAAACACCGATGCGAACGGCCCTGGAAGCAGAAAGAACAGACACTGCAGTTCAGGCTTCCTTGTCTGTGCCTTCCACCCCCTCACTGCGTCGGACACCCGTCAACATACCCACCCCTGTGACGTTTAGGAGAGGTGACTGACAGGCAACCAGCTCAGAAATACCATTTGATGCTCTTGTTTTCACTATAGTTTGTGGCTAAATGAGGAATGAAGAAAAGGGAGAAGAGTTGAGTGTTTCAGTTAAATGCACCTAAATCCATCACAGTCTCTGTATTCATAGACTGTGATTTTTGGAGTTTATTCATAGGCTATTCATTTCCATTTGATTTGAATTGTTCAGTAATAACTGTGAAGGGTAAGATAAGCTGTTGGGGCTTTATTATTAGTTCACAACTGTCCCAAAGACATTGGTCTAATTTAGGAGAAAGGTTTTAAAAACCTGCATGATCTTTAATGTCACATGCATGTTACTTGAGTTGTCTTGTCTGAGAGAGTATGTGCTCTTCGAGAGAGGTGCTTTTTTCACTCTGGAACAGTAGAACACTGACAAGTCATCCTATCTATCTTTACTAAATAACTCTACTTTCATGTCATTTATATTGTTACTTATTTTTTATGAGCACTGATTGTTTCACTAGTTCAAACCTCTAACACTAGTTCTCCCATCTTCTTAATTTAAAAGCCAGAAATGTGTGTAACTGTGTTCATGTGCATGCATAAGTGCAGGGAGATGTACCATCACATTCTGATGATTCGATATTATTGCTCTTAGCACTAACAAAGTTTGTGAACTTCAGTATCCTTAACCTAAAATGATGTTTTGCATGGAGGAATTAGTGTTTCTGTAGAAGTGAGAGGATTTGGAGATTTGTATTAAAATGGTAAATGATGGTCCTCTTGGAGGACACATCCCTCTGGTCCCACTGCAACGACAGAGATGAGTAGGCTGGTAGAATGGATCTCTAGGAACCAAGCCACAGCATGTCTAGAGACTTTAGGTTAGGACAGGGTAATGAGCTGTCTCAGTGAGACAGTGCTTCATATTCCTAATGGATATGAAAGATCTGGAGGTGAGATACAAAAAGGTGAGGATATTGATGTTTCCTCTGCTCTGTATATCAGTGTCAGGCTGTCTTCTGACTTCCAGTCAGTTTTCTTTTAAATCAGTAACATTCTTTACCCTGCCCTGCAGGTCTGGAGGACAGTTATGGTGCAACCCCTCTCACACCTGCTGCAAGAATATCTGCGCTTAATATTGTGGGAGACTTGCTGCGTAAAGTGGGGGTGAGTGATTTCCCGCCAGCCAGGGAGAGGTGGAGCTGGCAGAAACTGCAGCCAGCAGTTTGTGCTGCTGTTCAGGGGAGACTGGAAAGAATCTCTTGCCCCCAGGTTAGCTAAGCACGGCCTTGAAATTGGTCTGGAGGTTGTATGTTTCTGACCAACCCCCAGATAAAGATAGACCCTGCTCTGCTTTTGTAAGAGGTAATCCAGATGGGGATGTGATCTTCCTCTACAAATTTCTGCAAGTGCATGTACTAAAAGAGTAAATCAGCATGGATAAATTAAGAAGGGATCTGTTCCTATGAAAGGTAGATAAGCTGGAGCCTGCTGTCCAGTGGGCTTTTGGTGAAGTAATCTCTTCAGCAAGGCCCAGTGTTGAGCTGTAGTTTGATATTTAAAGTAGTGCTGATGCTGGAAGTTATCACATGACTTCTGTTTCCTTCCCTATGCCTTGGTGCTGTGATTTGATATGCATTTGTATAACTGATGGGCTGAGCTGCAGAACTGATACAGCTAAAAAGTAACTCACAATAAATGTGGACTGGTCTAGGAAGGGAGAATGTGGTGAAGAGGATGGCTGTGACTCAGTTCCCTCTGATGTACCACCTAACACATACAGCCTAATACATGTCTAGGGAAGCAGATAGCCCAAGGGAACATTTGGTAAACTAAAAAGTGATGCCTGTGAGAAGGATGTCAGAATCTCCCTGAGGAAGCTGAAGATGTTGTGTTCCTGCTGGTGAAGAGCATCAGCCCTGTACAGAAACAGAGATTCAGCTTTAGAGAGATGACTGTCTTCATTTCTTCAAAAATTCAGAACTCATGTGGCACTGGCATCTGCAGATTCTACTAGACAGCTCATTCTTAAAGAAAAAAAAAACCCAAAGCCACATACAATGCAATTTTGGTATGCCACAACACTGTCATCTGAAAGAGAAGGGTGAATCTGATGCTTGCCTCATGTATTTCCATTAGGCTTTGGAGTCCAAACTTGCATCTTGCCGAAACTTCATGTATGACCAGTCTCCAAACAGACCCTCAGTGTCCATGTACATGAACAGAGATGTCCTTGAGACACGCCTGAGTCCTCACCAGCCTCTCTCTGATACAGGGTGAGTGTGGTCTCTGTTGCTGTCTTACAGCTGTTGGTGTTAGAAGTCAGGGACTTGTATTTAGTATTAAATCTTTGGTTTGGTAGAAAGAGATTTGTTTTCAAAATATGTGAAATTTAGTTATTCAGGATTATGGTTTGAATGTTTCAGATCAGATTAAAATTTGGAATCATTGGCTGCTGAAATATGAAAATTGTCTAAATTCAATTTTGCATACCACAAATTTGAAACAAATGCAAGATGTGTTTAATTATAAACCAGTGTTTAAATGGGACAAACTCCAACAGAGGAGCTCTTGCTTATTGGCTCAATTTGTTTTATGCTGTAAGTTCTTATTCAAGTGATGTCTCAGGAACATATGGCATGTAGGGACTTCCCTTACTACAATTAAGATTCTCCTTTATGGGGGAACTGCAAAAAAAGGTAGTTAATGCATCCACTCAATCAGAATGCTTTGCAGTTGCTAAGATACGTTTTCAAGGAGCAGCTGACAGGAAGTTACCTTACTCAGTTTATAAATTTCTCTGAATGCTTGAACTGGTTGTCTTGTTTTAAACAAATGGAGAAAAATCAGCAAGGTTATCTCAAATTGCAGTTCAATGTCTACTTAAACCCTGCCAATCCTGTACTGCACATTCTTTAGATTCTCTACAAAGTAGGTACCTACAGTACAGTTTGTCCCAGACTTAATTATTCATCTAGACTCTTGCACTATGAGTACTGGTTTGTCTGCCAGTGCCCAGTGTTGTTTTGTGGAAGGAGTGTTCCACACTGAACCATCTAACCCAGGGGAGAAACCTCATGGAATTTCCTACAGGAAAGCCTCAGGGGCCATACATTTACTTATTCATGCAGATGATTATACAATCTACTGCTGTAATGCTAGAACTGAAATTCCAAGACCTGTAAAAGATAGTGCCCAGTACTGAAAGAGAAGCAGAGCTCTGTTTTACAGTGGAAACTCAGCCCAGTTAAGGAACAGGCTCACTTAGTGTTCAAAGTGCTATTCTCTCACCTGTTGGTTTCTCAAGCTGAGTGTGTGCTCTGGAAGTGACCAGTTATTCTGATGTTGGCTACACTGAGCAAGAAAGGCACTGACTATTTTGTTTTGCAGGTTAGTGAAACGCCTGGAGTTTGGAGCACGGCCTTCGAATATCCCTGGAGCAGTGAGCCATCCCTCACAAAGTGTCGTCAAGATGCTGCTATGAAAAGCCTGGCTAGCTTTGGAAAAGGAAATGTCTTTCAAACTTTAGTTTTAAAGAGAATATCAGTGAGCAAGCAGGCAGCAGTCTGAGGGTAGGTGAGAACTGAACAAGAAGCTACAATTGGCAGTGGCCTCCTGTGGCCTTGCCCAGTCTGGTCTGTGGGTAGGGTGACAAAGCAATGCTGCCTGGAGTGCAGGACTGAGAATTGCTTCCCACATCAGCTGCTGTAAATATCTCCTTGAAGTTTGCTTCTTTTGACACTACCAAAGCCATTGTCTTTCTGCCTACAACAGAGACAGTATTCGTTATGCAGCTCCTCAGGCTTTGGCTTTTGGTGTTAATACAGCACCAGGCTTGAATTCTGCCTTCTGTCTTGGGTGTTGTGTGCTGCAGTCACCCAAATCGCAGCAGTGTTTTTATGTGGAAAAAGGTATATTTCTGCAGGGAAGCTGCTCAGCTACCTGTGGGATATTTGCTGGTCATAATGTTGCTGCACAAAACCCTGGCTCTGTAGTGGCAAGATGTTTCTGTAAGCAATGATTTGCCATTAAGAACAGGCTGTGGTTATAGGTGAGACATTGCTCATACTGAGTGCTCAGGAGATGCCAGAGCTAAAAGCAAGGTGGGGAACTTGGGACTGGCTTAACATATAGACATCTTTTTTATTTTTCCATATTGTGGCCCCCAAAGCCTGGCAGTTGTAGGAAGCCAGAGACCTGATTGAGTTTCTAGTTCTGAAATCTTGATAGGTGGGGTTTACTACTTTACAAACTTCCCCTTATTAATGTGCCTCGAGTGTTAGTGATTTTTTCTTGTTTTATTTTTCTATGTGAATATTTGCATTCAGCCATTACTAATATAGAAATGTTTTTTAACCTGAAAAGTCCTTTGTGCTAAACAAGTGTATATGAGTAGAGAATTATTTTTAAATTGGTTTTTTCCCCCTGTAAAATATTACTGCATCTGAATTTGTTTTTTAAATGGAGTAGGTTCACTCACACTGTTAATGTATTTTATAGAAGCCTGTACTTGCAAAAGTAATCATGACTAAACAATTTTTATGGGTTTTTTTTTTGTGGCAGGGGATGGGGAGAGCTTACTTTACAAAAGAATACATAAATGGGCTTGGTGTTTTTAGTTGGTTTGTTTTTAAGAAAATGCTGTTAAAAACAGCCACTGATGCCTATTTCTCTGAAATATGAAATAACCACGGATTATTTTCATTCTTCAGTCCACCTATAAAGTTGGCTTAACTGGGGAACAGAATAAAGCTTATTTTGAATGCTAGTTGTTGATGAATTTTGAATTTTTTTTCAGGTTCTTACTGTGGTTTATACACAAATGTTTGCTACCAGTTTCTCATCTGTTTCTGATCAATGAAGTGAAGAGATATTGTTTGTTTTGCTGAATCATGCAAAGATTTTCCTTTGTCTCTTTCTTCTCATTGTTTCCTACCCTAAGGAATGTAAATATTATCATATCTAAAGATGCCTCTGGAATTTACAGCGCTTAGTATTGGCATTTCTCTCTCTTAAAATCTTGAACTCAGAATTATTGTCATCTGAGACTTGCAATAGGGCAAAGGGCAATGGTTTTAAGATAAAAGAGGATGAATTTAGGTTAGATATAGGGAAGAATTTTTTTACAATGAAGTTGGTGAAACACTGGAACAGGTTGCCCAGAGGGGTGGTTGGATGTCCGATCCCTGGAACCATTTCTGCTCAGGTTGGACAGGGTTCTGAGCAACGTGATGTAGTTGAAGGTGTCCCTGCTCATTGCAGGTTGGACTGGACGATTGTTAAAGATCCCTTGCAATTCAACCCATTCTATGAACACAAGTTGCATTTTCCTTGTCTTGCCCGAATTTCCTGCTTGGTGAGCAAGGCGACTTGTCAGATTGAGACACAGCATTGAAATAAGATAGAAGGTTGGAAAATTGTGGCTGTGCTAGTATTGCATATTTTACAGATATATTATTAATGTGACTGCAGATGCAGTGGGTGGATATGCTATTGACAATTGTCAAAATAATTTAGCCCAGAACAGTCACCTTTGTAATTGTACAGAATGGAACTTTTTTCTGGGAGAGGCACTTTTAGTTCAGCTGCTGTTGCAGAAGGATGCTTTACTTTCTGTGGTGTTACTAAAGCAACTCTGACTCCTTGTTTTGTCACAAGCTTTGCAAAAGAGGGACTGGAACCTGTGTTTCTTAAGTGGTAGGGCAGTACTTTGACCAATCTCTACCATTATGCTTGTGAGTTTTCTCAAAGAATTCCTCTTTGTAGGGCTCCATGTTCAGTTTTTTGGTTCTGCTTCAAGCACTGGTACTTCATTTTATATGAAATCTGTCTTGCTCTTCTTGTTCCCACACATGCAGGCTCCCAAACTGTGTTTAACAGCCAGCTCTTGGGCATCTTTATAGAGCTGGGCTGTGTGCCTGATCAAGCAATGGAACAGCCTTATCCAACAGCTCCTAACCCCCCTCTGCTACAGCTTGTCATCTTAATCGCTCTAAATGGATTCTTCTTGACTCTTTCATGAGCAGAGAGAATTCTCTGGACTCTGAATTCTGTTGGCTAAACGGTGCCTAGTTTGAATTTCCAGTTTGTGATCTCTGTACCTTCTGGAACAATGCTTGGATTTAGGAGGTGATTGCTTTAGCTGTCAAGGTGGATGTTTTTGCATGATTTGCTCTCCCTGGAGTCACGCTGCTTAAGGTTCACTTGCTGTTCCATCGAAGGCATCAAGGAAGCTCTGCACACTGTTTAATTTTACATCCTGCTCTGCTGCATGTAGCTCCCTGCTGCCCCACTGTGACCATAAAGCTACTGCTGTCTGAAAGTACTTGAGCTGCATGGCTTTGGTAGGCCCTGGTAATTCCCAGGAGGAGGTTGTGGTCTTGTTAAAGTGCTCCAAAAATAAAAAGTAACTGTGCTGAGCCCTTAATGCAGAAGAGCTTGGCGTGGATCCCTGCATTCAGTGTGGGCTGCTGTTTCTAACTGTTTTCAGCCTGCTTTAGGGGCTTTAGTTGGAAATATTTCTACACATAACAGACTTCGTGGGGGTTTCAGCTGCCTAAACACAGACACTTAGGGCCCAACCTGCTTTCCAGCTCCTGCAGGTCCTGGGTCATGTCTGTCAGCCCTTGGATACATCAGTGGACATCTCAGTTAGCACCATGTGTCCATGAGGTAATCAAACCCTTCCCAAGCACTTCATGTCATTTTACTTTCAGCTCAGTGTACATACTTCTTTATATTTCTTCAAAAACAATTGCTTAGGAGAAAATCAATGCTTTGTTCTAATGATTACAGGTGACCTTTTTCTAAGCATTTCAGTTTTAGAGAAGCTCTGCTGCCTCTCCCATATTCCTTTCAAAGTTGTATTGAACCCAAGTGACACCTGTACACAGGAATACTGGAGTCGTTTTTATAGCCTTTTATTAGTGTGTAAGCACATCCATGGTGCATATAAAACTGTAACAGTTGACTTAATTTGAACAAATGATATTTTTCAGTAAGTGATTAAAAAGGCACTTCCACCTTGTGAATTGTGCATCAGGGGTGTAGTAACCAGGAAAAAACCCTATATTAATTGAGTACTCAAAATGAAAGTTTAAGAAAAGATTAAATGACCAATGCCTTTTTTTCCCCCCCTGCAACAGTCTTAACAAATCCTGTGTAGACTACAGTTCACTGGGATTTAAGTCACTTTCTGGAAGATTCTCAAAGTGAATCACTCTGTTAAAAAAACCCATCTTTTCAAATACACTTCCTGGTAAAATAAGTTTTGGAGTACTTTTAGCATCAGTCTATACATTGGAGACAAGGCAGTTGTGCTTTTATCTGTCAGAGGAGTGGCTGTATGTGACCTTGACACTAAGAGTAGACTTATACAGTGCTAAATATCGTCCTCCCTCCCCCTGCTGCAGTGCAATTTTTTAAGCGTGTTTATTCACTGGCTTTTGTTCCATTGAAATCTCCATCTCTTGCATCCATTTCGTCATCACCTCCATCTGTTGCATTCTCAATTACTCTTCTGCCTCCAGATCTACGTGGTGGGGCAAAAGATGCTGGTTCGTTTCCCCTCCTGCAGTAAGAGGGGGAAAAAGATAAAAAAATCAATTGTTAGGTCATTTGGAGTCCTTACAACTAAGCAGAGACTTTTGTAACAGGACCTGTGGGGCTGGTGGTTCTAAATGCAGAAAGATCTGGGGGCCTCTAATACAACTTTCTGTTCTGTAGCATGTAAGAGTAATTTGTGAACAGTTTAAGACTCCAATTACTTGGAACTGTGATGGGATTCCTGTTTTTGTGCTTGTGTTGGTCTCCTCTAAGTAGTCTCCTCTGCCCCAAATCATCCCTACTCTTCCCTTCATTTCAGTGTTTCCCCTATGGGGACAGCAACTGATTGTGCTTGGAAGGAATGGAAAAAAGTGCTGCTTGTCCCCACAACAGCAGGGGAGTGTTCCTCTTGTGCCTTCAGAAGAGAAGGAGAGGGAGCAGGCTTGTACTGAATTTCTGCTCAGCAATCTGGGTAAGCCCCCCAGTTGCTGAAACACCTGGGTCTGGAGCAGTGCTGTGGATGTCCACAGGCATTTCTGAGCCCACAGTTCTCGGCAAAGATGGCATTGGTCAGAGCACCACGGGTGCTTTGACAGGTATGACATCCTAGGTTGTGAGTAACTCCAGTGTCTTTCCCAATGGAGAGAGAAAACCATCACTGCTTTGGAACTGTGTTTGTAACCCAGGTGCTGATGCTTAGCAGTGCAAGTGTCTCACAGAAAATGCCTTTCCCCACCTTACCCCCTTTTCTTCTCCCATCTCCCTCCCATTCCCATATATTTCACAGCCACATCCCAAGGCAGGGACACTTTGGTCCTCAAGGTTAATTTTCTGGGGAGGTGTGAGCAAGTGAGACAGAAGATGGGTTTGTCTCTTTTGGCCTCCATTGCTACTGTGCTACAAAGCACTTCAGTTTTGTAACAGGGCCTCTCACTTGCCCCTCTTTAAGCAAACCTTTGTAAAGGCTTGAGACCACAGACATAAGCAATAAAATAAATTCATGATCACTGAATGTTGTGCCAGAATTACTAATTTGGGGTTAAATATATCCAAGACTGCACTTTTGGGTACAGCAATCATGCATAAATATTTAAAGGCTTGTCTTGTCCTTGCAAAAGACTAAGCCAGTGTCCTTTCTGAAGCAGCTATTTAAATCCAAAGCTCAGTCTTCCATATGAGGGAAATGGGTAGGAACATTGGCTGGACTAACTTTTTTCAGAGCCACAAATCTGTGTTTCCAAGGTGGAAATACGATGTGTAGTCTGTTTTCCACAATTCTGCCCTTAAACTTCAGTGTGAGCAACACAATTAGCTGGATAATAAATCTTCATTTAAGATCTGCTGTTATTTAACCGTAGTTGTTCTGGTGTTGATGGCAAGTATTGAACACAAGGGTGTGCTACTTCTGCCCTGGTTAACAGCAGTTTCTTCTATTTTATAGCAGCAGATATTTGTTATTTTATTGTTTAGCAAGAAAGTTCTAATTAGGTCAGTAAATTCATGAACTCTTTTTAATAAAGGAAATGCTCTGTACCCCTCTGGATTGTGCTATCTGGACTCAGTGACTCATGAGTCATCTGTAAGATAACTCTGCTGCAGTGATTCACTGAAGTGCTGTAAGAGAACATGGCACTGGGGGGAACAACAGTAAGAGTCTAACCAAATTGTGCACTGCAGTTTTGGCTACAAAGTGAACTCCTTATCACACACTAACTACTTATTTACCAGTTTTTTAAACTAGTATTTGCCCTCTGGATAAGCACTTTTTGTTTATGTATGTTCCTCTTAAACAGGTTTATGTGTTTGATAATATTCATGTGGTCGTTGGCATTAGTACCTTTAGAAGAATGCATATTGCTGAGACAAGCCTTAAGCATCAGTGTTTGCTTAGCAACTCTGTATTTAATCTGCCTTCGAACAAGTGCTACTGGAGTAGTGCTTGAGTAACAGTCTGACTGGAAGTATCAGGCTGACTAAAAGGCACATGCAAGGACAAGACATCATCTTTAAATATTTGTGTATTCACAGCAAAATCCAGCATATGTAGAATAGAAAATATACAAATATTACAAGGCAATAGCTCTTTAATTTTTGTAGCAGCAGGTATTCCTATATCCAGAGAGTGTGATAAAGTATAATATAATGCTGTGCTAGGTTACAGTGTCAGCTCTAATTTCTGTGTCCGTGCTCTGTGTTTTGATAACAGTAGACAAGCAATGTAATGTCTGCAAAATAGCTCTAAAAGCCTGAGTAATAGCTGTTTGTAAGTAATACAGGCACCAAGTGCTATGTAACGAAAGGCAAGACTTTCTCTTTTTTCTGTGATTGTGTGGTGTGTGACATATCACATGCAAGTAAGGTCTTACAAATCTCAGGTGAATTAGATGGACTCTTACCTTAGAGTCAGCATTACAGTAGAAATACTGTGAAATTCTAATGACATGCTGTGACACTTCATATTCATTAGTCCTTTTAATGAATTTTACTAATAATGGTGTATTTTACTTGAAAAAAATTAATCTTCGTGGCAGTGCACAAAGATGATGTGCAAAAAAACCCCAAAACCATTTTCATGCAGAAAAAGTCAGAGTACTCCCTTAGGTACTCTCTTGGTAGAGCTTGTTAGAATGCAACATTGGTAAGTCTATGTCAGTACATAACGTACTTGTAAGAAAGATGTATCACTGATGAACAGCTCATGGTAGCTAAATTATTGTAATATTTGTCTCTTTTGATAAAACAGATTAATGCCAAGATATCCAAGCCTTCACAGTTTGCAGAAACCTCACATAATTTTAACCAGGGCCAAAGAAAATGGAAATTTGTGCAATACAAGCTAGCTGCAAAGTTGAAGGCATGGTACCTGCTTAGTCATGCGAAGGCTCCTGTGTCCCTCTGAAACAGAGATAAAGAGTCCTGGGCAGTTATACTAAGCACATGGTCATGATCAGAGGTAGGTAATTACTTTTAAATAATTAAACAAAGTACATTACAGCCAATTACATTACATTTAGTTAAAACAAAAATGAGCCTTATGGTGTTCTATGTAAAAAGGGCTGGATACAGCCACTGCTTTGTAAAGCAGCCAGGAGCATGTTCTACCCAAGATGGTGCTCATGGAAAAGGCTACCACATCCATCACGTGGAAGGGAATCCCCATCTGAAGCATGTTACTGGTAAACACACTGGCAAACTACTTCAGACAGGTGTGTTTTTTTATCTGATGCACTGCTGGGCTTAGGTAGAAAGCAGAATTTTGGTATAGTGATGCAGATGGAGCAATTTCCTTATAACTCAAGCCAGCCTCTTTATTTCAGTGAGCTTGTGTTTTCAAACGCAGTGAGAGCAGGAGAACTCAGGTATGTAGCTGACTGATCGCAACTTTATCTTTTTCTCAGTCAGTTTTAACAAGAACCATAGGGACATTTTGATGTTTTCCTTGGTCTGATGACACTGAATCCCTTTGTGGGGAAGTCCACAGAGACGTTGGAATAAGAATCATTTAATATGCTTTGCCTTTTGACACCTGTGATGTTATCTAACACTGTGGGAATTGTCTGTGAGTTGTGCATGTGTGAAAGTGTGAAAAGCACAAGCATTTCTACCCTTTTGTGACTGCTTCTGTACAAGTAGGTACAGCCATTATAGAAAGAGTGTTTTCAAAAAGCAACTAAGCCTTATTCTGTTCTGATATAAGCCAGCAGGAGTTTTGATTAGAGAAGAGTAAGGCCTGTGCCATGTTGTCACAGTTGTTCATCTCACAGCTGAGATCCTAACACTGCTGCAGTGTAAGAAATGCACTTCACTTCTAACTTTGGCCTTTTGTTCTGTGTGTCAAGCTAATAACAGGGAGTGAATAACCTTGCAGCATTATCAGTGTCTGTTCTTTACTTGACAGATACTTTTTTCTACTTCTATAGTTTAGCTCTAAATTTCAAGGCTGTCAGTGAGTGGGAAGGGCTATCCCAAACAAGGGCACTCTACCTGAGCTTGCTCTTCAGTGCTGCAACCTCACGGCCCAGGGCCTCATTGCTCTCAGTGGCTTCATCCAGCTCTCTCTGCAGCTTCCTGCGGTTGGCGTTGATCCGCTGAGACTCTTCCTCAGCCTCCTCCAGCTGCCTTTTCAGTTGCCTGAGTCGTGTGTTGCCCTTCTCAGCCTAAAGGGAAATTTTAGAGTAATGCTTTAATTTAAAACAGATCCAATAGCTTTACATTCCTCATTTTAATTTCATGCTTCTATTGAGAGTTTTACTGAAATGTGATCTGAATCAGAGATGGAGGCTTAAAATCTTAGAATAACGTTGCTTTGTGGGAGTTCATTTTGCTGGTAGATATTGTATTCAGACACTACCTTATTCCTTTTGCTGCACAGTCCTACCTCTGCTTTTCTGGCTTGCAGGTTGATATGCATTAGGTAAAGCTAAAATTTTAAAGTGCTTTCAGCATCTCTATTCGTATATTAATGTGTTGTGCACAGCCCTGTGTATTACTGTGCAGTCAGGCTGTTGCAGCTGGCTGATTGACACAGACCAGTGCTTTGGCACTGGATGTAGCACAGAAGAATTATGTTGTCCCATCTTTTAGCAAAGGGCTGTACAGCTCTCCCAGTATAGAATCCAAGTGTTCAGTCTGCTTTCTAGAAAGGCATTTGTTTGAGGCAGAATGGAGAATCAATCTATCTCTCTTGGGGTAAAACCTGGAAATTCCTGTGCCCAAGAGAAAGAGGCTGGTGACACAGTCTGGTACCTGATCTTTGTACTGCTCTGCTTGCTTTCTCTCGTCCTCCACCTGCAGCAGCGCGTCCTTCAGCTTCTTGTCCTTCTGGCGCAATGTCTTGGCTGCAGCCTGCTTCTCTCTGCAAGGGACAGAGCAACGTGTGGTCATGTGCACGGTCTGGAGTCTTCACCTGCCTCAGACTTGTTGCTCATGGAACTGGCGCTGTAGACCCCTAAAGATAAAGGTCTTGCCAAACTGAACTCTAAGGAAAACATAAAGGCTGTGTTCTGATCAAAACTAATGTATAGCTTTGCTGTATGCCAGATGTGCTCCAGAACATCTGTGCTGAAACACAAGGTGATTTCCTCAAGGAATAATCCTACCAGTGGCACAGTGTGTCATGGCACTTAACTTGGCAGGGTCAGAGGGCAATTACTCTACAGTGCAAGAGAGCAGATCCTCGCCTTTGATACCAGTAGAACTTGCCAGCAATAAAATGGTTTTAATCAGAAACTGTAACAACTCCAGTTACTTGCGTCTGTCTCAGAAATGTTAAGTGAGGAAGAGACTTTACCAAGCCTTAATGGTGCTGAGAGCCCGATGACACAAATCCTGTTCACCTTTGTTTACTTTCTTTGTCATTAACTGGAACAATAAATGGACAGCTGTGGCCTCAGGGAGACCAGTACCTGGCTTCCTGTTCCAATTGCTCTTCGAGAGAAGCAATTTTGGCCTCCAGAGCAGCAATTGTAGCTTTGAATTTGTTCTTCACAGCTCCTTCCATCTCCTGCAGCTTGCCCTTTAGCTCTTTGTTCTGCCTCTCCAGTTGCTGCCGAGCATTTTCGTTCTTCTGTGCAGTTGAGCGCTCTGTTGCCAGCTCGTTGTTCAGCTGCTCTGCCTGCAAGGTGGGAAGGGATGCTGTCAGAAGGGTTGCATGCTTTCAGAGAAATGACGGGGCAGTTTGGGGAGGCACTTCTCCAGATAGTCAGCTTTTGCTGGAATGTGAATGAGAAGTGCCATCTGCTGGAACAAGCTCTACCTGCTGCACTGCTTTCCTCATGCGATCACCCATTGCTTCTATGTTGCTTTGCTCCTCTTCTAGCTCTTCCTCCAGTTGGGCAATTCTTGCCTCCAGGCGCCGTTTCTCATCCTGAAGGCTTGTCCTGTGAGTTTAAATTTAAAAAGTGCGTAGTTATGGCTATGTTCTTTTATGAATTGCCAATAATTAATAAAGAAAACTAGGTATTTCAGTGAAACTGGTCATATGTGTGCATGTTGTTTTGTCAAGATCAAATGGCTGTTGGAAAATGGACATAACTTCTCATGGCAGCCAACTGACATTCAGTAACATGTTTACAGCCTTGTGCATAAGTCAGTGGATTCCTACCTTCCAGAGGTAGCACTTCTGAGTTCCTCTGCCATCTCTTCTTTCTCCAGATCTGCTTGTTTGCGAGCTCTCTCTGCAGCAGCAAGGTCCTAGGAGAAAAGGAAAAGGCAGCATAGTAAAGAAATGAGCCAGTAAATGTTCAGAGAGTTGTAGCATGACACAAAGGACTGTAAACTTTCTAAAACTGGTATAAGTTATCTTGTTAATGGAATAAATTCTTGTTGTATCATAAATCGTAGGGAAGTGCACTTTATCCAGCCTGTCAGCTGGTTTCTATTTTACTGTGTTAGTCACAAGGTTTCCATTTAATACATGTAGGAATAATAGCACTAACAGAACTTCAGGAATTTATAGCTATTGAAAACTATTTGTGTTGGATCATCCAGTACATTTCCCCTTAAGGCTGGTGAGCTGTGCCTTCCTCCAAGGTGGTTTTTTTCAGCTTAATCTAACTGTGCTCAGATGTAGATCCAACAACTTTAGTGGAGTGTGTGGAGCACATGGAACTTGTTACAAGTGCTGCTTACAGCTTTCAGTCCCTGATAGCTGTTAGATTATTTCACTGCAGTTCTGTTTTGCTCCTGAAGGTCATGTGTAGTCTCCTTCATGCTCCTCTGAGTTTCCCACTTTACCTCCTGAAGCTGCAGCAGTTCTGCTTCCAGGCTCTTTGCTTTCTTCTCATTTTCTCGGGCTGTAGCAAATATTTCTTCTCTGGCAGCCCGTGCATCATCGAGCTCTCGTTGGTAGTCCTTCATCTGAGCCTTGTTGAAAGGAGTAACAGATTTATTACAATTTCAGTAGAAAGTAGTTTGGATGGAACAGAACACATACACATTTACATACTCATAATGCTGCTTAAATGGTGTTTTCTGGGAGAGATCAGCTAGCATGTGTGGGAAAGGTCTGAAACACTATTCCAAGAAGGGCAATGCTTTCACTTGTACAATACATCTTTTGTAATGCCTATTGTCCAGATTTCCTCTGAATATTTGAGTTCATGTGCAGTCTTCATCTTTCCAATACATCCATTTTTGTTGTTTAACTGTCAGCATATGACAGAACGGTTGAGATGAAGACTTACAGTATAAACAGGAACATGCTTATTCAGAGACAACATGATTCCTGAGCAGTCTTTTATGCTCTTGAATCAAGTGTTAGAACCAGGATTGAAACTCTGTAATAGATTTTTATCCTGTAACCCTTTCTCTGTATGGGAGCCTTTGTTTTCCTTCATGTGGGTAAATCAACAGCAGATGAGTGTTGAATAGAGAATTTTGGAAGCTCTCTGCAGTGATGAAATTTAAGATTTTAATCACTTGCCCTGTGAAATTTTCCATTGTCATTCAAACTGAGCATCCAAATACAGATATTTGTGGGGATACAGATAATGTGGGACTCCAGTTAAAATTCCCTCTCTAACCAATCATCTGTCACAAGCATCAAGTTCACAGATGTCACCAAACTTTATACTGTGTCTATACAAGACACAGCAGTGGGAAAAGCTGTATTTGTGGGGTTACATACCTGTAATTTGCGAAGTTGTTTGATGGCTTCTTCCCGACCTTTATTAGCAGAGTCAGCTTGGCTTTCCAGGTCTTTAACATCCATCTCCAGCTTCTTTTTGGCAGCAGCTGCCAGGGCACGTTGCTTCCGCTCATCTTCCAGTTCCGTTTCATATTCATGGAGCTGATCATTAGAGAAAACAAGTTCACCTTGGGAAAGTCCTTGAGCACTCTTAAACACTCAGTGTATGTCTGGATAGTGCATACAGACACTGTATCTCTGTTAACTGACTTCCCTGGCAGTTAAAATAGATTTCCATTTTGGCCCAAAATTAAAGATTTTTGAAAGAAGTCAGTGATTTGGGTTCTGTATTCGTGGAAATATGTATATTACAAGGTGGGGACTATAGTAGTTGTCCTTGCTGTCACAACTCCATGCAAGTAAGTTCTATCCTGACTCTTTTCATCTCTTTTGTATCCATTCAGTGGACCTTGGGAAGGCAGACACATTAGAAGATGTCTTTTTTCCCTTGCATTGAGAATATAGGGAAGGTGGTTCTGACCATGTCAGAAAAAACAATTCATATGATTTATAATATATTGGTTGTAAAATTAAATTACTACATTGTTAAATTGGCAATTGTGCACCTGCTACAGAAACTAAAACTCCTGCTTTTTAAGTACAGTAATTTTTTCTATTTTTTAATTACCAAGCACAAGGCGATATAATGGTTTCTTCTCATTATGACAAGGTGCTTTTAATAATAGCATGAAGCTGGGGACTTTCAATGGCCTTGGGTGATATTTACAACAGCCAAGAATAGGGAATGTACCTGTCTAAGGAGTTGTCTTTTCTTCTCCTCATTCTGTTCATCTCTGGCTTGTAGATCTCTTTCAAACTGGCCTTTCAGGGCTTGCATGTTAACCTCCAACCTGAGTTTGGCATCTTCAGCAGCCTGTAACTCATCCTCCAGCTCTTCTAATTGTGTCTTCATCTCTTCTACTTGCTGTTCAAGGGTCCGTTTAGATTTCTCCAATTCATGCACCTTTCAAGCAATGAGAATTTAACAGATGTTATAAGAAATAAAAATAATTCTAGTTAAACACAATCTGCCTGCAGTATAGGCCACATTGGGAATGAATGTGGAAAATGAATGAACTAATTCACACTGAAAATGGTAAATTAACTTTTTTTGTACACTTGCAAATCTGTCTTAAAATAACCTGAGATTCTCTTTACCCCAAACTTTCATTTTTAATCTAGTCAAATATAATAACGTATTTAGTATTGCAGATAATCTAATCATATCGCTGTAATAAAAGAAGTGATTGGCAATCATCAGTGGAAATTTGCTGCAGTTTTATGAGTAAATGTTAGGCAGGTGGCAAATATAACTAATAAAATCAGATTTGCAGAGTTTACAATTTCAAAGCTGTGCAATAAACTAGTAAATTCTTTTGAATCTCTAATGTTTTTTCAGTCTTAGAAATCAATAGGAATCTTCTTCATGCTTGAAGTTATATTAAAAATAAAGATATCTTATGGTTACTTTGCTAAGTCCTTGAAAGTTTGGACACAAAGGGAATAATCCTTGAATTCTGTGTGAAATATCTGATCTTGCTGAATGGCTTTCTGTGCTACAGAGAATTTCCCACACTGAAAACAATGATGTCTTTTTTAGCTGTTATTTTAAGTTCTTGTTGTGGATATTGTTCTAAGCCCCAAACTTACATTCTTGCCAACATCATCTTTGGAGCTAACAAGATCTTCCATTTCAGCTTTCAACATTTTGTTCGTTCTCTCCAGTTCTTCTTTGGCTTCCAAAGCCTCTTCAAGTGCTCGGGCCAGTGACAAAGCCTTTGTTTCCTTTTCTCTGGCTTCAGCTTCTGCTCTGTCCCTTTCATCTGCATATTTTGAGGAGATGTTTTTCTCTTCAGCCAGCATCTGTGAAAAGGCAGTGCCAATACAGGAAATCATTGGTAACAGGGTTTTTCTATTGCAGGTGTCTTGTCAGTTGTTAATGACAGAGAAGAATCTCTGCTTTTTGGTAAAGGTATAGAAATACAAAATTAACCAGCGTATGTGTAATTAAAGTTTAGTTTATTTTTTGTCTCTTTTATTAAACCAGCAGACACTCTGTGAGTTCCAGAGAAGTTAGGTGATAACACAGCAAGGAGGAATCTTAAATCCCTACCTGATCAAACTTCTTCTGTTTCTTCTCCAGGTTGGAGACCAGCTGACGCTGGTTGTCTAAGTCCACCACCAGGTCATCCAGCTCCTGCTGGAGTCTGTTCTTGGTTTTTTCCAGTTTGTCATAAGAAGCAGACTTTTCTTCAAACTGTTGTGTGAGACTTTCAATTTCCTTCTGGAGTTTCTTTTTGCCTTCTTCCATGAATTCTACTGTGGTGGTAAATTCCTGTATCTTCTTCTTGGAGTCAGAGAGCTGAAATTTGAATTCAGAGAACATATCTTTGTAGCAGTGACAAAACCTGGCCAGGAGACAACTAAGACATGGAGAGCTTATCAGATTTGACCCTTGTGAAGCCAGTGATCCATCACCCAGGTGTCATAAAATGAGGCAGAGCACAGACCTTATAGAGGCCTTGTGTGCAGGAGTATCTTTGGAGCTACTTTGCATTTGTACCTGTCCTAGAGATCACACTTTATAGGAGAGGGAGGCTGCTGCCTCTGCTGTGGAGCTTCACTAATGCCATCTGGGCTAACAGCACTAGTTCCCTGAAGGTCCATGTGCTGTGCCAGGATAATTCTACACATCCTCTGGAATTACTGACAAAACTCTCAGTGGTGGAGCTAATGATTTAGCTATGGCACTGATACCTGTATTGTCAGTGTTGAAATATGTCTCTCCAGATTTTGTTTTGCTTCTACTTCTTCATCCAACTGCTCCTGCAAGCTGTTCTTCTCATCCTCCAGCTGACGAAGCTTGGTAGACACATTTAGCTTCTGCCGCGTTTCCTCCTGAAGCAGCTCCTGCAGTCACCACATCAATTGGCAATACAGGCATTAGTTTGGGTCTTTTCACAGTGCATTTTATGAATACTGGAGGCGAGCTGTTCCTGAATGCAAGTTTACCTGTGTATCCTGTAGCTGAGATCCTAAGGTTGCAACATCTTTGGTCAGTTTGATTGTCTTGCTTTCTGCTTCATTGAGCAAACCAGTAACGTTTTCAACCTCCACCTGTGAGACACCACAGAGAATGAACTCAGTTATTTTTCTGACTTTTGTTTGAAATCTTAACTTTGAACATGATCTCAATCTGCTCCTCTGCCTCTGGGTTGCCTCAAGCACCAACAGTGTTTCCAGCTTAACCTCAGCACACAGTTTTACCAACATGTTTCTGGACCATATGTGGGATTTAATTCCTGTGGAGCTAAATCCTACACACAAACTCTTGTGTGTGCATGTGTCATCTCTGTGACCTTGGCATTAAGATCCCCAAGGTCTAATGCCATTTTTGTCTAGTTTACCTTAGTATTTGATTACTATATATCAAGCCTAGTCACATTCATAAAGCAATAATAGTATGTTCCTTGCAATGAATTGCAAAGGAGAATGGGGATTTTTGGTGGGTTTTTCTTCCCCTTGACAAGTTTGATAAAAGTAGATGCATTTTGATTGTATTTTCTTATTTATTCCACAGCTTAAAATAATAAAGAAAAGCTTACTGCAGCTATGAACAAGAGGTAACAATAAGCTTGATTAGTGTATCTGGACATTGAACATCTATCAGGGGACCATTTAAAATTATCTTTAGTTTTATGTTGTAGGTAAGTGAGCATTCTCCTTTCATTGTCAAAGGTCTGAGTACATCTTATGTGTTTAATAGCTGTCTAATTCATCTCCAGGAGCTACATTTCTATCAGTTTTCCCCACCACCCAAAAGTGAACGACCAGAAGAAGCTCTGTAAGATATGCATCATGGTCAATGAATCAGTGTGTACAAAGGCATGGTGAGACTAAAAGCTCTGAGTTCCATGAGATGGAGTGGTTCTATTTGGTTAATTGTGTGATAATTGAGGTAGGAGTTTGTGGTAGAAACCCTACAGCTGGCAGAAAAATTAGCATTTTGGCTGCAGGGCCAGGATTCCTCCAGATACACCCTCAGAGAACAGTATAAACTGGTCTTTTCAGTCTCAGAGTGCCACAGCAAAATGTCAAAAGTTCTTCCTACCTGTAACTTGTGAACTTTTTCATTGAGTTCTGTCCGGACACGCTCTCCCTCAGTGTATTTGGACTGTAGCTCTTGCAGCTGTACTTCCAGCTTCTTCTTCTTGTGCTCCACATCTTGTTTGGCCTGACTCAGGCTCCTGACTTCATTAGCCAGATCAGCATTGTCTTTCTCCAGTGACTGTTTGGTCTTATCCAAGTTTGCTTTAGCCTACAGGCAGGAAGGGAAGAAGGATGATTTGTAAGAGGAAACCGTGTTATTTTGTAGATAGTTTTCAACAAGATGGATTTCTGTTTACCCGTTTAAACTGTTCCAGCTGCTCTGTTAGCTCTTCCACAGCTTGAGTGTGTTTTTGCCTCATCTCCTGGACCTGGGCTTCGTGAGACCGCGTCTCCTCCTCCAGAGCTCTCTTCAGCACTGTGACCTCCTGTTCCCGCTTTGCCCTGGAAGGTACCACACAGAAATGGAGCAGCAGCAAAGAGCATTCCAGGCACTGGGAAAATAGGACTTCTGGACAGTATTGTACTGAGCTTGGTGACATTTCTTTTTGCTCTGTGTGCTACATCTCCATACCTGAGCTCTTGCTGGGTGGCTGTGGTATCCAAAGTATCCTCAAGCTCTGTCTTAAGAGCCTCCAGCTCTTCACCTAGGTCTCTCTTCTGTTTTTCTGCTTTGTTTCTTGCAGCTCTTTCAGACTCCAAGTCTTCCTGGAGGTCAGAGATGATAGATTCCAATTCACGGATCTTCTTGAGGGCGTTGTTCTTCTGACTAGTTTCATCTTCAAGCCTTTTTGAAAAGAGAATATTTCATTTTATAAATGAAAAAAATAATAATTTCACCTTGAGAAAATCAGTATACAGAGGTTAAAGGTTTATAGCTTCTGTTCAAGCAAGTACCAAAGGAAAAGGGGGAATGACACAAGAAGAATCTGACAGCTGTAATTTATGGGGACACAATGCCTGGAGCTGCTGATCAGGTGATTCAGCAAATGTTGTGGTTGAGTGTTGTCACTCCTAAATTTATACAGAAAATCCACTGAGATTCTGGAGGGTCAGACTCTTCATTAATTTCTGCCTTTTGCGAATGAAGTGTGTTGTTACATTTCATTGTTTACTTGGCAGCACTGCCATTGCCTGTGTGAAGAGGAGGTTTCATCAATACCAGGAGGTAAAATGATAATAATAATACTGGAATTATGTTTTGCTAGAGGAAATTTGGAAAATGGGGAAGCACACAGGGAGGATGAACTGAGGATTGACATTCATGGCTGCAGCTGCTCAGTGTCTGGGAAGGGGTAAGGCATGTTCCCGCCTGGACTTTCAGCTGTCTGCAGACACAGCAGTGAATACCTGGCTAGAGCAGCCTGCAGTTCTTCCTCCTTCTTGGCTAGTTGTGCCTTCAGGTCAGCAATCTGTGCCTGGAGCTCTGCAATTTGCTCATGTAGATCATTTGCCTCCCCTTCCAACTTCCTCTTAATTTTATCCAGTTCTTGTCTGCTCTTCTCTTCTTTCTTCAGCCTCACTGAAAAATGAAGGATTTTGGCCATCAGAGTGTGGTAGTGCAAAGGCAAAAATTGTTCAGTTCTCCAGTGTGGCCACACATTTAACTACAAATCACTATGTTTTTCAAGCAACATGCAATACCTAATTTCTAGACATCCTAAAGGATCATTTCTTTTTTCTCTTTTTATTCAAACTAAGCATTTTTTTCCTCAAATTTTCTCTCTACTCTTTTGTATGTTACAAGTAAAAGGTATCTGTGGTTTGTGCACCCTGGGGGTTTGGTGATTCACATGTACAAAGTGACTTCAGCATAAGAAATTTGGAAAATACCCCACAGATTTTTTAGTAGTTCTCTTTAGATTCTGGTTGAATTTTTTTGTTCTGTGCCAAGGCAACAACAAAAACACCAACAGCAACAAAATTAACAAAAACCCCAAGAAACTATTGTTCATGTTACCTTCAAGTTCTGAAATCATTGATTCATGTTTGTTCTTGAGCTTTGTAAGATTTTTGGCTTTTTCTTCTTCCTCTGCAAGATTTGTTGTTAGATCACTTATTCTTTCCTCAAGGAGTTTTCTTTCCTTAAGAAAAATAAAATAGTTCTGTTAACAAAAGTGCCTGTCATTGGTTGTTATGAATCAACTCTTTGCCAACAGAAAATATCCAAGAGACTATCTTTTCATGCTGTATTTCTGGAGACTGGAGGGATACTCTTCAATTTTGGGGTTACAGAGGAGCTGAGCAGTGATGTCTATGCCTTCTGTGTTCTCTAACCTGCTGCTCACTCTAAAGGCTGGTAAGTACAGGGCCCCGTTCACAGGAGCATTCCCTTTCATAAAGTACTGCAAGACTTGCTTACTTCCAGTTTTAGCAAGAAGTTTGGTTGAAATTAGTTGAAACCCAAGAGAAGGTGTTCTCTCAACTTTCCTTATTTTCAGAGTAAGAAAGTAGACCCAGAATGCTTACCTTGGTTAGCTTGTTATTCTGATCTTCCATTATCAGAATATCATCTTCCATTTTCTTTATCTTGCTGTCTGCTGCTACTTTTTCAAGTTGCAGTTTCTGCCTCGCTTCTTCTTCTGCTTCCAGCTGTTCCTCAAGGTCCTTTGAGAGAGAAAAAAAGAAACCCACAAAACATGAGTTCTGGGGAAAAAGTACCACTTAGATAATTATTAAGAAATACTTCATATTTATTACAGTATGTGGAATATGTTTTAGATTTTGTTGTTTTCATTAAGAACTAGACAATCTGTAATACTTGGTGATGTTGAAGGAAAGATTTGTTAAAAGTATTTTTTTGGAGAAAATATTGTTTAAAAATTGAGATGAGAAAGAAGAGAACCCTGGAGGAAAGGAGATCAATTGATTATTCTTACTTCAATGGCACAGATGTTCTACAGAGGGCTGCGCAGCAAGCACTGTCATCGGATCTGAGCTTTGCCAGTCTCCATTTTTCTCAGTGAGCCCCAAGTTATTGTCTGTATTTGTCACTTATCTCTCCTTACCAGCATTTGCTGTTGCATCTTTTTCTTCTCTGCTTGCAGCTGCTGGCTGCGCTCCTCCTCTTCCTCAATTCTGGCTTCCATCTCATGCAGAATCTCTTCCAGCTCTTGTTTCTTTGCAGCTAAACGGACTCTCATCTCTTCAGCCTCAGCGTACAGTTCAGTCTCTGCCTGAAGCTGCTCCTGCAGGAGGTTCTTCTCCTCACAAAGCTACACAAATAAAATAGGAAGTGAAGGCTTGGGCTGCAAATGGCCCTGCAGTGGACTGGGCAGTCCTGGGGGACAGGCAGGCAGCTCTGCCACATTCTCATGGGGGTGTTGAGCCTTTACTGAAGGAACTAGGAGTTTGTCTGCACTGAACTCCTGTTCTGGACCATTGCTGTGAGTACAATCATGAGTACAAGGGTAAGAGACACCTTTAATGTAAAGCTTCTAGAAATGGGGAAAGAATGGCTAGTGTTTCCCAGAGGCTCAGAGCTGTAAATCACCTGTGAGTGTTTCAGTTCCAGCTCCTTCAATTCACTCTCTGCCTTCTGTTGTCTTTCCCTGGTTTTCTGTAGTTCTTCATCCTTGGCCTGCATTTCTTCCTCTTGGCGGGTCACTTGCAGCAGTGGTTTCACCTGCAAACAGAAAGGTTTTTAAGGATGTTTCCTGTGAGTATTTGTGTTGCTAAGCATGGTACTTGAGAGTGCTGGGCTGACTTTCAGTAGTGGTGCTGCTGTCATGGCTGAAGGCTGGACAGATACTGTCCAGCCATGCTTGATGTAAACACTTTTAAAGCATGGCCGTGTCTGTGTTCATTCCTGGAGCTTTGTGAGCACCTCTGCCTCCAAAAGTGTCCCTTTTGGGATGGCTCCAGGCCTGTTTGCATCCCTTGACAATGTACCAAAGCTACCTCTGCACAGAGAGGCAGTGTGCACAGACAGGCAGGTGTGTGTTATTGCATGTTTCTGGTTGCAGAGGAGATTGCTATTAGTGCAGGTAGGAACAGTTTTCTGAATCCAAACTGAAGGCCATTCTTGAAAAACCCGGGCCTCTTCAATAGGAAAATAGACTTAATTTGTATGAGTGCCTAGCAGAAAGATGTTTAGTGTCCCAGTTAGGGAATTCCTGAGCTACTGAGTTCTCCACAGATGCATTGTTCTGCATGTTCAGAAAATTCAGTTTTACTCTGTGTCCACCCCTGTGAAATTATTTCCTTTTTTGACAATTAAAAAAGTCCTCAAACATGCAAAATCTTATGAATCTCTGGTTAACTAGTTTGTTTTCTTCTCAATATAGAACTATCTTTAATGTTAATGGCATTATAAAACTATCCAGAGTATCTCTAACCCCAAATTTTGTGAGCTGATGAGGCTCTTGTCATGAGCTGCAAGGGACTTTGGAACAAGCAGTGTGGCTGAAAAAAAGTACCTCAGTATCATGTGCATTTCATTTCTTTTGGAAAACTGAGGAGAGATTCACTGATAGCAGTCACTCACTTTAGTGAACAGTCTCCACCACTGCCAGTTCCTCAGCTTCAGGTAAGCAGCACAATTTCTTTGGATAACCTTCATGGCAGTCAGCTGTTGCTGTCTCTTGGCAAAGGCCCTGTGATTAAAAATGTAAAGCAAATTGGTTCAGTCTGAGAATACAAAGTGTCTGCAACACACACACATTGAGCAAATAAACTCTGGCATGAGAGTCTTCTGAGTAGCCACGTGGACTGAGAAGTCTGGCACAAATTCTTCTGTTGCTTAAACAATGCCTGTGCTTTCCTGAGCAAAGTGATAACTCTGGTTAGCAGCCTGGTATTTTATTTAGTCTCCTGGTTTTGGCTGTTTGCACTCCACAGGCAGGCACAGATGACAAAGTATACATCTAGTTTTGGGTGAGAACACCTTTCCAGAGTACAAAGGCACTCAGATCATCATTCTTGAAACATACTAAGTTTATATTTCTTTGCTTGGCAATTTCAAAGCCTTGCTAGTCTAAGAAAAAAGGCATCACTGTTAATAGTTTTGTGAGGTACTTAAACTGAGATCATGCTAGATGATTGGTGCTTCACAGCCAAGCTAAGAAATTATTTTATGTTTTATAAATGCTAGGGGTGCTGCAGCTTGTGCATAGGACTCCAGTCATAGGGTAGGATGCTCCTTCTCCTGCTTGTACGAACACATGTTTAAATGATGGATCATTGCCTCAGAGAGCTTAGAACCTCACTGTGTAACTGCTTCCCTGGAATTACACTAATAAGCCTCTTCTGGGCAGGAAGTCCTTCACTGGACACGAGTTGAGTTCTAATGCAACACAAATAACAATGTCTTAATATCTTCAGTTTGTTATATGGAGAACTAAAGGCCCCTGTACCTCCTCTGCTGCAGAAGACATTCTTTTTTTTAGTACATATTCTTACTTTCTTGCCAGGTAGCCTCGGGACATAGCCTGGAAGGCGATAATAACGTCTGTGATCTTCAGGTCTCTCTCTTCTTCCAGGTGAGCCAGAACACCAGTTCTGAAGAAGATTTTACTCTGTCCAATTCTGTACAAGTTGGGATCAAGTTCTAGTGCTTTGATCTGGAGGAAAACACGGATATTTGTTAACTCCAGTGCTGAGGTTTAGGATATTAAAAATCCCTTCTCATTTCTGTTCAGTGTCAACACTTTTACACAGGAAGTATAGACCTGATTATCAATAGGACCAAAAATGCTTTCCTCACCATGAGTATGCAAGCCTGCTTCCCATCCATGAATCCTTTAGGAATGGCATTTGCAGCGAGAATCTCATATCTGCCAAAAGATGTTTATGTTAGAGAGGTTGAAACCCATCAGACAGTTTTGTACTGACAAACATGTACATTACACCACTGTTAAACCCAGAGCTAGGGCTGAGGGATTCCTACCTCTGACGGAACTCCTGGAAGACGATCCTGTTGGGGAAGCCCTGCCGGCAGATACGGATGCCTTCCAAGACACCATTGCAGCGCAACTGCTCCAGCACCAAATGGGCATCCAGTTTGCCAGACTGAAAGGGAACAGAAGGTGTTTTTAGCACAGTAGAGAGCCACAAAGATGTTACCATCCACATGTTGATCTTTGGAGATGTCATTCAAATAGCTCTGCCACGTGCAGTGGGAGCTCAACAGGAATAATGTGCCAGGAGTGTGAAGCTTGAGCATTAGAAATTTACCCTTTTCTCGTGATTTGGAATGATACAGCGGACAAAGTTGGGATTGGTATTCCTTAAGGTGGTCATCAGTTTGGTCAGCTGCTCCTTGTAGAGCTGTCCAACGGTACGGAACATGCCCTTCTTGGTTTTTGAAGCACTAGGGAGTGATGAGCTTTCACTCATCTTGGCCATTTGGTCCAGCCCAACTATACGGTCCACTGAAATGTAAAAGAAAGTATGAATGGAACTGGTTATATGGGTATAAACTGTCCTTGCCTCACATTACACCCGTCACTGGCATTGTTAAATGCAGCTTGCCAAAGAGAACCAATATAGTTTTGAGGCAGTAGAAACATTCTGATGAAAGTACTGAAAGACCTGGGTAAATCATCTACTACTATCAAACAGGAAAATGAGGATTTTTGTTAACTAGTGACACAATGAAGCAATTGAATATATTTTATTTCATTTGCGCTAAAAAAGGACAATCCTGGAATATATCCAGCTGGTACGTTGCTGTCAAAACCAGGAACAACATCATCTCTTGACTCCCATCTGTTACCCACTGATTCTCAAAGTCTAGCTAATCATCTTCCTTGGTTATTTGATAAATCAAAGTCACCATGCTGGTGTTTGAATGTGTGTTTTTGTCCATTAATTAAATATTTATACTGTAGTATATGCATTACAAATTCATATAAACTTTTTAAAGACAAAGTGTTACATAAGCATTCAGACTTTCTCTACTAAACTCACAGCATCATGGGAGAGAACTGTGCAGACTTATGTGAGAGGAATGTATAAAGTCATTAATTCATAAAACCCCACAATAACCTGTATTAAATGAGGTCTACAGTATCACATATTCAGAAACATTATAACAGTGTAATGAATAACTTTTATTCTGTTGCTGAATAATATTACGGAAAATTTTTAATGGTGCTTAAAACTATCTAATGAAGTATTCCATAAATATGTTTTTAGAACACATTATTCTTGTTTCTTAGCTCAGTCTCTACGCTTATCATGTTCACAATTGTGTCCTGCCAGCAAGGCGTGGTTGTCAAAAAGTTGTGGTAGAAGTTTCTCCCTTTAACCCACATCATTGGTTTGGAGTTGTGATTCATACCATCTTTCCAGAGGTCTGCTACAAATTTGTCTGAAGACTGGTTCAGCAGAGCGGTCACATTGTCGTTGAGCGGGTCCATGTTCTTTGTTAGCCAGGCAGTTGCATTGTAGGTAACCTGGAGGGAACAGTGCTACGTCAAACATCTGTTCTTGATAAAGGAATCTGCAGTGCCCGTGAACATAAAATCATACAAAAACCAATAATGTGGAAAGCCTTCTATGGCTGAGAGCTGAGTTGAGTATTTATTCTCACAGGTACTAGCATCTTTGAAAAGTCTGTTTGTTAGAAAAGAATCCAGATTACTTGAAATTTCAATAACCTAAGTGTTGGTTAATTTTGTTTCCTTGTGAGCTTAGCACAACCATTAATTTTTTGCAAGTCTTACTTCATATGTTATATAATTAAAGCACTTAATACACACATTGCATAAGTAAAGCCACCTCTTACCAATGCAATGTTTCTCTTTTACCCTAGCTCAATCTGTCCAGTACCTTTCCTGCGTAGTGCATTATACAGAACTCGGTTTTATCCTTGAGTTGCTTGGGCTTCTGGAATTTGGGATGGTTGCCTTGTTCTTGTATTAGTTTCTCCACAAAGGATGTGTCAGTAGCTTTGGGGAACCAACACTCTTCATCCAGCAGAGCCAGGACACCTGGAGGGTTGGTCTGCAATGGGAGTGGTATCAGATCAGTATCTTTGTAGACAGAGACAAAGACAGCATCAGCTTCTTCACTTTAGGTTACAAATCCTCCCAGGCAATCAAGGATCTGAAATATCTTAAAGAGCTCTCTTACTGTACTGATTTATAACTGACCCTGATGCAACCCATGTACTATCCCACCTATAGAGAGATTATCTTACTGGTCTTTCAATCAGCTCAATGCAAGGCTGCAGGTCAAGGCCAAAGTCAATGAAATTCCATTCAATGCCTTCTCGCTGGTATTCCTCTTGCTCCAGTATAAACATTGTGTGGTTGAAAAGCTGCTGAAGTTTCTCATTAGTGTAGTTGATGCACAGCTGCTCAAAGGAATTAATCTGTGAAGAGGAAAAAGGTGAATTCGTAATATTAGAAAGAGACCTTCAAGAGTGAGCTTAAATGACAAGATGCTATTTGCTATTTTCTATTTTTTTTTTACATAGTACAGTAATTCAAATGTAAAGATCTATATTTTTCCAATATAAGGTCTTGGAAATTTACAGTAAGTTCTCAAGTGGTAAATCTTTGTACTGGGACCTGTTCAATAAACCATAAAAAGCAGACCCTGGCTTTAAACGGAGCCCTATATGAGCATTCTTCCAGATCCCAGAGCTTCCTGCCCATGGGAACGGCAAGCAGCCAGATATAGGAGACCTGTGGGTCTCATTGGCCATGGGCTGCCACCTTGAAGGAACCAAATGGGTTTTGTGGCTCTGATTTAGATTTTTGTTACCTTATTTCCAAACCACTGCATGATAATAGAGAGTTTAGTCAGATTGTGCCCCACAGTACATACCTCAAAAATCTCAAATCCAGCAATATCAAGGATGCCCAAGAAGGAAGCACCTTGTCTTTTTGTTTTATCGAGAGCTTTGTTCACACGGGCGAGGATCCAGCGGAAAAGACGTTCAAATTTTGCCTTGGCCAAAGCCTCGATGGCAAAGTCCGCCTGGAGAAGGTACATGGAAATTGTAAGTGAAAGAAGAAACCCACTGAACTGCTAATTTTTGTAGAGATAATGAGACAGAAACACGGCATTTCCCTTTAGATAAGATGTAAGAAGAAAGGAGAGCTGAACAAACTGCACAGATACCTGCTCTTTGGTCTGGGCTTTCTGGACAACATCTCGTCCTACTTTGATCCTTGGAGTTAGAATAGATCTTGTGAAATCTGTCACATTAATCCCCATCAGGTGACACACTTTTTGTGCAGCTGGAATAAAAGAGTGAGATTTTATTTCAGATAGAATTTTCTCTTAACAGATCAGCAAGTGTGAATACGAGCAACTCAGCAAGCATGTGAAATTATTTATCTTCCTTAAAAGCTCCTCTATTGTACAGACAAAAGATGACACTTTTCATAAAAGCATTATTTGTGATCCAAGTAATGAATTCACTGTTTATCAGTGTATGGATTTGAGATTACTAGAAATGGTAATGATAATTGAGCTGATTTTAAGTACAGTATATTTTTAAAAGCCTGAGAACTACATAGGTAGTAGCAATTAAATAAAAAATACTGATAAAGAGTACTTATTCAGTTGCTACTTTATTAATCTCTTAATGGTAACTAAATTTTAAAGTGGCAAATCATACCAGTATTGTCTGGCATAGAAGCTTGATCAGTGTTTCTCTCCTTCTTGAAGACAATGTTACCCAGCTGTAGGACAGATGAGACGACCCTCAGGATAGCTGTAAGAGAAGCAGACCAGGTAAGACAGGAATACAATGCCCACATTTTGAAAGCTCTGTTCTCTGCAGTCACAAAGACTCATTCTGTTGCCTGGGGTAGTTTGTACCACTCTGGAAAGAGTTAGGGCTTGTTTTAAAGGTCTGTGCCATAAACTGCAGAGTCTGAGAGCTGGCTGAACAACAATCTCAGCAACCTGTGCAGTGCAGTCAGTGGGCCAGTCTGGAAACACCAGCACCTCGAGGGTGAGTTGTGCTGGCTCAGGAATTCACCTCCCACTTCCCACTCACAGTGACCTGTAGCATCTTCCCTGCTCAGTCACTCAAGAATATCTCTGTCTTTAAAATAAAAATTACCAGCAGCTTCAAAAATGTGTGGCACTTCTGAAGGTCCAGTTATGCAGGAACATGTGGATATTTAGTTGTGCAGCTAAAATCAAGTGTATACATATCTTCGAAGGGTTAGTGTCAAAGCACAGAAAAGTAATTGATTAATGTTTGACTACTAAAATATATATAAATTTGATGTCACCTAGCTTCAGGTAGTAAAATCTACTGATATGTTACAGAGGAGATTGTATAAATCTAGGAAGTTCTGTTTGTTTATTTGGTGAATTACACAGTTTTTGCTCTGCATCCCCTGTCACTGGTGCAGGCATGGGATGTGAGGGAGCTCTGTCAGTGGTCACAGCTGCTCCAAGGCTCAAGTGATGGGATGACACTGGTTTTGCCACCAGGTGTCACCTGGGGCATGGCAATTTGGATCCAAGGGCACTGCACACTGGCATTACACCAGCTGATCCTAGCAACAGTGAGAGGTAACAGCTATGCAGGTGGATGTCTGTGAAAAACTGTGTTCAAGACGGTTTCGTTGTTGTTTCATGCTCTTTGTTTTTCTTCCTCTTTTCTCTGCATCAGTGAATTCATATGAGCTACTTGGGCCTGTTTAATTTCTTTCAAAAATAAATCAAATTATTTTGTAACTTTCTCATACTAGTTGTTGGAAAGTTCTGAAAAAATTGCTTTAAATGGTCATTGCTGTTGCTAGAGCTGGCTTGAATTCAGTAATCTTTTTTGAGTATGTAGGGAGTTCTAGTGAGAAATGTTCCCTTTCATAAACACAAATTACCTTTCAAAACGCCATGTATTATAGTACTTTTGCACGGTGACCCTGCATCAGTGCTGTGAAATTCATATGGGTCAAGAATACATATCCTGTTCCTCCTACAAGCAGGAGTCTGGAATTTATGAGACTTATAAGAAAAAGCCTTGCAATTCTTCATTCAGATGGACAGCAAAATATTGCAACATTTTATTTGATCCATTACTGTTACAGAGCTGCCCTGTGCATCACCAGTTCTGTTCTTCACAGAGATAATTTCTTTTTGATAATAAGTATTCTATTTTCAAATATCTGTGGTGATTTTTGATAGTTCTTTTACTGCATTTTCAGCAAGTGCTGCCAGTTTAAACCTTTGAAGAAGGTGGTTTGCAAAGGGTGGCCTCAGCTGCTCCCACCATTACCCACTGCAGCAATGGGAGAAGGTATGTAGTAGTTTTTTAAGTTAAGAAACAAATCTGTTCTTGAGAAGGTTCATGTTATGAGAGGACCTTCATTCTCATTCTATGAGATGTCTGTGGCTAAATTCATCTAATACCTTCTGAAGGAGGAAAATCTATGGGCACTGATTGTCAGTGCACTTCTTAGAAACCATAGCCAGGTAACAGTTGGAAATAGTTTTACACAGAAGAAATAAGAGGCAAAGAGGTTAAATAACATAGGTACATTGAGAATCTTCCAGCTGGCTGTTCATGCAAGATCACACTTCTCCAGAAAAACATGGACATGAAATCTAAATAATCTTAATATTCATATGTGAATGAATGTAGCATCTTACTTCATATGTATATTTTGCAAAGTGGTTATTCTGAACAGAATTAACCTCTGCATTTGAATGTCTCTATAGTGGGATGTATACCTTGAATACAGTCTTGCTAACAATTCTCACCTGTCTGTTCCTCATCAGTAAAGCCCATAATTTTCATGGCTTCCAAGGTCTCCTGAAACATCTCATCATCTTGTTGAGAAGGAATAGGCACGTAGCCACCAGACAGAAAGGTATAATTATTGAAGCCTTCCAGCAACAGATCATCTAAAAGCAAAAAGGAAAGCCTTATTTAGATGCATCTACTTCATGCTTTTGGTTCATGAATTGTCCTAATGAACAACAGAAAAAACCCCAACATTTTCACCAAAGGGTTTTGCGGTGCACAAATATTTTCAAAGTAACTCTTTATTTAGCAAGTATGATGGTGTTACGTTTCCAGTTTTCATTAGTGACTGAGGTATGTCTCTGCACTTTGGTGTAATTTTGCACAATATGAACTCAAATCTGAGCCATTCTTCCCCAAATTCTTTTATTTAATGCCATATGTAACCCCCTCAGAATTATGCATCTCCTCATGGGGATTCATAACAGGTTATAATAAGAATATAGCTAGAGGGCTGCTTATTTATAGACAGGATGGAGTGATTTACAATGAAAGAAATTAAGATAAATGCTTAGGCAAGCCATTGCTCAGACTGTTCAATGAGATGAGAGAATCATTAGTAAGTAACTCACTTCTCATTTGTTCAGAAGCTCCAGCAATCAAATAGTAAAAGATGTGGAACGTTCGCTCATCTTTAGCCTGACGAATAGCACGGGATTTTTCAAGCAAATCTGTTTGTCAAGTGTTAAAAAAACATCAGTGACATATTTCAGTCCTTCCTTAATTGTGCTGTCAGCCTCAGAACATCGATTGTTGAAATATTTGGCATGAGCTTGTCTAACATGAGCATGTGTCTAATTCTGTGGCAGGAGCTCTGGTGTTGGTATCATTCTTACTGCAATAAGCAGATCCATGTCCTACCTCTTATTGCATGGTAAATGCTGGCAATGGTGGTAATAAGCACAACAGACATAAATGCTTCTAAAATCAAAAATATAAAAGTAATAGTCACAATATAATTCACACCACTTTGAAAATGGAGTACCAATGTGATTATTTCTACATAAGGTGGGGCTGCTAGGGAAAAAACCCCTGTATATGGTGAACAACCCACTGTCCTATAGGTGAGAAAACAGACCTGAAAATATAAATGTGAGAGCAGGACAGAGGAGCTGATACCAGCACAGATGGAGCTGCTTCCCTCCATCTTTGTTTATCCCAGCCCCAGCAAGATTTGCCTTTCTTAGCCATGCAGTGGGGCTGTTTATCTTCCTTCCTTCAGTTCCCCCCTGCTGGCTCCCAGGGCAGCCCACTGGAAAGGATACAAGTCTCTATGTTTGCTCCCACAATGTAGCCCGTCACGTCGAAGTTGATGCGGATGAATTTGCCCTGTGAATGAAAGGAAGATGTAGATTGGGCTGTTCTTTCAGGTTATGGAAGGTTTCCCAATATTAGTATTTAGGTAAATTGGAGAGGACAATGGGACTGTTAAATTTGAGTTTGATCTTTAACTTTTTATCACACCAAATTCCTGTTTCAGAGGGGAATTTTACACTGTTTTTAAGGGATTAGTTTGAAGACCCTCTTTAGTGAGAAGCACTGATGGGGGCTGCTGTCTATACACTGGGTTTTAAAATGTGTTCTACCTTCCCCACACACAGACCCAACTGGATTTCTCCTACTTACGAATCTGGAGGAGTTGTCATTCTTCACAGTTTTGGCATTTCCAAAGGCTTCAAGAATAGGGTTTGCCTGTAGAAGCTGTTTTTCCAGCTCACCCTAAAATTCATTCAGAAGCAGTTAACACTAAAATTCATAATTATTTAGTTTAAACCAACGCAGGTACACTGGAGTAGAAGGTGAAATCTAAGGCTCTTTTTTTTCTTTTTTTGCTGAATAGTGCATTTCATGTGGATTTGTTTTCATTCTCCATTAATCTTTGTGTTTATGTATTTGTGGAATTGACTGCCCTGTAAACATGACCCTTTTCCAGCCCTGTTGCCTGTGACAGATCAAACTCTGTTACTCTGTTGAGCATCATGACTGGCCTTTGTTAGAAAAAAAAGAGGGTCATTCATTGTCAATTATTTTTTCTGGTTTGATATAATTTTAAAAAGGGATATTCTTAAAGTAACCTCTAGGATGTCTTTTTCAAGTTAGTTTATTGAGATCCTTTGCTAGCAAATGACAATGTAATTAGAATAACTTGCTGAGAATCATTTTAATGTAATGCAGCACAAAGCTACAAAGCAGATTTCATCAAGTCTATTAATAATGATCCATGCAAGGCTATTTAGGTTAAATATGGAATTGCGTTGATTTATTTCAAACTAGATAATTAATTCTCATGCAAACACACAAGCTTAATATTATATTGTTAATTGTGATTCGTAATTTCTAAGGAAACAAATCATGCAATGAAAAAACATGCATTTAATTCTACTTATTTATCTTATCCTATTTCTAAGCAAATCAATGAAATTGAGAAAATCCTTTTTATATAAGGATTTATACAGCTTTTCTGAACTTTTCATTCAGCTCTCTCCCATGAGACCATTTACTTTCACATTTGCTTCTTGTCATCCTATTCTTTGAGTACTGCATTGTATTAACAGGCAAGATTTCAAATAACTCACTCTGGAAAGTCCTTGATAGATAATAGGATGTAGTTTAAATATTTTTAATTAGAAAATGAGGCAATATTTGGGTTGAATATAGGAAATAGTTTGGAAAATGAAAGTGCTTCCAAATTAGTGTGCAAAACTGGTAACCTTTTTCTAAATGTCACTCCTGCATATCTCCTGAATTCTGTGGCAATGATGAGAACTACCTCAAAAATATCATTAAAACCTTACTACCCAGGAGTTAGAGGAAGAGGGAAGGAAGATTTCCAGACAAGTTAATACAGGAACCCTAGAATAAGTAATGAATTCTTAGAAGGCCCTGAAGATTCTCTCTACTGGATAACTCTGTCCAGTTACACTCTGTAGACTTAAAAACTCCAGTATAAGAGGGGGGTGTTGCTGAAACCAGGTGGTGACAGCTAAAATAGAGCCTTCTCTGTTAAACTGAAACAGATCCCATCTGTGAGAACTGAACTGTGCCATAAACTTGGGGTATAAAACTAGGACTCCAGAGGAGCAGCTGTAAGCGCTCCCAGCTCCACAGAGGTGTCTGTGCCAACCAGGAGTGATTTTTATTTTGTAGAGAGATTGTCAGAGGAAGTCCTAAATTAACTTAGGGCACACAACACATTGGCCTTTGTCAGAGCTGGAGTCTGAGAGGCAGCAGTCAGGATGGGGAGAAAAAGACCCTAAGGGGAAAAAAATTCCATTTGACACAGAAACACAAAGAAAATGCCAGCAAACCTGCCTGTATTCCCAAAGCACTGGGATACTGGGATGCTGGGATGGCACAACACAAGAGAGGAGCTTCCCTGTCAGAAGCTGCTGTAACACACCTGCAGACACGTGCTGCAGTGGCTCTGCTAGAGCAGCAAGCTAAGAACATGCTGACTCTGGTGGATGTGAACAAATCTCAACAGCTACACGAAAATGTAAAACTGAAAGCAATAACCAGTGGAAAGCATGCAGCCAAACAAATCAAACACCGTGAGGTTTAGGAATTATTTCACAACAGTCCTAAAAAGTTCAACCTGAAACACAGAAAGCTTTTGGGTATTTCATTCAGAAATCACGTTACTTAATTTCAGGCTGAATGGCTCTTCCAGGATCGTGGGAAATTTAATTCAAACTACGGCAATTGGAACACACACAGAGATAAAGAAGAGAGTGATATTTGAAAGATGACCCTGCCTGTGTCAGACCTCATTCTTTACCATGGAGCCTGACACAGTTAGAGTTGATTTGTGAGAGCATTTGGTGCTATTGTTGCTTTTTATCATATCAAACAACATATTTCAACAAAATCTCTCCTAAATTTTTGGGGTGCAACAATAGCATGCAGATCTACACTCAGTGCCTTAAACACACACCAAACAGTCTAAGTTACTCACGTAAGCAAAAGATGGACCTTGCTGTATTGAATAACATGGTATAAAACAAGTGTCAGTATAACTTCCATTAGACAGACATTTTTATTGTTTTTTCCTGTATTAAAATAACCAATACACAGTTTCCATGCAAATAAACCAGCAATACAGATACAAACAATCTATTGTAGACATAAAAAGAGTACAAATACCACTAACACATATAGAGCATTTTAACTGAAGGAAAAAACAAACGACTTGAAGCAAAGGGATGGGATTTGGATCCAGCCCCAGACTAGTCTCTCAGGACCAGACAAGAACAAATATTTTTATGTCAAAGCCTTAGTTCTTCTCTGGTGCAACTGAGGCACTTTGCTATTCTTAATATTTTAGTGACTGAAATTGCAGCATCAGTAGTCCCAATCACTGAATTACTATTTTTCAGCATGTTATAAACAAATTAGACTTTCTCTCAGCTCCTGTCTGATGCATATATGCCCTCAGATCTGTCTCAGGGCAAATTTAATCCTGGGACTCATGTAATTCCCCAGAGGAGTCAGCAGCAACTGCAGTTACGTGCCTGTTAGGTGGCCTTGGTGCCCCAAGTTCATTTCCCTCAGCCACTGAGCAGGGACTCAGTAGAAGAAATAACTGTTTTGCATAAACATTAAACAAAGGAACATCTACTCCTTCCCCTGCCCCAAAGCAGAATCCACTGTACATAAAAGCCTGATTATTTGTGATGGAAGAGGCCAGGCTGACACCCTGTGCTCTGCCATCCTCCTCCTGTCAGCTGGGCAAGGGGGGCTCTGGGACCCAGCACAGGTGTGGTCGTGACATTTCTACTTCATTTTTCACTACCCCACGAATTTCTTGTTTTGAACCCAGTCCTGTGTTTGGGACACATTGAAACGTCTTCCTGAATTAAGCTTGTTTCGTCATAAAAGTGAATTGCTGCATTTTTTTGCAGAAGTTTGAGTGACATTTGAAAGGCTTGAAGTTATGTAGTACCTGAAGTCATATCACTGGGAACAGCAAAGATAGCTGAGAGCCTCAGCCATGCTTATGATCTTCAGGAACTGGGAAGGTATAAACTTATATTATGGTTCAAAGCAAGAAAATTAATTTCGTCTCTAAGACAGGACTATTACAAATTTTGAAGGAAGAAAGTACTTATAAAAAACTGTGCCTTTCAAAATTGTTGCCTCTGACAGAGGAGTAAAAAGAAAAGACAAGTTTTATACTAGGACTCTTTGCTGGTTAGTAAGAAAACTCACTAACAAATCCAATCAGAACTTTGGTAGTTAAATGCTGGTATAAATTTTTGTGATGCAGTTGGACCATGTGTTAGTTACAGGCTTTCCCAAACTACTTAGCTGCCAGAGGTCAAGGGTAAAGTAAGGCCTTGAGCCCTCACAGACTTCAAGGCCTTCATGCTGGGATATAAATAGGTGCTATGCATATGGAAAGCTATGAATATTTCTGCTCTCCCGAAGCACATCCTGATTTGATGCCTTAAGATGGTGTCAAACAAAATTTTTTTTCCATAAACATAGAGCTGTGATGTAATTGTGTACTCTTAATATGTCAACTGTTTGACAAGCCACGCTGACTTGCTGTAACACTGTCACCTCAGCACAGCCCTAACAGGCTTGCAGAAGAGTTGGGTATGAAGAGCTCACTTACAGTGACACTGGTGTCCTTTTTGCCCTTATGTGATGAAGCAACAACAGCCAGATACTGAATGACCTTTTTGGTATTTTCTGTCTTGCCAGCACCAGATTCACCTCTGAGGGGAAAGAAAATAACACAAAAGCAGGTAGGTAACTTAGTGGACTCCTTCTGCCTCGTAGATGTAATTAGTGTATAAAAACAGCATGGGAAAATGCCTGGCTCAGTTATTATTTACCCCAGAACACCATCTCTCCAAATCCACCTGACTTCAGCATGCAAAGAATGCATTATCCGAGCTATATCTCTGTCCCCGTATATTTTGTGTAGATGTTGGGCCATTTTAAGGGAATTCTAAAACATGATGCATTTTTGAACCGCAGTTCACCTTCCTTTGGCAGTACCTGAACATTTATGAGAAGTGGGGCTGGCAGGGAATCTGCTTATATTGTAAGATTGGAAAATAGAGCATTAATTATGATGTGGTACAGCTGTAAGAAAAAAACATCAGCAGTAATACAATGGTTTTCTCTTCTGAACGTCTGGCATTGAAGTAGACTAACACCTTGTGTCAGTGAGGAGAATAAGTGAATGATTCTGCCTCATCCTAACTCCATGTTCAGATGCTCCTTGAATCCAGTGGGACCAGGGCTGGAGCTGCCTGAGGTGACCCTTACTGGGTAGTAAAGAACATCTCATGGGGACATGTCTGACCACCAGAACTGGCATCCCAGCTCTTCTCTAGACCGTGTCCATCGGGAAGCAGGAAGGCAGTGGTAGCTTTTTCTGTCCTGGAAAACTTCCAGGGTTAAGTTTATTTACAACTCTTAAGCCCTCTCTTAAAGCAAAAGAGTGGTTTTCAAAGTACAGATTTACATGGTCTTTTCTCAATAGAGCAATTCCAGCCTACTTGTCCTGTCTAAGTGTTCCATCATCTTATGTCTTTCAGATACCTCTGGGTCTGATGATTATATGGACAACCTGTTTCTACACTGTCCTGTCTCAGCAGTCAAAAAGGGCATTAAGGTGGGTGTGAATGTTACAAACTAGTTCTTTCAACCATATCAAGCTACTGCTGTGAGGAGAGCACCAATCCAAATTTAAGTTGGACCTCTTTTTCTTTGGATCTTAGCTAAAAAGGATTTCAAAAAAATAAAGGAACAATACAAATTAGTTTGTCATAAATACAGTTCAAAACCCCCATGACTATTTGTCAGCTCTTTTGAATCTGAAACTGTTTAGCTGGACCCATTGCAATTCTGCTGCTTCTCCTAATTAGGAAATACAGGAGTTAATTTTCCCTGCCACAGGACCAGTGATAAATGGATATAAAAATATGGGTAAGTGCTGGGCAGAACTTTCAAGACAGAATGACATTGATATAAACCTTAGGAAACCAGAAACAATTCCTGCCTGAGGTACGACATGATAAGAAGTGTTTCTTCTGGCTTTTAGAGTTTTAACCAGAAATAATTGAGATTAACAGATTCCTTTTCACAAGACCTGAGTTAATTTTACAGTTTAGAGGTTGGATTCATTTCTGCCTGGGCTTCAGTGCTAAAACATTGCTATGTTTTATTGATAAAAATTAAGTGTCCTGGGAACAATTCCAAACCAAGCACACCAATTTGAAGACATACGCATACAAAGCTTTCAAATAAATCTACCTTACAACTTTGTTTCTTTGGGAAAAGAAAACAACCAAAACAACTTTCTTCAAACAAACTTTGAACTATTCCATTTTATTAAAGGTTATTTGTAGTTCATCACTCCATGAATTGCATTTCCTTTCTCCCAGGGCAACAGTGCCCATCATTTGGCTTTCCCCTGAATCCCTGTGAGTATTACCATATATGGCATCATTTTACTTGTAATTATCCCATCAGACTGTAATGCTTAAGTTACTTAACATTTTGTTCTGCTCTTTCATCCTTAACTCTTTGCTTCTGCACAGGCTAAGGGCTTTCCTGTTTTCTGCAGATAGACTTTGGGGCTTTAACTTCCTTTGGAAATAGGCAATAAAAAGTTCCTCAACATGAAATGGAAATGCTTCAACATGAAATGGAAGAGAGATAGAATCTTAACAGCTACAATAAGAAAAAATCTCTGAGGTCAATAAGTAATGAAGAATAATGTCTATAGCTGGTAAATACATCTGATTTGAACATATCAGATAATTTTTTTATGTCCATGACAATAGACAGGTCTGATAAACAAGTATCCATTACACAACATTAGTAGCCCTCATACTCTGAAAGATGCATCACAGCTGTATGACAACATCTAGACTTCATCTCATATGTGTTTGAAAACCAACTAGTCAGGAGGAGTGGCTAGGTCAGGTTCAGTGCCTCTAAATATCAAGAAGCTTACCAGGGGAGACCCAGAAGGGGGAGAGCATGTGAATCTCTTAGTCAGCTTCCCAGGTGGTTCTTCCTAGAACTGTTGAGCTACAACAGAATTGGTTCTGCAGGGTATTTTCTCTGCATCTGCCCTGAAGCACCAACATTTTGGGGGTGGCAGAAACAACTTCCACTGTGGGGTGGTTTGAGAAATCCCACCTACTTTAAAATCTACATGCTCTGTCCAGCTCAGTGACTGAATTTTTAAAGATGGGTTTTTTATTTGCAAACATCTTTTGGTGGTTTTGGCACGGACCATACACCATGGGGCCCCTCCCAGGAGACATCTGCTCCTCTCTTTTGAGTGCCTGTTTTCCTCAGACTAAATTATGTTCCAAAGTGGGTGTTCACCATATTATAAATACTGTTACCACTGTCCTAATAATCATCTTTCGGGAGCAGGATGATCATTGGTTTAATTGAAACCTCTCAAATCATTCTTGTTGCCTGCCATGCATAGAGGGAGCACAGTTACTGCCAGTGCTGTTCTTTGCACCCAGTTCAGATGGCCAACAAAAAAACAAACCAGCTCAAAAGCAAGTCCCACTGTGCAGTTCTGATCAGCCCAACTTTAGCTACTTCCCATCCATGTTTCCCTCCTCAGAAACTCTTTGGCATTCCCAGACCAAAGGGGTCCACTGGGCTAACAGGCTTGATTTGTTAAAAATACCACTCTCATGTTATGTGGTATAATTTGCATTTATTCTTCCCTTGTTTCTTGCCAGGCATTGTTTTAGGAACACAGTACAGGATTTAAAGCACATAAGTTCACATATATAATGCTCAGCTATAACAGAGTTTTTGTACCTCCATGACTCCACCACCTTCACCTTCAATGAAAATCATCCCAGCTATAAGAAGTTTCCAAATTAGGACAAGGTGAGACTAGCAGGTTGGCCCCACTGTTGTGGGTTGAGCCTGTGGTGTAATTAGGACTCTTATACATTTGAAAATAACTGGGAAAAATTGGTTTTAAAAGTAGGGATTTTTTGTGGCTGTTGAAAATGTGAAAGCTTTCTATATCAATATTATGGTATGAGATTTATCCTAATTCCACTTTTGGAAGCATCTAAAAAGTAACAGCAGAATTTATTTTTCAGCATTTGTTTCAGTAAGCAATGAACCACAAAAATTGCCCGTTCACACATCTCTTGATCCGGCTGTGCTGGCACTGCAGGAAGCCTCTGTGCACAGAGCAGCCAACGAGGGGCTCTAAATCCCATTAGGGCTTGGCAGGCTTCGTCCTGCAGTATGAGATGTGCAAAGATAATGAAAATCTTTGTCCTAGACCAGCTGCACCCCACTAGAGACCTGTCTCAGAAGCCAGTGCACTGATCCTACAAGTTCCCTTACAAAACATTTCCCAAAAGAGACGGAGCGGGTTCAGCACCAAGCTCCGCCCCAGTCTGAAGCCACACAAGATATCTGAGTGGGACAGGGGCCAGGCAGCAGAGCCTGCCAGCCCCAGCCTTTGAGATTTACTGAGCTGGGAAAGAAGAGTTCAGGTCTCTCGGAGGGGCCTTTTGACTAATGGGGCTTTGCAGCTTGGAGATGTTCTGGGTGACTTTGCTTCTGGATGCGTGTCAGGGCAGAAAGTGGGCTGAAGTCCCGTGCCTGGGTGAGGCTCTGGGGAGTCTTCCCAAAGACAGAGGGGAAGAAGGGGAAAAGGGCAGGATGGTCACTGCCTCACCCACTGTTTTGTCTGCTACCATACCAAAAGAAGTGGAAGTAGCACCCTGTGACCTCCCTGTTTTTGTAGGAGCCATTCAAACCAAATGCATGTTTTAAAAAAAGTAAAAGGTAGTGAAAAAGTATTAGATTGTATGTACAAATCAAGTGTTTAACAAGCATTTGCTTCCACAGACTCCACAATACCCCAAACATGCAGAATTTTGATCAGATCTTTTCCTCATTCATGTAAGGAAGTTTTTTGTTTAACTGAAACTTGTGCTCAGTCGTCTTAGCCACGGTTGCTTTCTAGAAAATACTCTACCCACTCTTCAGGAAGTGGCTAAAACATGATAACCCAAGACCAGATGGGTTTATGAGGAGATTGCTGAAACTCTCATGTGGTTAGCTATGCAAATAAGCACCTGTGAAATTTTTAGTAAAATCCTTTGAAAACTCCAGGACAATACACTTATGTCATTAGAAATCAAACAACAAAGGCCAGGGGTCTCCTTTGAGGGCTCGTGCCTCTCCTTCCATTGGAAGAAGCTTGAAAAGTCACAAGTCTGTTCCCTGGCCATTGCCTCCTTCAATTCATGCTGGATTGATGATGCACTGAGGTTGCTCAGACCTCCAAGTACCTCACAGATTCCTTGGGATTTTTCCTTCAGCATCATCTAATGTGCTGGTCAACACAGAGCAGGAGTGAATACAGACTATTTCATGGCCAGCTCAGAAATCCTACAAGAGAACACAGTGGGGAGGCCAAAGCACAGCCAAGAATGTCAGGAAATCCCAACAGCCAGGCAGAGCAGTGAGGGCAGCTCAGAACACTGCAGGGACCAGAACACAAGGACAGAAATATCTTACCTGCCCTAATTTTTAGGCACATAAAAGAATAAGGTTTCTTATTTCACACCCTTTGTGCAATGCTATTTATTGTATATTTGTTATATATGTTATGTTACGATAGTGCAGCCACATATATATTAGTAAGCACAGGCATGGTATGAAGTTTTTTATGCTGTAAATGTGCATGATAAGATGTGGGATTTTAAGGCTGACTATAAAGTGACAGAGAGCAACTGGCAAGGAATGACGTGAGAGGATGTTCAGTGATGGGAAAGAGCTAACAGAGAAAGGATGTGTGCACAGAGGACAGTAGATCAAAGGCAGTGTGTGTGTAGCTATTAATAAAATGTCTGGAAAGACAGGGAATTCTGAAGAAGCATTGGAACCCATGAGTATTAAAGACAGATGGAGATTTTAAACGTACCGTGGTTAATTGCACAAAGGGTAGGGATTGAAAAAGAATACAAACAGTACTTAACCACATGAGGGTACATTCAGTGAGCTGAGGGTGAAGTCTTGAGAATGAGTATATTTATAGTCAGAACATGGAATCACGCTCAGTCCTCAGCTCTACCCCCTGCCTATGTCCCAACAGGGACATTCCAGGGGATTCACAGGAATCCTTAGAGCTAGAGGTTTTACAGTTTAGGTATCAGGCTTTGGGAACCTCCAGCTATAAAGTCTTCAGTTATTGTTACATAATTTTGGTAAAAATAATTTCTTAGAATTTTCAGCAATTCTGTATAATAATTGCTGCCAAGCTGAAAGCCAAGTGAACTCTTTGCTTTCTGTACAGCCAAATAAGGACAACAAAAATGTTAAACCAGTGTGGTTGCAAGTTGTGTACATTGGTTTAAGCCTGACAAATCTTTCTGATTTAAAATACATGTGTAAGGACTGTTTTAAGCTGTGGGTTGTGATGTTTATCCAACATAGAGCAATTATTCTAAACATCTTGGTGAATCACTTATTGTGGATGTTTTCAAAAGACATTTCATTCTCTTTATTTTATGTATTATTGGTGTGAAACACCTTAGGTTTCCAGCAAGCTTGGAAAAAAAAAGGTATTTTCAATATAGGGTAGCTGTCAGAAGTGGATCCTCTAATGGATTTTCATGAACAAAAATGCATAGATTTGCAAAAGAAAGTCCCTTTGTTGAAAGTACTAATATTCCAAAGTTAAAAGAAGATTTACTAGTGGAAAAATAAACTAAAGTACAGAAATAGAAGGGGGAAATGCATATTGTAAATTAGTCCTCATAATCATTACATGTTTCATCGTGGGAACAATGTGATGGTCAATTTTTACTTCATAATTGCAGCAATTTTAAATTTCTTTTTGGTACTAATGGATTTTGGGGCAGATTATTTCTTGATATATGTGCTGAATTCTTGTTATAACAGAGGTTAGAGCTCTGCTACCCTTATGGTACCAGACAGAGTAGATAATTTTTACTTCTTCTGAGGTGATAATTTTTTCCAGTCAGCAGTGACACTCAAAAATAATGGTATGGCTGGTGATCAGGAGCAGTGCTTTAAAAAATCTTTAGTGTAAATATCTACTCAGTCACTCAGTAACTACATTGTCTCAGATAACCTAAAACCAGTTCAATTTGTATTTACAATACTTGAGAGATTACAGCATCATTGCATGAACCTCCTGTAAGTAATCTTCTGCAAACAAAAATTAGTATTTACAGAGAATCAAATCCTGTCTTTGATCAGAAAGACTGGAAAATGCCTAACTTAAACACAAAATTATGTCAAAAACATCCTTGATGGCATTCAAGCAAATAAAACCAACTAACTAGCAACAGAAAAATGGAGAGATGGTCAAAACTGAAGGTCAAATAGGAGATCCGGTCCAGCTCCACAGTGTAAGTGATTTTTCAAAATAGCCAGGAATGACAAACCACTGGGATTTTGGGGAGCACTAAGTTGTGTACAGCAAAGCCTGTTGCAATAAAATCAGTGCCAGACCCATGAGAGCAGCTGAACCCCCCCAGCTGGTGCTGTCCGAGCACTGGCAGGTCCAAACTCAAGGAGCTTTGCCTAGCTGGACACAGAGAAGTCAGAGAGTCCCAAACAGGGCTGAGTTGGTATTTCCCTCTCCTGGGCTGATGAGGCAGAGCCTGCAGAGGGCAGGGGGCACCGAGCCTGCCCTGTGTGAGCCACAGCACATGCCAACACCACAGGACAGCAGCAGAGGAAAGATGACACTTATCTGTGACAACTGAACTAGGCAGTTGTGGTGAGTGACTGACAGCTAAAAATGAGAGGCAGTTCAAAATATCCAATATGCTCCATGTTCCTTAGTTCTCTCTCCCAGCTCCTCAGCCTCCTCTAGGAACCTTTTGAAATCCATCACACTCTCTACACACAGTTTTATAACCAAGCTCCTCAGCTATTCATTGCAAACTCTTGTATATCTAAATTCAGAAAGTCAGTTTAAAGTGCATTAAAGACTTCCTATGACACTGATATCTGCTTTTTTATTTTATGAGCAGGTATATCTACTGAAGTACATTTGGGACTGGAGTTCAAGCTTACTGAAGGGGGAGGGAGTATGTCTATTCCATCAGACTTTGAATCAAGTTTGAATAAAGAAAGACATTTTAACGTTGAGAAATACCAAAATAGATTGGTTTACTTACGTGCACAGGATAGACTGGTCTTCTCGATCTGTGAATAAAGAGAAATAATCCATTAATTAGGGAAAATGCCTTTTCTGACAGGAGCACTTATATTTATAAGGATTTACATTGAACAGCCTAGACCTTCTAAAATCTGGTCGACCATGATTAGTCAGAAGTACTGGGTTCACATCTTATTTAATTTGCCCTTGCATTTAAATAACCATCTCTAATGGAAATGTTTTGTACAAAAAATGAACAAAAGATTAAAAGGTCAAAAATAATTTTTTGTAAATTCCATTAGAGGTGAACTGTAATGAGGACAGCAAAACATCAGGCTCTCTATAAGAAGATTATAACAAAATTTCAAACCTGAAACTCAAGTTTTTACTATGCTTATGAATTCTGGCTAGCAGCTGACTTGAAACAAAGTCTGGACAGATAAGGCATCAACAACTAAAATGTTTTATGCTGGTCATGTAAAGCTTTGAATTTTGAAAGCAGAGCAGTTCAAATACCTGAATAATGTACTCTCATTTCAGACTGAGAGACAACTTTTATCAGAAGGACAAAGAATTTGAGATATCCTCCAAAGAATGAGATGAAACAAGCTATTTCATAGATTTTAGAAGATCGTTTTAACAAGTATGTAAGTATTGTTCAAGCTTTTTGCTATGAACATGACAATCAAACACATATTGGATGAAGATTTATAAAAAGGAGGGCCAAAGTCTCCATTTCCACTATGTGAGGCATGTGGGGGGTTTCTGCACACCAGTCCCGTGTCTGCAATGCTGCAGGAAGGCTTAGGATTACATCCTACCTCCATAACCTGTTCTTGGAGCAATCCTCTCTGCTTATTCTTTTAGAGCTTTTCTCTCTACCTTCAGAACTTTTACACAGAATTTTCTACCAAAAGGCATGACTAACATGTTTGCTGTGATCCATTCTCATCTAGAGCAATGTTTTTCCACTTATCAAACATCAGGACAATGATGAGAGGTGAGGTATCTCTGTCCTTGGAGCTACCTGGAAGTAGACCAAGGCTCTGAGCCACCAGCCCCAGCAGTGAAGTCGGCCCTTCTTTGACTGAGACTGTCACAGTCTGCCTTTACAGACTGCAGAAAAATCTTCTGACTTAGAAAAATAAATTCCCAGGCAGGTCAAATACATTTCTGAAAAGCATGTGCCCTTGTAAATCTGAGACTTGAGACAGATCATTAAGGCAGAAGCCAGTGCTGCTGTATGGTTTGGCATTGTTTATCAAATGCAGAGCCAGCATCAGCCCAGTGGAGCCTCTGGTCAGAGGTTAAGACATGAATCCTTCCTCCTTTTGTTCAGCATGTGGGGTGACTTGCAGGACTACCTGTCTGCTTGCTTGCCCCTGTGGCTAACTCTGTATGTCATAAATACCATGAGATAAACCCATTAAGCCTGCAAGCTGCAAGTGCTGCCTGGCCCACAGCCAGTCTGGGAAAAGCAGCAGAGGATTCTGCTATGGCTTGCACTGATATTAAACAACTGTTTTACTCCCAGTTCCTCCATAGCTATAACATTAACTGCTTTATTGATCATGCACACAACAAATGGTGCCACTTAACTGCTTTATTCACTAAATTGGTACAAAATGACTCATTACATTTCTGTTTATATTTGTCAGCAATCAGCACAGCTGGACTCTTCCACATAAACACTGGGGAGGAGAGGAGATGTGAGCCATGTTTGTGTTTCTCTGCAGGATATGAGCTAGGCTTTCTTTTAAGTTAAAAAAAGTCAGAACATGGTAGAGTTTTTGCTAAAAATACACTGTTGTTAAATAGAAACCATGGGCATATATTGATATTGCATCACAAACCCATAAATACCATAAAGAAAATAAAAGTGATTCCTTGTTACAGAGTTGCCAGGAATTTCTGAGCTCAGGGAACATTAGAAAAAGTTGGTATTGGAGGAGATCAAGTATTTTCTCACTACTCTTTTTTGCCCATTGCTGCCCTTCTTCTGCTTCCCAGTAAGTGAACCCCTTCTGAAGGTGTCTCAGAAACTGGCTCACCATAGGGGTTTGCATGAACGTGTGTATGGGCAGCTCTGGGACATGTAAGAGCAGAAGGATTAGAAGGGTCAGAAGTTGCACCAAATGCCCCCTGAGACAGGTTAATCAGGGGAGAAACCTCATGCTGACAAACTGTCCTGTGCACATTCATTGAGGGAAAATTCCAGATGTTAAGTCTCCTTCAGCAATTCTAACTAATTGCAATGCCGAGGATGAAATGTATCAGGAAATCTAATCCTACTCATTTATGACTTGAGCTGCAGATTCTGGCCTCTTTTACTTTCAAAGGCTCTCCCATTCAATTAATCCTAATTCTGGTCTGGAATATTTTATTTTATAGAGAAAGGACTGTGCCCTATTTTGGAGTCTGCAACTCTGTGTGGTTAGATCTGTTGGAAGAGAATGACTTGTATAAATAAAACTCCTTAAACTTAATTCCTGGGGCTTAAAAAGTAAGAAAATAAGTCTTCCAAATTCTAATTTCTTTTTGGTTAGTGCCTTTTAAGAAAATTTGACACTGGAATAGCATCATATCCACCTCCTATGTGTCTATATTTGATGTTTTGGACATTTTTTAATTTTCTCCTCAATTATTAATAGCATAGAAATCTACCTTTATATTACAAACCTCAGCAGATTTCCTAAACCTGCAGCAGACTATTTTTTTTTCTTTCTGGAATCTGCTTATCTTTTTCATCAAACACCTTTAGATTGCTTGTAAGAATCCTTGCCCCTCTGTTCTTGATAGACCAGTTAGCTCTGCTTAATCACAAACAAAATCAGATGGTTTATCACAATGAAGCAGCAAGTTGGCAGCTTTACCATAAAAGGGAAAAAACCAGACTGCACCCATGTTCCACCACTTGCTTACTGCTCCTTTACATTTGTTAATAACTCCACTGCCTAAAGGGGACACAGTAAACAGATGGCTTTTCACAGCAGCCTCCTTCTCCAAGATCTTGGGAACTGTGTTTCCCTCCCATACCTCCGAGTAACTACCAGGTTGTTTGTTTTTCCATCTTTAACTCAGGCTTGCATAAAAATGGCTCTGCAGAAAATAATCTTCTTGGACCTGCAGAAGGCTGCAATATATCTTCTCCATGATGATTTATTGCCAGAGAACTTAATAAAAAACTAATCAACTACACCANCCACCCACCCCCAGCTCTTCTTCCCTGGCCTGCACTGCCCTCTCCTTGCAGCATTCATACAGCCACACTGTGCACCAGGAGGAGGTGACACACCTTTAAAACTAAATCAGCAAAAGGCCAGGGATGGTTTTCACCTGGAGCAGTTTTGCAGGACTGCAGGAGGACTGGTGCTGGCAGTGCAAGGGTTGGAATGGGGGTGCAGCCCTTTGGATGGGAGCTGTGCCACTGGGCAGCCCCTTCATCCAAGGCACAGCAGGGAGTGCTGGGTGCAGGAATATTGGGTGAGGTGTCGTGACTGCAGTCTCTGAATGCAGCAGTGGTCAGCTAAGCTTGTCTGGAAAGACACTCACTGGGGCCCAGTTCAGGGTGGTGATTGCTGGGGACACACACACAAAGCACTCTTGTAGACAGTTATATTCTCTTTCATCTTTAAGAAAATTAAAGTATATTCATGTTCTGACTGGAAATGAGCCTCAGTGGCTGTGTCTGGGCAATGATCATACTGCATCAGTGACACAGTAATCAGTAGATCCAACGAGACATCCAGCATCCCCAGCTGAGCATGAGACAGCATGACTGTGATTTGTAAAAGGGTTTTAGGTGCTCAGAACTACTTGAAACAAGTGGAAATTTTATCTTTGCTCAGCCAACATCTTTGCTAATTCCTGTGTCCTGTAAGATGTCAGCTTTTCTGCATATTTGGAAGAAAGTCTGATTATCTGATTGCTGGTAACCGTGGCTAAGTGTTTTTATCAGAACCACTTTGATGGGACTTAAACATCATCCCTAATGACTACATTAACCAAGTAAGTCTCTGAAGCACAGGAGGAATGCAGTGTGCACAGCTCATGTTTTTTTGCTGNCAATATATCTTCTCCATGATGATTTATTGCCAGAGAACTTAATAAAAAACTAATCAACTACACCAAAACTTTATATCTGCTACTACTGCTACATAAACTGACTTTTCACATTGGTATTGTCTATTATTTTTTATTTGCTGGAAGCAGGGAAGATGACAGAGGCAGCAGAGTTACTCCTCCCTACTGGACCAGTGGCTCATCTCCACCACCACTGGAAGCTGGCAGTGC
>WBMV01006671.1:1204004-1229500 GCA_013396655.1 Campylorhamphus procurvoides | reverse complement strand
AGTAGATCCAACGAGACATCCAGCATCCCCAGCTGAGCATGAGACAGCATGACTGTGATTTGTAAAAGGGTTTTAGGTGCTCAGAACTACTTGAAACAAGTGGAAATTTTATCTTTGCTCAGCCAACATCTTTGCTAATTCCTGTGTCCTGTAAGATGTCAGCTTTTCTGCATATTTGGAAGAAAGTCTGATTATCTGATTGCTGGTAACCGTGGCTAAGTGTTTTTATCAGAACCACTTTGATGGGACTTAAACATCATCCCTAATGACTACATTAACCAAGTAAGTCTCTGAAGCACAGGAGGAATGCAGTGTGCACAGCTCATGTTTTTTTGCTGGATGTTTGTGCCAACAGAGGAGAGGGTGAGAATGTCAAGGGCTGTGATTCCCAGATGATGAGCCTGCAGTAGGACCAACAATCTGCAGACATAGAGGCTGGATTCACCAAAAGATAAAAGTTCCCTGAGACATCTGAACAAGCTGATTGCTCTGGGCCAAGTGGCCTTGGTCATGAAGTACCAGAATATAACTCTTCAGTCTCATGAATCTAAGACATATTTTACTTTGGCAAGCAGAAACTATGCAAGTTTCCAGATAAGGAGCAGTACTGAATTCTCACAAGGAAAACATTTAGTGCCCTGATCCATGTTTATGAGTAAGGACTTTTGTTTATATTCCATCTGCAAATATGCTTACAACCCCCCGAGCAGCTCTCTGTGCCTGTATGTGTTGCATGCACACACAGAATCATGTTGACGCCCACTTTCACCACCCCAATGTGAATATAATCTGGCTGAGTAACTAGAGTTATTTTGAGGTTTGGTTTGGTTTTATGCTCAAAACATGAGTAGGTTTTTACAAACAAAAGCACAGCTTTAAAACCAGCTGGGGCCCTCTTCAGAGATGGAAAGACTCCAAAATGGCATGTGCAAGTAGAGCGTGGGTCTCCTGTGCTTGTGATGGGAGCTCTCGTGGGACTGTCCTGGCTGCAGTGCCGGCTGTGCGTGGTCAGGGTGGGAGGCGGTGAAAGAGCATTCTGTAAAGGTTAACTGACCATCTACTCCCTCCTCCTTTCTTTCTATTTGCTCTCCCCCTCTTCTCTGCTCTCAAGAAGAATTCCTTGCAAAGGGGGCACATGAATAATGAGGTGTAGAGCTTCCCCAACAGTTGGCTGTGCCAGGAAATTATTCATGTGCCGAAAAAGTGAATGGATAGAATCATGCACTCTTCCTGTGTCCTCCCTCCTGCACCCAGCCCAGGAAGCACAGCTGAAGCCAGGCTGTTCTAGGTGCAGTTAATGGCCACAGCACAGGGCAAGCCAGCCCCAGTGGCTGCTCAGGAGGGCATGTTGGGAAGGACAGGAGGCAGAGACAGGAAGAGTGAATGAGGTCCTTATGCTGCTGGCATCAGGCTGATCTATGCTGACACTAGTTTCATGTTGGGCAGAAAACTCATGTACTGTCAGGCCAAAACAATTCTGTTTAGTATAGGCTGTTTTTTCCCTTTCCTACAGAAATCTTGTAACCCTGTTTTTCCCCATCCCATTTCTAGGGACAAGCAGCAGTGCCCTGCACAGCTGAATGAGAACACTGCTGATGATCTTCAGGAGCCAGTACCTCCTTGCAGAGCTCCCCTCAAGGCTTGCTGCTTGAATAAAGGATCTGAGGGAAGACTGCCCTGGCTTCAGGGCCTGCTCAGAGCCCTGGACAGTGCTGGATGTACAGCTTGGAGTGCCAGGGGTGAGCTGGAGCACAGATGTGTGGCTGTGGCTTAGTGCGATGAGCTTATGCCAAGTAAGTTTTTTGCAACTGTGATTATGTCACACATTATGTGGGAAGGTCTGTTTTCAGGATATTTTTTGTTGCTTTATTGATCCTCCTCTGCTGCACTGTAGCTCTGCCTTCTGGGATGCACTTAAATAAAGGGATTGAAATACCTCCTCCAGAAAAGAAATCTCATACAATCCATAGGAAGGTAAAAAGGCTGATATTGTAAAGCAGATACCTGGTTCTTTGGGTTTGTAGTTAAATTAGCTGTATTTCAAGCACTTTTATATCTGAAAATCTAAGATTCTGCAGTGAGAAATGCAAGTTAAGTAATAATAATCTTCAGGAGTTAAATCCTCAGAAGTTCTAAGGATTTTGTTACCTGCATTATTTTGTTACCATTACAGTTAGTACAACATGAGGGGAATTCTGTAGGGAAAAGGACTTGTTTTGATGCCTCTAATATAAATCATCATTAATGTGTGTATTTATATATGCTTGTGAATGAATATCTATATATATACACCCCTTGTACCAAAATGACAAAGCTTTGGTATTTTCAGGCAGTAGAGGTCTGGCTGGGGTCAGGCCACTGCACTTCTGAGGATCTGATGGCCTGGCACACACATATGGGATGATCTTTTTCTCATTGTGGGGAAAGGTTTTGTGTAGTCTAAATCTTGGTTTAGAAAACAGCAGTTAAGTATGATTATGCCCAACTGACTACTTGAAACTTTTAGTAAACTCATCAGGTACATATTTCAAGTAGGACAACTACAGAAGTACTTCAGTCCTTGTGATTACAGTGTGCTGTGTGCCCTGAGAACCACTGTGTAATTTCATTTGCATAGTCAGATAAAGTGCACAGGGAATTTGAACGGATTAGTTTCTCTGAAACAATCACTGTTCTGTACATGTGTGTAAATATTACAGAGAAATCAATACTGGCTACTAATCCAGCTGCTAAACTGAAATTTTGAGATGCTGTTTATTGTTTTCACCAGTCATATCTAACACCCTTAAGCCTTAAACCTTAAGGCTTAAATCCTTAAGCCCCAAACTGGGAAGTCCTAACCTTGCTGAGCCATAGCTGCCAGCCAGATTTTCTGCTGGGTCAGGGTTCTTGTGAGGGCATTTAAATTTCAAAGCATTTTGTGGAGATCCTGTTTTCCTGTAGCACCTGAAGTCACTGGCACGTGGCAACTGGTCGTGTCCCTGTAGCTTCATACATTCATCACTACAGCTTTTTCCTCCCCAAATTATGATTTTTCCCTAGTACAGAATCCCCTCATTCTGTCAGTAGTGGCTGCAGGAGGAGGAGAGCACTCTGAATTCTGCAGGGTTTGTTTGCACCATTTGGGGCCTGATTGCTTTCCCACTGCTCATTGCCACCATTGTTAGAAAACTGAGCACATCTCAGCTTAGGGTTCCAGACATCAGACTGCAAGAGAAGGAGCCCCAAAACATTACTTGAATTCACTTTGCTAGAGGGGAGAGAGAGAGGATCCAGCAGCGCTAGCAGCTAACTTTGGAATAGTCTCCACTGGTGGAGAGGGAGCATTTTCCATGCCCGTATTTGCCAAAACTATTTGCTTGACTTTGAAACCTTCCCACATGCCTCGATACAGATGGGTAAAAGGATTGTTTTTCCTTTTTGAGTCACAGCGTTTGTGGACTGCCGTTCCTGCCAAAGAATTCCTCTGAAACTTCTAGAAGGCCCATGCTGCCCTGTGTGACAGCTCTCTGCTGCCTGCAGGAGCACGTGTGGGGTCACAGGGGGGGTTCTCCCATGGGCAGGGTCTCCAGGGAGCGCAGGATGGGCTGTCCTACCTTGCAGCATGCTCCTGTAGGCTGTGTCTGCGATGGCGTAGATGTGAGGGGGCATCTCGTGCCTCTTCTTGCCCTTGTACATGTCAATAATCTTCTCGGAATAAATGGGCAGCTGCTTGTACGGGTTTACCACGACGCAGAAGAGACCCGAATAAGTCTGCAAGGAAATTCAGATAAAAACTGGGCTTAATACCACGGGCCATGTCTAGTCTGGGGAACACCAGGTGCATTACATTAGCAAGGAGCTAATTTAGCTGATTTTAGCAAGTAGAACTCTTTGTATTCTGCCCAGTGTAACAAATTAAGCAGAGATTTTTTTGAATATATGTGGATCGGTGGTTTCCAAGTGCAAAAATAATTATTTCTAATAAGCAAGCTGCTAGAAAGTATGTGAATTTAGTAATTTGTAGAAACACTGTGATCTGATGTTCGAGCTTTTTAACTTCATTTACTTTCAGTATATAATCCATACCCTTATCTATGGTGAGGTAACAACTGTCATAATTCATATTTCTTTATATGTGTATTTTTATAGCAGAATATGTCCTTGGCTCAGGTAGGCATCAAATTTTGTAAACTGAAATCCTACATAAGAAGCTTGGATTTATGTTAGAAGAAGGTTTTTTTAAAATGCTTCTATGAACACCACATAATAATGATGATTGATGAGAGTCCTTGAAAAAAATTACTCAAGTTCCAAAGAGATGTCTTAACAGAATAGTCATGCCTTCACTGCGTAACTATTTCTGCAGGAAATTTAAGGGGAAATGTGGTTTGTTTACAGTTTAATGAAGGTATTAAAATAAATATATATATAAAAAAACAAGAACATTGGCTAGCAGCTGATAGGTGTTCATCCAGGTTTTGTTACTTAGGGTCTTTTATTTTCAATTTTCCTTTATTTCTATATGCTCCAGCTATTGAACTGGAGCAGAAATAATATCATATGATAATAGATGATGGGCCATGTTTCACAAGTAGTTACTAGAAGTAAGAAATTTGCACATTTGTTTGATTTAAAAAGAAAATTTAAACCCCCAAAATCAAAAAAACCCTACCAGGATCATAATTGCACATGTATTGTGATATGCTCTTTCTGACAAAGACAGAAGTGGTTGGGGTTTTTAAAATTTTTATTATTTATTTTATTTTATGGCCACGTTGTGTGAATGAGAGCACTGTGGTGTGCAGCTGCTGCAGTGCCCCCGTCTCAGGGCTGTGCCCAAGGGTGGCTCAGGCTGCCTCGGATCCCCCCAGAGCTGGGGCAGAGCCGGGCTGTGCAATGGCATCCCAGAGCTTTGGCTCTGGGCACAGGGATTTCCCTTTCCTGACCATAATAGGAAATGGCACAAAACAGCCTCGGCACAGCCTGAGCACTTTATATGGTATTCAGCAAGCAGGGCCAGAGGCTCCAGCAGCCACAGGCACATTGGGTGCTCCGTGCTGGGCAGGAGAACATCTGGGGTGCTCGGGGTGGTGACTGGGACCTCCACCAGTATTTCAGGTTGTGACTGTGTCACCACGGTCTCAAGTCAGATAACAAGAAAACCAAGCTCAAGATCCCAGCCAGTTCTCAGCATCCCCAAGCTAAACCCCTTGGTGTGGAAGGTAGACAATGACTGTGCTGGATTTTCACTGGTGTGGGAGGCCGGAATGAAACTGTGCTGCTCATGGCAGAATGAACCGTGGTGTTGCCAGGATAATACACTTGAAAAGTGACAATTTTATCCTAGAAAGACCACCCAAGCCCTTATGGAAAGCTTAGCAAGACTTTGTTTTTTTTAGTACAAATAGATTAACTGAATGCACTCAACTAATCATTTCCAACCAAGTAAAATAATAGGAGAGTAAATTTCTAATCTAGGAAACTATTCCCTTAGATTTCTAGGCGTTTCCTGACTTGCCACATCCAGGCATACAGTAAATAACTTTGAAGAGCTAATTTTGAAGCACAATGAGCAGGCTATTAAGGCAGAGCAAAAGGCAGAGGTGATGAAGGTCAGGAATCCCTCTTTCTAACTGGACTGTGACTGATACCATCTCTCCCCTTAGCAAAGTTAACCAAGACCTCTTAGTTTCACTGATTATAGTCCTAGGTATCTGCTTTGTAAGGATTTGAGGAAGCTATATCAATATGTGATGTTTTGAAGGTAAGCAATCCAGTTGGCCAAGTGTGTGATTGAAAGTGGGGGCACTGAAGTTTCTGTGCCTTAAATGCTTTTGGTCTGATTTGTATGTGGACAAGGCAGATTCTTCTTGTTCTGAGCAATGCAAAACATGAGTTAGTGGCAAAACACTTCTTGCCCTTCTATCTTGATTATCTGTGATGAAGGAAAACACCAGGGTGTTTTTCTAGTGGACAGCTACTCTGTGAATTTCTGCAGTGAAGCTTTTTATTTAATAATCTATAACATAAATGCAAGGGGAAGATGATTTGATTATTTTTTTCCAGCTAGGTTCATTTGTTTCCTTAGCAGAATTGGGAATCCCCATTTGCGTCAGTGATGCTCTAAAGAGAAACATGTTGAGGTCACGTTTTCTTTGTATGTGTGGGACTCCAAGAGACACAAATTAGGCAAGACATGGCAAAGCCAGGAGATGATTGTTTACAGTGAGTTTTGCAAGTGGATGAGACTGAAATTCTCTTCTTTAAAAAAGATATGACAGTATCTAGTAGGGCTTGTAAAGTTGGACAATTTTAAGCAGGTTTTGTTTACTGAAAATACTAATAACTTGTACTAGTAAAGTAAAAATAATTTATTTGAAACTGTTAATTTCCCACCATCTTAAAATCTAGTCACTTGAGAAAGAAAACTTAATTTCAGATACACTTCCATTTTTGTCTCTATGAAAACCCCTTTGATTTCTAATTGCATTACCCACTTTTGGAAATTAATTTCCTCTTTCTGTAGAAAGTGAAAATTCCACAAAGTAAACATAAAGGAAATCCTGAAACATTTATGCAGAGTCTTACTGAGAACAACAAAAAAGAACTAACCCCCCCCTTCACTAGTTTTATCCCACTATCCTTCTACTAATTCTTTTAACAATGCTGAACACTTTCAGAAAAAGTCTATTTTAATAATTAATGCTGCATGTTCTGATATAATAGCATGTGGGTTCATATGTTCACCTGCAAACTTAAAATCCAATGAACTCAAATAATGAGAAGATGGAAAATCTACATTCTTTCAGGAACCTGATGTGCATTTTAGTACATTCCTGAGGGAAAGATCTTGAGCTTAGCTCTTTGAAGTTATGCATAACAATTAAACAGTTCCTTTGTTGTACTCTATATAACCATCTTATTTTCTGCTTCATTTCCTGCTTTCCAATTTAGCATTCCTCAGACTGAGACCTCTACTCCTGTTTCTAAAACCTTGTTACCTAAGCTGTGTACTTTCTTTCACTCATCAGTGGTCTGTCATACAAGTAAAATTTTCGTAGTTTGAAACCATAGGTAACTTTTCTGCAGCACAGCATAGGGATCCTCCATGTAAAATCCAAGTAACAGCTAAATTCCTTGGAAAATGGTTAGGCTTTCTTACTGTGCAGTTTGCTAACTGTTGATGTTGGATAGATTACAGGGTTATTAGTGTCAAAATATGCTTGTGCCAATGTACTTGTGTGGACTAAAAGACAGAATAATCTTGGCCATAAATCACATGAACATAGAGAAAATTGTAATTTGTTCAGGCTTGTCTAATCTGTAATTTGGCCAACATAAGGGGGAAAAAGGTTAATGGATACATGACTTTGCTTCAGTAACACACTGGTACATACAAGTACTCTGGCTTGAATTCCAGGGGGTTTGTTCCTTTATCCAAACATAAGGTTTAACTCAAGTACCCACCAAACCAGAACTTGTCAGCTGCCTTTCAGTGGGAGTTTTATCTGAGAAAAGACTGCCTGATTTGGCTTTTTTGCATGTCCCTTTTTCAAGGTACTGGAAACTTGTTCAGGTCTATGTTGAGGTCATTCAAAAGTCTCTATTAACTTATTTTATCCAAATAGCAGAACTGACATTTTGTTCACCTATCAGAAAGTATTTTCCAAGTCAACAATATCCTTTAAGAATTAGTAAATTTTGCAGAAGAAACCCTCATGTATTTTAATTTAGTTAAGTAAAGAAGCAACTAGTAAAGAAGTAGGAGAGTCATGGGGGATAAAGTGACCTCAGTGCATTTTTGGTCTAGGATGCCACGACTGAGGGGTTGGTACTTGCATGGCAGTGTCACACACCAGGCTGTGGCCCTGACAGTGGATGGAATCCACCTTGTTGCTGATGGGACATGGCAGCATGCAAGAGGAAATGCTCTGTGTTTGAGTGTACTCACATAAATTAAACCTGAGAAGTATCTCTCCCGCAGATTGTGCAGCACTGAAGCTTCATTGAGGCAAGTGAGCTCTGCCATGTCCTCCACTTTGGAGAACTTGGGAGGGTTCATCTTCTGGACGTCATCCTTGCTCAGTGTCACTTTCTTTCCATTTTCTGCCAGTTCAACCACCACCTCATCCCCTTTCTCTTCCTTGATACTTGCTGCTTCGAATCCATGTTTCTCTGATGGAATCCAAACCAGTTTCTTTGCTGACCAGTCAGCCTGGGCGAGTGGGTTGTTGACAAAGTTTTTGTCCACAAAGAGGAATTTCTCATCATCGCTGAGAGGTTTTTGAGACATTTTGACTCAGCAGACACCTGTTGAGGAAGCAAAATATTCTGCTTTAAAGGAATAAAAGGAGGGAAATGTGGAGACATTCCAGGGAAAACATTCCATGTCAAATGTGCCACGTAGTAGGTCCAAAGCACCTGTGTCATATCTCACATTTTCATGTGGATACTTTTAGCTGCCATCTTAGATACCTTAGAATATCTGTGTTCAGATTCCCATGCGTTTGTTATTGTGTCTGAAATCACCAAAATCAAAAACTTCATGGTACTAAATCAAGTGAGGACATCTGGGCTTATTAATTTATTTTGTTTCTGTTGTGCTGAAGATCAGAGAGAAAAGTAGGGCATAAGTAAAGCCTGTGTGATGAGAATCTGCCCCAAGACCACCAGCTGAACACCCTCCTGCAGCCTCAGCTCTTGCCCATCACAAAGTCAATTGAATCCAGACAAATACAGAATTTCCCATCACCCAAACAGTGCTGAGTGCATACTGAAATACCAGTGCAATAATGAAATAAATAGTAGAAGAATGGTTCCCAGGCTGTGTTCCAGCAAGGACAGAAATGAACCTTTCTTGCAAAGGACTATTTCCAATCACTGTAATAATATTTCATTTGGAGAAGAATAAGATTAAGACAATATCAAAAGAAAAAGCAGGGGAAAAGAATTGTTATCAGTGCTGCTGTTGAAGAAGTAATTTAGGTATCCCTCTCCATGGGCCAGACAGTGAGAGCTGATCATTTATGAAGGGTAAATATCTATCACATGAGAAAGAGAAGAAATAAAACAAGCCTGGAAAGTACCTCATCTAATAGATACTCTGAACCATGACGCTGAGATTGGTAGGATGATGCATCTGTGTCATGCAGCTGCACATGGATAAAGCAGCTGGATGTATGTGCTCCATAGGTGAGAGTAAGGGGAGAGTTTAGGCTGGTTTGCTCCATGCTGAGAGAGGAGACAGCTGCTTTCCTGCTCTGGCCATCAAAGTTAGGATGTAGCTGCAAGATCTCTGCTGATAATGCTGCAGCTTTCATAAGTGTTCTGCTTTAATCCTATGGGGGATACAGGTCTAAATGAGGGAAGGAGTAAACAGAGGACTTGTGGTCTGCTACAGGGCAGAAAGAGTCGTGCTAGCTGAGAAACCTGCTGTGCAGCGAAGCAGAGAGAGCAGGGGGGAGCTACGGCCAGCAAGAAAGAGCATGTGCCCAAGAAAAACATCTCTGGGAGACAGAGGCTATTTCATTTCCTTTTTGAGAATGGATTTAATATTTACAGCATTCAAACAAATATGAATCTTGAGGGGAGCTAAAGATGTCAGCAATCAAGCCATAAGCAGAACAATATTTGTAAATGAGACCAAGCTCTGTGGTATGTAGCCAAAGACACCCTGTGCTCCGGGAGTATCAGAGCTGGGTTTCCAAAATATTTGTCCCTCAAGCCTTCCCACAGATTAATGCTTTTTGCAAGGCCAGACTGTGTGAGGGGTCTGAGAAACATGGATCATGCAGAAGGTGACATAAAGCTTAAAAACAAAACTCGGATTTTTAGAGGGTTAGATGACATCCGACTGAAATTCAGTGGAAACTAGATGCCCCAGTTCCTTCAACTCCCTTGACAACTGCCTCATAAAAAGAAAAAAAGGCAAAAAATCTAAATGGGCTTGTTCTAGAGCCTTGCCTGGAAATCCCCAACAGGAAAATCACTCAGGTAATCCATGCACATGCACTGTGTGAGGCAGTGTGGGTGAGGAGAGGGAGATCCTAATGCTTGGATGTGGGCATTGCTCAGTGCTCTCTGCCGACGAGGCTCTGCGAGGGAGCATGTAGGATGTGGCCCTTTGCTCAATCCCAGGAGATTCTTGGAAGAGAGCTGCAAGAGGAAACTATTTGACCTCTGTGTGGATTAAGGCAGAAAATGTTCCCTCGTTGCCAAGAGGGCTGGTAGAGCTGCACAGTTCCAATAATGGAGATGGTATTCTCTCCAGCTGAGCTTTCCAGCTGGCGGCTGCGGGGTGAAGCTGGTCGGACAGGGGAATGAAGGGAGCCCTGCCCCATCCCCAGAGCTCAGCTCCAGGAGCACAGGGCACAGGGAGCAGGACCTGCCGTGGCCTCTCTCCTCCTGCCGCAGTGGCAATGGGCAAGGCATGTTCCCCACCCCACTGCCCTAGCAGCGTGGGAGGAATTGCTGCTGCAGTGGAGTGGGGGATATCAGTCCATCCTATACCCAGGAGAGAGCTACATGGTCATCCTGAAGCATCAGAAAGGTTGGATAGGGCTGCCTGTGGCTAAGTGCCAAGTGACAGCACTCTCACATCAATAGGAATTTGATATTGCTGTCAGAAACACCAAAAATGAGATTGAACTGCAGAGCTGAGCTTCATAGGGTCAAATCCTGCCCCTCAGAGATGATGATGATGGCAATCAAATTGCCAAATGATCCTGACCATCTATCTCAAAACTCCAACTGTCAATAAAACTGCTGGCTTGTTACAAAGAATGTCACAGTGGAACATCCCAGATGTTCTTGTCTATCCTGTTGCCCAAGGACCAGGGAAAAGTTTCTGTCCTTGTTACAAGCTGAGTCAAAAAGCATCTTCCACAGATGACCATGAAACAGAGAGCTGGTCTCTGTATTTGACTGCGTTCTACTTCTTCCTGCACACACATAACAAGGTGCAGAAAGTTTTACATTCAATCTTTTTGAAAGCAAGATGTGGTTGGAAGGTAGATGAGGTGGAATGGACTGCAGAGCTTGGAAACACAGGTTCTTATTCCCTAGATCTAAGCACTAGGACTAGTTTAAATATGGTAAGAGTAGACACTCTACAAGAACTAGTAAACAGACACTGAACTGGATCCCCTAACTCCTCTGAAACACAGTGAGGAGAAAACATGAATTTGTGGAAAGAACTTTTCATATCTGATCCTCTGGAATCTGAGGATAAAGTTTGAGCAGCTGCTGACTACCACTGTAGTAAAAAAGGAAATGCAGTTATGAAGTGTGGATTAATGGATATTAATAATTTAATACATTTATTAATATGCATCAATTAATATTCATTCTAAAGGAAGGTTTCTGAATGCAGGGGGTAGAATATGAGCTCCACAAACTCAACTAAATTTGTCCTAGAGAGGACTAATGAGCTGCTAGTAAGATGCTGAATCTTTTGGATTGATAATTGGCAGCAAATCTTTTAGTCCACCTCTGATCAAGACTGAAGTGCACTGGTCCAGACTGATACTGGGGAAAGACTCCTTGCTGCCTATTGAGAGCATTCCATGAGAAGGCAGAATTTACCCCTTAGCCTGTTCCTGGGTTTCACCCATAGGGCTGACTGAGAGAAAGGGAGACCATTATCCCATCTGTGCAAGAGACGGTAAGAGGTTCTCATCCATTCTTTTTGGTAGATGATAGCCCAAATTGTGTACAAGAGGAAATACTTTTATACTCAGAGGTGAGCTATCCTGAGAAAGCAAGGAGGAAAAGCAATCACAAAAATACCATTAATGCAAAGTTTCTAGCCTTAGAATTGTTCCAAATTACACCTAACCTGATCCATTTGTTGTATTTGTCTAATCCCCAAATGTGCACATAACACATGGGCATGGATACAGCTCCCTCGAGTCCTCTGTCTGCTGTCCCACTACAGAGAGATCTGGCTGATCTTCAATGTCTTTTCCCTTTTCATGTTAATGGCAGAAGCTGAATGCTGTTTTTATAATTAGTTTATCCTGAGTATATTATTCCAAGGATGAAATATAAATATTTCCAGGAAGTACAGTTTAATTAAAAGATTATTAGCCAAGAAGAATTGCTTCCTGGGTCAGAGCTTAGAGGGACTGCTTTCCTCCTAAGGAGAAGGAAAAGGACACTTCTCCCTTCCTCTGCAGGATGTGCATGTTGGTATAAAGGCTTATCACATCCCTACAGGGAATAATTATTAGAACAGAGGGACATATAACCAAGTATGTGAATTATTTTCAAAAATCAAGTCCTGCTCTCATTGGTAGTTTCTGATGGAAGAGTGTAGCAGTAGCCTGCTGCTTGACTCAAACTGCATTTCTTGGGCGACAGGAATTCTTGACTATATTCTTTCCAGGTTCCTTATCTTTTACTTTTCCAGCTCTTAACTGAATCATTGCTTGGGAAAAAAAAGATAACCAAAAGATAATCTAAGGGTGACTCTTAATCTAATGACCCTCATTTGAGCACTGGTCCCCCAGCATTGTTAGCTTTGTCACAAGCACTGCTACCAATCTCACCTGGCCTTTCACCTTTCCTCACTGTGAACATTTTCATCTGGACATGCATCCTCCATATACTTCAATCAAATTGTCTCTAAGTGCCTTGGTCTCCTATCAGCTCCTCTCACCTTTGTTAAAGTGAGTTACTACATAACTCTGATTAAACACTTGACAGCTCTTTCAATACTCAACACAAATCGGCCCAGGTTATTTCCTGTGTTATAAGCTATAAAAACTAGAAAAGAAGGAAAAAAGAGTTAAGGTGCATCATGTGGGGGATAGATTCCATTAATCTGGAAAATACCAGCTATTTCAAATGCTCCCAAATATCGTCCTAGTAAATAAATCATATTCTGTATGTTGATTAGAATTAATAAATAATCCATAACCGAACCGGACTTTGCGCAAGTTGGAAAGCTATCTCTAGCTCTTGGCTTCTTCTAAAATTAACATACTTAAAAGCCAACAGATTTGCAACTAATAAGTGCCCGTGCTTTGCAAAGCGTCGGGATCTCTGCATACATCGGTGCACGCTGCCTTATATGGTGATGTTCTGCTCAATCCTCGCTGTTCCGCACAAATGTAATGATAACAAATTCAAAACAAATACCTTTTAGGGACTAGAGTGTCAATTGCAAATGAGATAATAAAAATCATTGTTTACATCTAAGCGAACGCAGCCAGCGCAGTATCGGGCACTAAACTGAAGGGACGACTTAACCAGAGCTTTGCCCCCCGGGGCATTTGTAGGCTGAGGCTCTGCATTAGTGGCTTCAAGGAAGGGTGAAATTTGGGAGTTCAGCAAGCCAGTCTGTCCAGACAGTCTTGCTGCAAGACTTTGCTGTCAGGGCAAAGCTTGGAGTGAAGGAGAAGCTGGGCCAGTTCTTGAACAAGTGTATTTTAGAAAAGGTTGTACTAAGATGGATGTATTAGACAATAATGACAAACCTGATCTCCCTTATATCTAAAATATCTCATGTTGCTTCTTAATTATGCAAACATATATGGTTTTCACATACATACCAACATTTTTATAGGTGTACATGCACAGATACACACATATGCATACATATAAATGTGTGTGTGTGAAAAAAGCCAGGGAAACTGTGGGATGACACTGAAGCTGCTTTCTGTACTGCCATCTACTGTCGTCTCAATTTATTTACGGGATTTTGTTAGAAACTTGTTGCTTTACTTTCCCTTTAAAAAAAGGCATGCCATCTTTGAAATTAGGGTAGTTCAGTTAAGTAACAGATTAGTTTTGCTTAAAATTTATTCCCAGCATATTGAAAACATATATATGTAATGCTGGGGCATTTATGCAAAAAGGTTTCCATTTCTTCTTCTAACTTTTAAGCATTTTTCCTGTTTCAAGAATGAGTTACTGACAAAGTGATTATTTTATTTGGTTACAATTTCTTTTAAAAGTCCTTTACTAAGACTGAAAGGTTAGAAGTATTTAAAGTAGATCAGCAGCTCAGGCTACCAGGTTTTTTCATTACATGTGGTGGTGAATTGCAGCAGGTACCTGCCACCATCCTCACTGCCCTGCACCTTGTGGGCAGCACTGCCACCGGCTCAGAGTGCCCACAGCCAGTGTCTATCAGGCTCAACCCTGCAAGAGCAATGTTTGAAGTGCCTAAAAAGCAGGGGAGACCATCTGTGCTTTCAAACACGCACGGTCTCTCACACATTTTAATCAGAACCCAACACAAACCAGGATAAACCATTTCAGCACCTCTGACAGGTCTGTTCCCGTTTCCCCTTCTATCTGCAGGTTAATTCTCTGACTGTGTTTGCAAAGCAGTGTAAGAGTTAACTTGCCAGTCCACCCCATCCCAAAGTGTCTGAGCCCCCAGCCCAGCTCCCAGCAGGGACCCCCACCCTGTGGTACTTACAGGTGTCCAATGAGGGGAGCAGAGTGAGTTGGAGAGTCAGAACCTGTACAGCCACCAGCAGGGACAGCCCAAGTCCTCACTGCCTTTGCAGCCTCCCTATATAGAGGAGGAGAATCTTGTCAGTGGGGAGGGGCCCTGGAAACCACGTCCTGCTGGAAAATCCTCTTGGTACCTGGCTTAAAAAAGACAGCTTGAGCCAAGGACCTTGTTCCCAGCAGGGCCTAACCCAGGGCTGCCACCCCTGCCCTGCACTGCTTTTTGGGAAGCCAGGCTGGTTCTGACTCTTGAAAAGGTGTAAAAGGGGTGCCCCTAACTGGAAATGTTCCAAACTGAAAATGGGTGCCCCTAACCCACGAGTTCAGAGGTTTTGCTTTTCCCTAGGGTGAAACTGTTTCACCAAGCAAATAGACCTTTAACTCCTTCCTGCCTTGGCAGCATCCTCGCCCCTTGTGGCCCTCTGCCTAGAAGGGCAAAGGGCAGGTCACGGTCCCCTGTGGCACGGGCTGTTTCCCACCCACCATCAGTGCCTTTTTTTGGAGCCATGTCACTGAGTTCAGGGGTTGCTTGGGCAAGGAGGGTTATTCCTACCACAGCGGGAGTGTGTGGGTGGAGGTTGCTCTGGGTCTCCCTGTGTTTGTGTGACATTTGGAGCCTGGGGCTGCTTTAAGCCTCCTTTGCCCCTGGGAAACAAGAGAATTGTTTGCCACCTCCCCAGCAGATTTTACAAAGTTTCTTTTGTGATCCAGCACACAGCTCAGTTCTTGAGAAAGGACGGTAAATACTTTTTCATGTATAAGAAATACCTCTCTCTGTCTGTAAAAGGTAGAAGAAAAGAGATAAATAGCTGATGGGGAACAGTCTCCAGGATGCAGTGGAAGGAACAGGCAGCAGGCACCGTGTGCTGGGGGGAGAGGAGGACAGGGCACTGGGAGCCAGATCCTCAAGGGTTAGGGAATGATCTGGTCCTTGTCAAAGCTACCCCACACCCCCATAAACCTTCAGTTCTCAGCCGTCCCCCCTCCTTCTCCCAGTAGTAGCCAACAGCCTTGTGCAGTAGGACCTGTGGATGGAGAAATCCCAAAAAGGGAAAGCTAGGATCCTCTAGGAATTCCCATCAACGTGCCAAACGCAAAATACCGAAACAACCCCCTCTCAGCAACAGACTAAATATGGTGTATACCCAAAGGATCAGAGCACAGGCCTGAGTGAAATTATTTCTCTTGACATCAACAGCCCTGTCTCCTCTGGAAAATACACCTTCCTGGGGAAGATGGATGAGGCTCATATTGGTCTCATCAACCTAAGAAAATACCTGTGAGGGGAGGCTGGGCTGAAAACCTCTGCTGTCACTTGGTCAGGAACTTGCAGGTGTGACAGACCTGTAGCCCCTTCTTCTGGCTCTGGCCAGTGGTGAACAAATTTGGACAAAGAGGAGAGAAGGGAAAGAGCACTGGGATTTCTTCCCTGCAACATTTCAGGAATATCAGGTACAGACTCATGTTCAGGCCTTGGCTGGAGAAGGCCAGATTTGCCAAAGCAGTGGCACAGTCCCAGTGGTTGGGGTCTGTCCTGCCAGATGGAGGGTCAGTGTCTGCCACGGTGTGTCCTACAGCCATGCAGAGCCTTCCCAGGACCCAAAAAGCAGCAGTGTCATATCAGACTTGTGCACGTGTCACTGTTGGAGCAAAGCCAAGGGAAATGATCACCAGGATGTAAATCCAAGAAACTTGCCCTTGTTGGCAGAAAAATTCCTCACAGGGTAGTTCACCCTATTTTTTTCCCACAGTTTTGTGGCTGCAAATTTAGTTTTTAAATAGTATAACAATGAAACGCAAGGGGATCCTCTGAAAAGTATGATTATTTTAACATTCATCAAAGTTATCCTAAGAAGTTCCTTTTAAATGCATGCAGCTGTTTCACAAAACCAGACACATTATAATAGTAGCTTAAAAAGGAGTGGAAATTATCCTGGCTGCTCTGCAAACCGCTGCATGTGCACACGCAGGCGTGCTGCCCGAGGAGGGTGTTTAACAGCAGGGTGATAGATGATGTGACATTAAATGGAGCTGGAAAGTCTGAAAAAATATTACTGGTGGCACTGAAACGGTTGCACTCTCGAGCTGTGTGGGGTAGGAACTGATAAGTATAAGCATGGCTTTCATCCTTCATTTATAAGTTAATGTAAGAAGATACTAATCTAAAAGCCTGGCTGGGGTTTCCTGAATGCTGTGGTACTTTTTTTAAAAACCAAAGTTGCTTCAAAAAGAGAGCTGGGGATTCCCAGTGGACAATGACTTTAAGACAACAAAAAAACAACCAACCAACCAAAAAAGCTTTATTTAAACTCCCTTGATTTTTTTATTTGTTTTAATTAATTTCTTAGAAAAAATAAAGTATTGAGTAGCCTGCCCTTAAATATTTCCTGGCTAAATTTGCACTGTAAATATTTTACTTGGGGGGAATAAACATGAGTACCTGAGAAGGAAAGAAATGAACGTTCAGCTGTTTTAGTGTGGTGTGACCTGAACACAACAGAGGGGGAAAAGAAAAGCATAGATGGTGATGTTAGTTTGTCAAATAACATGTCAGGTAAGCACATTTTTTGTTGAAAAATGTTTTTACTGAAGTTTTACCGACCACGTTTCTCCAAGCTGACAAATGCAATTGGGACTGATAAGTGTACCGGTGTGTTACCACCTGTGTCAAACCGTGCCCTCGCAACAGGAGGGACAGTCCGCGTCCAAGTTAGAACAATTCATGGTGACAACAGCCCGATGAGGTCAAATACTCGCCAACTGCTTAGTGTTAAGCTCTGTGCTTGGCGCTGGCTGCAGGTCAAGCGAAGTGTGTGCAGCGCACAGGTCACTTCGGATCAGCCGGGCACCGGCCCCTGCCGAAAGGGTGTCTTTGCAAGCGTGAACAAGTCCTTTGGGGTTTCTTTTCCCAAAGGCAGCTACGCAGTGATAATCACTCCTCCGGAAAGGTGACAACTGACACCGAGATCGGGTTCGATAGGGAGGCGCTCAGGAAGGAAAGCGAACCCGACTCCTCGGGATGCTGATAAAGCTGCGGAAAAAGCCTCCCCTGTGCACGGCAGAAACCCAAACCTCTGGAGCAGCACGGATGCTGCGGAGGCTAGAGACATAGTTTGCTCTCGTTCTAGGGGAGAGCAAAAATTCGGGTTTAAAGGATTTTTTGTTTTTAAAGCTTGCGGGTGAAGTTCTTCCAAAGTGCTTTCCAGATCTGGTATCCACGGCAAACTTCACTGGCTCCTTGTCACCTTCACTTCTGATAACGAGCTTAGACAAGGACCAGCCTCTCTTAATATAAATCCCTCCATAATGCTCTTGGTTAATGTTCTATCTCCAACAAAATTCAGAAATGCATCTTGCTCATTAAAGCCCCTAAACTTCTACATGCTTTTAACCTGTTTCATTTTCTGATGTCAGTAGAAAGAATCAAGGCAGCTAATGCAAGACATCCCAGGCTGTAATTAAGTTAGATGGAGCTTCTGAAATTATTTGAGAAGATAGTTTTTGTGTATGCTCACCTAGGTGTCAATTTCTTCTAAAACCTGAACCTGTGACTCTAGGATAGTGAATTATTTTCATCTAAATACTGATCTCTCTTACCTTAAAATTTTAAGGAATAAGTGCAACCATAGTTTTGCAAATCCTCTTCACCCATTAACAAGGCAGGCAGTCTGACATTCCTAGGTCTCACTGTCTGTCAGCATCTCGAAAGATGCTCTCACATTTCATGTACTGTCAAGATGTTACACCATTAATAATGTGATTATACCAGTATGTTTTCATAGACATGTTTCAAAGCTTTGTTGTACAAATAAGCGTCACTGGAAATACACTTTAATTTGATTTTAGTTGTACAAGGACTATACTTTGAAGCAAAGGTTGTTCCAAAGTGCCAAATCTGGGCTGTGAGTGTGTTGGAGAATTAGATGAAATGCATGTTGCACCAAGAGCAAACAGGTCAGTTTCCACCCACTGTCCCAGTGCAGTGACTGGACAATGGGCTGAATCCCCCCCAGGAAAACAGTCCAATTCCCTCTGTTTTAAATGTATTTCTTCTCTGATTTCAGACATACACCTTTACCTCAAAGTTTAGTGAAGAACACCCTTGTCACAGCCCCTGCTTTCCTGACTGTGGAGACCAGGAGCCTGCTGAGCTGTGTGCTTGGGAAAGGGCAAGTACCAAACATCCCTTTGCCTTTTTCAACTGGGACAAAAATGGTATTTAATTTGTACCACTAAAGATCCACTTCCCAGGAAGCTCCATGGCACCTGGGCAACATCTGAATGATCTATGGTGGGAAGACAGAAAGCAGAGTCAGTGGCTTTGATTGCACTGAAACATTTGCATAGCATAGAAGGTTATAGAGATTCTGTGTTTCCCAGAACATTTTTTTTGGTGTTTTTTTTGCCCTTGAGGACAATTCAGAATTCAAATATGAACAACAGTTTGATCCACTGGTTTATGGAGAATCAGGGGTCTAGCATTTAACCTTTAGAAATCCAAAGTAAAAATTCAGGGATTTCTGTGGCCAGAGCAATAATTTCTACATTGTTCAGAAATTCATTTGTGCAGCTTTCCAGAGGCACTTCCAGCTCATTCCAAACTGAAGGTAACTTTGTCAGCACCACCTTAGGAGACGATTTTGCTACTGTATTTTAAAAAAAGAAATTAAAAGAACAGTTATTGTATTTGCATTAATGTGTCAGGCAAGACCTGAGTAAGGAGGCAGAATCCCAGGGAGCAGCTTTTACAGGGATGGCTCTGCAGCCCAGCAGCTGAACCTCAAGGAGGTGAGAGCTCAGAGCAAACACTGAAGGCACAGAGAGAGTTGCTCCCTTGACCCACTGGTCAACCACCATTGATGCAAAGCTACAAGAGACTTAGAGATGGATTTGATAGAGGTTTATTTGCAAACACGTCCTCCCCTCCTGGCAACAGTCCTGAGACACGTACAGATCAGCCAAGGGAGAGCTGGCAGCACTGCCAGTCACATGAAGGAGATGAGCTCACTGCTGAGGCTGCAAATGGATGAGTGCAGCCTCTCCCTTCAACCCCCAACATCTCGGCCATTTCACACAGCAGTACAGACGAGTCTGCTGGGAGGAATGAAAATACACCTGCAATGCTAACTGGGTCAAATCAAGAGAAAGGCAAAACTTCACAGTGTGTACATCTCAGGGTCCTTTCACATCCACAAACTGCATGTTCTCTTTCTCTCTTTTTTCCCCCCACTCACCGTACCATTTATCTGACCATTTTTAAGAACCTGACCCTAAAAATTTATTTATACAAAACTCTTCCCAGTACCACTGGAAACATTTACCATTTATACATTTTCTTAAAATGAGAAAAAATAGCTGACCTGTTATTTTGATGTAGCCCTGTACATTTGGCTTTTAAAATAAATTACCATTTCAAAACATGTAAATACTCAGCTAAAAAAGAGCTCTGGGAATCAGTAACCTATTATCAACATTTATTTTTAGCTTTGCTTGAGTTTCATGTTGTTTGGGAAAAAACTCCAGAAGCTCCTTCCCCTCCCATATACCCAGTGTTACACCATACAATTTTTAGCAACTCCAGATGGAAAAAACTTACCCTCACTTGTTTGCTGGCATTAAGATAAATATAGTCCTCACTTCCGGAGAATTAATAACAACTATCCCTCTAAAGCACTTGAATTTTCTGTTAAAATTTATTTTCCCTTACTTATCTGAAATGAGCAGCTTCTTTTTTTAAAAAAAAATATGATTAAAATATTTAGTTTGAACACTCTCAGAATACCACACAGAATAAAATTGAAAAATTTTATTGAGAAACACAGGAAAAACACACAAAGACATAACATAGTAACAAAAGTGCAGAAATGGTAAATCACTCCACAAAAATCTATTGCAAAAACCCAGTATCTTTGGGCCAAATTCTGGACACAGGATTCACCACTGTGACCTCCTACACAGCTTTCCTTCTGTCAGTGCTGCAGGAAGAGAGCCTTGGCTATCATTTTTTTCACTGACAGTAAGTATGACCTTGTTATCCTGTCTCCTGGGTAGATGTTACAAGCTGAAATGGTCCCACTGGATATGTTGGAGAAAATTATGCAATGAAGAATGTCCTATATCAACTCTTACAGAACTTGACATGAGAAATTAGCAAGTTAAAGATATCATCTCCTTATATTTTGTAAAACGAGGGGCTCTTCGATGTTTGTGCCAGCCATCCTTCCTGGCTCTGGAATTCTGTCTGAAAATGAAACACAGACACAAATATTCTCACCCATCTGGAGGTCCAAAGCTGTGTTATTTTCTACTATTATCAACTTTGATAAACAACATCATCATAGGAAGCTCAGGCAATTTTACAAATAAATGTTCCCATGCAAGTGTATGAGATACAAGGCTTTGCATTACTAAACATTAGATTTCAGACAACTTCCAACTCAGCTATAGTAAATGAACTAACAGAAACACCAGAACCCACACGTTTTGTCAGGATCCCCAGTCTGATAGAATATTTGTGCATGTAAATATGCCAGATAATTTCTAATTTGAAAAGCAATTTACATGTTACATATTTGAGACTTGGAAGGTTGAGTTTATGAATAGGTTTGATTACCTGGATATGCAGCCTAATTAAAATAGCTGGATAATTAGTATTTCAAACCCACTACCTTTAGGTCTGCATTAACATATGCCACAAACACATGCAGAAAGTAATTTCAGACTGTATTTACATAAAGGTTAAAAGCCTTAAAGCTGATATGTTTTTGTTTGATTCTAAAAGCAATGTGCTGTTGTGTCCTATGATTAATCTTGAGTTCTGTAACTGTAAAACAATTAAATATCCATGTGAATTTATATTGGAGTCAACAGGGCAAGAGCGACCCTGCACAGAGTCTGTACTTCAGAACTGAGACAAAGTTATACTTTAAAAACAGTTCTTTTATACACTGAGTTTGTTTTTAAAATGGAGACATTTTTGATAGAAATAATTATTTTCTAACAAAGAGAAAGTTTATAGCAGTTTTGGTAGGGAAATTCTATTTCTTCAGCCCCCTCTTCTGGCCGAAGGGAAACAGCATTGTCTCAGTGAATTAACTGTTAAAAAAGGGGGTTGGTACTTCTCTCACTTTTTAAATATCAATATGATATGAGGCTGCACATTTTTCAAACTTTTGGATACAAACCAAGTAGTTGATAGCAGTATAGTATTCAATTCTCACAGTAAAAAATTAAGTAATATGCCAAGCAGACTCTGAAGGAAAAAACTGGACCAATGAAGCCTTCCATCCTTTAGCTTAAGCAGTATTAACTGCAACTAGTCAGAAAGCAGACCATAAAGGGCAAATAAGATTTAGCAGTGTTTACTACAGAGCCATGAACTCAGGGCTTAAGCTTTTGTGGTCAGTGGGATGTGAACTGTGTCCTCAGAAAAGGTTTATGCCCATCTACAGAACTGTCAGCTGAAGAGTTAAGAACTTTCTAGAGAAATCAGATTAGTTAGACCAGATAAGAAACAGAGATATATGTCTGGTATAGGAAATCTAGTCACAAATGAAACTTCTGCAAAAATGACACTGCACCCACCTTTTTGATTTCTCTCAGTAGGTGGTTTGACAAGGTTCTGCTTTGGATAATTCAGCAAAGACACTTTTGGAAGGGTACTTTCTTCTTTACTACCATGTAAGAAATGAGAGATAATTCCATACAGGAGAGGTCTGTTTAAAGAGAGAAATTAAAAAAGTAGCCTATAAATACTGAGCATTAAACATACACCCTTTCCTTGGGACTTCTCAGTCCTTAGTATTCCCTTCTAGAATACGTACAGATGTCTAGTGATTTAAAATACATTATGCCAAGTATTACATAAATAAGCACAGACCTAAGCTCACCCTGAGCATCAACACTCCCCTAAAAAGCTTGGCCTAAGAGATGTTCTCCAGATCCTGTGGTAAGTGAAGGACTGGAACATGCTTAGCACAAAGAACACAGATTCACATTCTCACTGGTGGGTCAGAAGGATTCACACAGTCTCAAAGGATCAGACTTTGGTGGTCTATAGACCAGCCCACGACTGCACACTCCAAACTTGGTTCTTCCTAAGAACCTGACGGATTGAGACAGCACAAGCCACAGAGAACACTGAACAGTTAGATCAGAGCACTGTGCATTTTTATCTGATTTCACAGTGAAATAATCTTTTTACTGCTCTATGAAGCAACTCACTGATATGCACGGATCATATCTGTTTTCTGTAGAAAACAGAGACTGTCCTGGTAAGAGACTTGTGTTTTGGTGTGCAAGGACACCATCTGAAGAATGCCATGGTGTTGGTAATACTGAGTTCGGAGTATGTTTGCAAATGGCCCCATGTTTGGCATCATGAAGCTGAATCCAGCACATCAGAGCAGGTGTGTGATCCAGTCACAATTCAATTCTGAGAACATTTACACGTAATTTGTAATAACACTAAAAATACACCGATATATAGAATACACAGTGCATTCCAAAATTCCTGCTTACATTGATTTTCCACTTGCATCTTCAACTACATTCAGCTCTCTGGCAAGAAACTGTCTATCCAAGGGTACTGCAGGCTGGCCAGATTCTGGAAAAGAGATATTCCCCAAATTCTTAAGACTGGTAAGAAAAAAGCCACCAGTTAACAGGAGACTTCAAAAGAGCATGAGAGCACAGACCTTCCTTTTACACTATTAATAACTAACAGTATATTGTAATTCCAGGGAACTCAGTGCTTCACACTCGTATAATTTGCAATAGCAAATTACAATTTTTATCTTTACTCTAAAACAATCTAAGGTAAATATTAAAGAAGTGCCGCAGTAAAAAGATAAATTAATCAGGCAAACAACTCTAAAGTAATATTGTCAAACATTTTATGAAAGGTATTTTGAATTTGCAGGTTGCTTGCAAATTTCCTGGCTCTTGCATCCACTGTTCTGTCAAACAATTTACCTCAAAGGTAAGGAGCAGAGAGTAAGTTTTCTTAGAAACTAATGGTATGATTTGGCTTAATGCTGCAAGTAAAGCTGTGGAGAGGTTTTCTGTACATTAATTTCCAAGGAGGAGAAGATTGTGCAGATTGTCACACTTATTAATTGAATAGTATCAGTGGAATTACTCAACCAAACAATATTATTATTTCAGGGGAAGACAAAACCGCATCCCGGTACCTGCAGTCAGGACAGACGCCGTGTATTTGTACCTGTTGTACTCCAGGTACTCCCGGATGAGCTCATTGATCAGCAGGTTCTCGTGGGACAGCGGCGGCCGCGGCTCGCTCTGATCGTCCAGCGCATTGAACACCTCAGCCCTGATCCTGGCTTTGATCTCGGCCAGAGCGCCTCGCTTTTCCAGCGTGTCCTTTAGCACTGTGACCCGAAAAACAGCTGTTCATTTAAAGCCCAAGGCCCCAGACACGGGCGCGGTGCGGGGCAGCGATAAGGTGTCAGCGCCTGGGCACCGCCAGCGCCTCCCGGCACGCTACAGATAACACCTAACTCTGCAGAGAAGCCGCTGTGTTTTTTTACAAGGTAGTAAACACACGTTCGCTTATTTCAGGAGTGACCGGAGCAAGACGTGGTTAACAGCGAAATATACCGAAACACAGCCCGCACCGGGGCAGGGGCGAAGGGGGCAGCCCCGAGACCCGCGCGGTGGGCGAGGCACCCCCGGCCCTCCCTCACGACCNGAGCGGAGCCTGGGGGAGCCCGCGGGGAGTGGGAAGTTTGTTATTAAGGGCCTCTCTGTTATCGGGGACCCCTCTGTTATCGGGAGCTTTGTTATTAGGGACCCCTCTGTGATCGGGGACCCCTCTGTTAGTGAGGACTTCTGTTGTCGGGGATCCCTCTGTCAAGGGGAATCCCTCTGTTACCGGGGACCCCTGTTATTTGGGACTTATGTTATCGGAGACCCCCCCCTTTTATCGGGAACTTCTATTCCGGGGACCCCCCTGGTATCGGGGCCCCCCCTGTGTTATCGGCCCCCGTTCCCGGGGGCACAGCCCTTGCCCTCGCCCCCCTCACCCCGCCGAGCTCCCTGTGCCGCCCGAGGGCCAAATCACAGCCTTCACCCGCTGTGATTTCCAAGGCTGTCCGCGAGCTTTATTTGGAGAGGGGAAAATAAATAAAAATATTTAGAAAGGAAGCGTGGAGAATGAGCGAGAGCTTCTCCCAGGTGTGTAGCGGAGGAGTTGTGCACCGAGTCTCTGAAGGATGAGCTGTTAACTTAAAAGGGCTCGCCAAAGATGAGACTCTAATTAAAAGGACTTGCCAAAATGTAACTGTACCCGGCGTGTTCTGCAAGCCTGAGGATCGCTGGTGCGGCTGGAGGTATGTGCGTGTGCTGCGTGTTGCTGGGATGAGTCAACACTGTTTATTTTGTCAATGCATTAAGTATTTCCCAAAGGAAACGCAGCCGGGATGGGTGAACGAGCTGGATTTGTCATGGTCTGGATGGAGCAGCCTGCTGGGGCTTGAAGGAAAATGTGAGGCAGGAGACTAACAAGACTGAAGGGGGAGGGGGTGTTGCGATTTTTTTAATTTGGTTTTTTACATTTCCTCTAAAATCAAATATTTATACGATGAGTTTCCAGGCCACTGGTAGGGGGCAATAAAAAAATAAAAAGGAGCCTTTATACGTCGTGGTGAAGTTGATCTGTTTCCCGACCCCAACAGTGCCTGTCCATGAGCCACAGCAGTGCGTGCCCTTGGCCACCCTGCTCTGGGGACAAACAGCTCCTTGCCTTTAACACCCAAGGCATTTGCACAGTCAAGACATGTTTCCCGCAACCTTCCAAACGTCTCCATGCTGCCATGAGTCACTCTTCTATTACAACTAATTTGCAGCTGATAAGTTGTTGCAGTTTTCCACCCTGGATTTTCTATCCTGCAGAANGCCCGACCCGACCCGCAGCACCCCCGTGCCGCCCTCACGGCCCCCGCACAGCCCGGCCCGACCTGCTCTCAGCTCCGCCACGGTCGCCATGGCGGCAGGGGACACTGCGCATGCGCGGGAGGGCGGGGGTGGGGTGG
>WBMV01006671.1:461085-523858 GCA_013396655.1 Campylorhamphus procurvoides | reverse complement strand
CGGATAGGGCTTGGGGGGAATGGACTGGGGGGGGGGGCAGGGACAGAGCTGAGGGGAACGGGCAGCAGGGGCGGCACCGCGGCCGTCCGCGCTGAATGAGGGTGGGAAACGGTGCCAACCCGAAAAAAACACAGGATCAGCTAGGTCGGAAAGGACCGCTGAGGCCATCGAGTCCAAGCTGGGACCGAACACCACCATGGCGCTCAGTGCCGCGTCCAGTCTCTCCTTGGACACCTCCGGGGACGGCGACTCCACCACCTCCCTGGGCAGCCCCTTCCAATATCTAATAATAATCCTCTCAGGGGGTTGTAAAGAGCAGTAAGTTCCCCCCAACCCTCCAGGCTAAACCCCCTCAGCCGCTCCTCATCACACTTGTGCTCCGTTCCCTGCCCTGGTCCCTCCAGCCCCTCGCTGTCCTTCCCGAACTGAGGGGACACACCTCACACAGCACTCGAGGTGTGGCCTCTCCACAGTGCACCGGGAACTGGCAACATCAAAGCCCGGTGCGTTTTATTTCCTTCAGAACCCGTGGCAGCGTGGGAACAGACACAGGGCAAAGGCACGGGGATGTAAATATTGTTTCTGACTCAGCTTTATAAATGCTTCAGGCACGTGCGTTAATGAGATTAATCACGTTGCCCAGGGTGCAACACAAGGCTAAAATGAGAGCAAAACATCTCGGTCACCAAAACTGCCCTGGCATCAGCTTGGTGGAGAGAAAAAAAGAGGACTAGGGAAGACACTTTAAAAGAAAACACTTGTCAGTCCTGAATGGTTTGGTCTTAACACTTAGCTCTGAAACTCAGGTTAGGTATCAGAATGAGTTTTTTGCTGTGAGAGTGGTGAGATACTGGAAACAGGTTACCCAGGAAGGTTGCGGATGCCCCAACCCTGGCAATGTTCAAAGCCAGGTTGGATAAGGCCTTGAGCAACTTGGTCTAGTGGGAGGTGTCCCTGCCCATGGCAGGGGCACTGGTCTAAATAACCTTTAAGGCTCGTTCCAACCCCTCAATGTTCTGTGATGCACTGCAGTTCCCAGGGGTATTTGCAGTGTCCTGCAGCAGCACTGCTCTGGCTATCTGATACAATCAGCCAGACCCTGGTTTCCTCCACTTATACAATTATCACCACAGAAAACAAAAACACTTACCAACAGAAAAAGCAGGAATTTCCATCATCTCCAACCCACCGCCTTCATCATTCTCCAGCCAGTCCTTCCAGTGCCAGCTCCCCAGTCAGTCTGCCCTTGCAGCTCTTCTCCCATCCCAGAGGTGCCATCCTCTCATGTTAAGTGTTGCTCCATAACTTGGAGGGACAGAGGAAAGGGCGGTGTTGCTGGGTGCCCTCACACCCAGAAATGCCAGAGATGGGCCATCACACTGAAGAGAAAGGACTGCACAGGGCCTGCCCACACCTTTCTCCCTGAACAGCCAGGCCTTGTGAAGCCCAACGTAAAATCAAAACAAATGTGTGTGTAAATACACACGTGTATATGTATAAATTTGAGCCCTGGTATGAGGCAGAGGATGGCAATAGCAGTAGCTCAGTCCCCCCTCCCACACCTCACCTGAGTTATACCCAGATGATTGTTTTGTTTCCCTCAATGCGGGACACAAACCATGCTGCAATGGGATCATTCTTCCTGCACTGAAGAGAGACAAACAAGCAGGTGGATTTAAAAAGGGTTAAGAGCATCTCAACCACAAGCCTGTATAATTGGGACAGAGTAACAAAACTGCTGAGCATACACAGAATTTGGCTTTGAGAAATTACTTCAAAGCATGGTCCCTTGGTTAACATTTAGTGCAGGTGAGCAGCACACAAAAAATTGCCATCAGCTGAACTGTTTGTCTCCTAGAACTTCAGCTGGTTTGTATGTATTTAGAGATGTGATTCCAAATCAGTATTATCCTAGGTGTGCTGTACTGCAGAGAAAAGTAAACAGCAGTTTTACCGAAAGTAAGTGAAATACCCTTATGTCTTTATAAGAAACACATCTTTTAAGACAATGTAACTAATGCAGTCTTATTTACTATGCAAGCTGCATGCGCAAAATCTGGATTTTAGGTGTCACCAAGACAGTACTAACTTGCCAGACTGTCAACATTTCCAAGAAAAATGCATCAGCGCACAAAAGCTGACAGTCCCACGAACTCCTGTGCATCTGAGCTGTCTCCTTTACATTAGCTATGCAAATTAAATCTCTAGAGAATCCTGCTTTAATTTGGGGTTTGGTTTGTATTTGTTTGTATCAGGCACTTCATTCTTCCCTGTAATTTTCACAACCACATGTAGTTTTGCATAAAAGGAAATTAAAAATACGTTGCTGTTTGGTTTTTTTTTAACTTTATTAAATTATGCAGTAAGAACCCATCTCCACACAAGTGTTTCATTTCTGGATTGCAGAGGTATAATACATGAGCCACAGGTGAGTGCATTACCCCTCCCTTCCCCCAGCTTCCAAGAAACAAAACAGCAGGTACAACACACTCCTGTTACTATGGTTCTCCAACAGATTGTTCATAAGGTTATTTTTAACTGGAGAAAAATGAAAAGGACCAACAGTGTCAAGTGTCTTGTTCTGCATATGAATGTTCTTCACTGCAACATTCCAACACCTTTCCTTGCAATGCGGCGCAGAGGGTCAGGAAGCAGTGGCAGTGGAATGCATTTGCACGGGTACTGTGAGATGCAAAGCCTGTGACTTCCCTAGAGGTAATCAGGCAATCAGAGTGCAAGGAAGGCCATGTGACTGTTGAAAACTCTTACACTTCAAAGTGCATATCCACAAAAAATTGGCAACAGAGGAGAAAGTGAATTCTAAGACCTACTGCGGAGGCAGAGCAGTTAACATAGTGCAAATACTGAAAGGAACACAAGTTTGCCTGGCATTCATCATGTGATCCAAAAATTACCAAGCTTCCTACTCAGATGAACTGCTGCAAACCCGTGCAATTAAATTAATTTTATGCCAGTGGCTTGGCTCAAATCCTTTAATACTTGTTGTTTGACAGAAAAAATGCTGTATTTAAAGTGTGTTTTTACTCTGAAAAGCGACTAAATGGCATAAAGGATCTTCCCCCATTTTGCAGCAACTGTGCATAATGAATTGATGAAGTTTATAAAAGAGAAACTTTTTATACATAACTACACAAATTTATCTGGGTTGAGAACGCCAGTGTGCATTTCTGCTTTAGATATCAGCACCTGTACGATTCTGCAGTTGTGACTGAATTCTGTGAGGTTTATTTGCTTTAAGAAAAGGAAGCTGCCTTTTCTTAAAGGTGTCCCACTTAGAAAAGCAAGAAGTCTTTTAGACAACCAGCAAAAAAGCAGGACCTTGATCTAAGTAAGATGATGCCATTTTTAGAGAGACTTTTCTGACCATAATCACACTTTGAGAACTGATTAAAAAAAACCTTGGTGGAAGATTCCCTATGGATGCATTACTGAACAACCATCTATAGGAAGTAATACAGCAAAGGAAAAGTATTTTGCAGAAATCTTTACAGACCTAGTTGAACAAAAATTGGAGAGTCCTTCATCTCTTGGATTATATGTATACCCCTGTGAAGTGAAGCACTAGAATTTACAAGTGTAAACTAAAAGGATTAGGAAAGTGAAGTAAAAAGCATATCACTCTACCTCCACCAGAACATCACTTTATTGTTTATCTGTCATCAACAATGTAAAACTCTACTAGATACTCTATCCTGGTTTTTAAAAAGGTAAAGATTACATTGGATTAGCTACGTTGTACGAAAGAAACTACAGCAATCACAGTAGAATGAGATTGGAGGGACAATTTGAATTACAAAAAAGTGTACACTGCAAGCAGAGGGAAGTGCACATTAAATTAGATGCCTGTAGGATTCATTACTTTTCAATGCACAGTGACAATTTTGAGAAACTGTACATAATAGAATCACAAAAATGACTTTTAAATAACCAAAATTACATTTTGCACTTGACCATCCAACTCATAAGTAATCATTGATGTTCTATATTTTCAGTGCTTTTGGAAAAAAATTGTTTACCAAACAAAATTGAAGTTGTTAATTTGACTAAACTGTGAAGTAGAAGGATTGAAATTAAAAGTATATTGGAAGGACGCCTAACCTACAAGAATAAGCCAAGAGGGGTGTATGCAAGGAGAGGCTGGGAGGGAGGAGTAAAAGGAAAGAGGAAAGGGAGAAGAGAACAAAGGCTTTTTCTTCTATCTCAGAAGTTCTTCCAATGCAGCGTATATCTGATGTACAGCTCTTTGCTTTCAGTCCATTTCTGAAGTTTACATTTTGTAGCCTTTTCCCGTACTAACTGGTCGACTCAACCAGCACTGCTGCCACATAACAAGAGTAACAAGAATCTGAATGCATCAAATCTGCCCTTGCTGTGATTTCTTCATGGCCCCATTTTTCTGTTTTTCTTTGAACAGGGTTCGGTGTTTCCTGAATTGTTCACAGGGTCAGATGGAATTGAGTTCCAAATCACTCTGCGGTTTGTAGCATCCTGATTTCTTTCTGCAGCTGACCCCCAGACACGTTTGCAGTTCTTCCGTAGCAGAAAGACAAACCGTGTTGCTCAAGCGGTGAGCTTTCACCCTTGACCGTGGGGGTTGCAGACCATTGTGTTTAGCGTATCCCTGAGTGCAGCTATCCTGCAGGATTCACTTCCCAGTGCACCGAGATTTCCTAGGTTTCCTCAGATTAAGCCCCAGTATGCATCACCACCGACTGTGGTGCGGCTACGGATGCCTGAGGCCGAGTTGATTCTGGTGGATGTCTGACCTCGCTGAACCAGACCGATCTGCTGTCTCCCTACTCATACCCAGGCAGTCCAACCTTCATACAGCTGAGCCAAGTTATCTAGATTAGTTGCTTCCTTAATGACAAAGTCAACCTATTAAAAAGGTCAAACAAGTAATTAAAAGTAAGATAGATTTTTAAAGGTGTTAAGTGATCTTAGAATTTACTATTGAATGCCACCTGCAAATATTTCAGTGAAAAAAAAAATCTAACAATTTTGTGCACTCCACATCAGAAACAGGAATTTGTACTGCAGGAGCAAAAAAAGGTCACACAATCTTATTCATAGCCTCTGTTTGGAAAAGAGCCATAACATTCTCAAATTGACATGGACAACTGGGTCCCCCTGGCTCCGTTTCCCAGACACAGGAGCATGGCTGTGTTATCTCAGCAAACAGAGACGAGTTTTGTCTCTTAAGACAGCTGTACAGATCTCATGTTCCCCCTGCTTATCAACAGCTGTGGAACAAATGTTAGCTTACTGAAGGACAAAAGGCAGTTTTTATCCAATTCATGACTTTACATAAACCTCCCATACACAAAACAAAGGCATAGGACAGAAAAAAATACAATGGATGCAGCAATGCAAGGCAGCAGCAAAGCTGATTTGCACTGGAATATGTAACGGAATTTTATTCGTTTTCAACTCACCTGTTCAGCCACAGACATTCTCCTGTTGGGATCCACATCTCGGCCCTCTAACTTGGCTTTGACCCGTTTCCACACGCTAACTGCGTATGAATTCCTTTCCTGCACAGCTAAAGGCACAAACAAAGTTAATTCAATTTTACATTCCTGCACAGAAACCCACTGAGGTGTTTTAGGGGTTTTTGTTGTTGTGAGTGGTGGGGTTTTTTATTTTTTTTCCTGTTGTTTTTCTCAAAGGCCTGTATTACCTTTTCCTGTTTTAGGGTCCCTGGCTGTCTTTTTGGGACTACAAGCAACACTTTTTCCAGTTCCTGGGACTGTGCTTGGAGGAGTATCTGCTGATGTTGCAAGATTTTTCTGAATTAGCTTTCTGGCATTCTGTGACATCACCTCTGGCTGAGTTTTCTGCCCTGTATTACTACGTACAGCTGTAAAGAAAGTTTAAAAGTGCTTAAAGTCTTCAAAATAATAGGCAATTTACTATAAACCTTAATACTAATTTAACAGAAATTACAGTTTGGTTGATACACATGACAGCGCTTTCCATGTATTCTAGGCTTTGCGGAGTGAAACCAGATCTCAAAGGCTATGATCAAGCAGTCATTCATCAGTATTTTTTTGATGAATTACATTTTATGGGCTTTTATAATCTTGGAGAAACTGCCTGTATTAAGAGTTATGATCCCCTCTCTAATATCAATTCCTGGTGGTTTCATGTTTGCACTTGTTCAAGTATTACCTGCAGCAAAGGTTGGCTGATATGTAGGAGCTGAAGTTGGGCTTGAGCATTCATTTGATGTATCCGTGACTAAGGGTGATGCAAAACCCACCAGGTTATTGTAGACACTAGGAAACATAACGGAGTTGGATAAATATTCAGACAATTACTTATGGAAAAGTACCTTTTCTCACTTAAGACAAGGTGACTTTCTTACCTTTGGCTCTGTGTTTTTAGTTCTTTCAAGGTGGGTGTTATTTCCTGCAACATTTCAACATGCTCCTGACTGCGGACTTGACCCATAACCTGAACTAATGTAAACAGAACTGTTTGAATATTATCTTGCCATGATTTATATTCGCCCAAGAACTGCCTAACACTATTCTCATAGGGAACATCTTCACCATCTGCCAAAGCTGCTTCTTCATCCTGTAACAAAGACGTGCAAAAAGGTTAACTGCTATTTTTTGGCTAAGAGAATAAAGTTGAGTGGTTTTAGCCCTTTCAGCCCCTCAGTTTGTCGTTTGACTAATAACCATACCAGTTACATTTTCTGAAAACAGATTTAAAAATTATCAAATGTTTTACTGATTAAGAACCAAGAGGATTTCTAAACACAAAGAGAATGTTTTAACTTCCAATAGAGAGAAAAGGTTCAATTCAACCAAAGCCTGCTTAGCCTAATGTTAGAAAGTTTTATGAATTCTTAGAGAAAATTCTATGTCTTGAACTCCATATGCACAAACACATTTCACTGTTTCTAGATACTTTAAAAAGCACACAGCTACAAAATGTTATTTTTCTTAAACTATACTGACATGGGTTTGAGGAATAAATTTAAGGACGTTTCAGGCATACCTTTGCCATAGCCTTCAGTAGATGTTTGACATCTCCAAGTTGTCTGTTATGACCCGTGAGCACAGTTTTAATACTATCCACCAGATTCTGAATTGTTTCACAAACTGTTTCTATTTGCTGTTCTCTTTCTGTTTGTACTGTTCTCTGTGTAGATATTTCCTGGGTCAACTGCTTGTGAGCAGAGTGAAGCCATTCAGAGCTGCCAATAGGATGTTCAAGACCAGTGCCCTAAAAATAACAGAAACATTTTATCTGTACCCAGAGATAAAATTCATTACTGTGCAGATGCCACTGCAAAGCGTTTAGCAGCTGACAGCATAAACTGTCTCCACACCCCATGTGAAGGTATATATAACACTAATTCAGAATGGAAGACAAGACTGACAACTCCTTACAGTGACTCTATGATGTTTCACGTTTTGCTTTGGCCTTTGCTTACCACCCTCTGAAGCAGGCGGAGCTCCAGGTCAGACACGGAGCTGTTGAACTGCGATGCAAAGGAGCACATTTGTTGACAGCGTTTGAGGAGTTCAAATAATGCAGCATCAAGATTTAAGGCTTCTGCTGTTCTAGTACGTAAACTTTCAAAATGAATGATATTACTGCAAAGGAAAGTGACCTGAAAAATCAAAGCAAGAGTGAGAAAAATTATTCCAATTCAACTGTGTTATGCAAACTGCACTGTTTTCACATCCTTAGAAGTGAGGATTTGAAACACACAGATACCCTCTGTTACAGCAGCAGTCTCATCTCAGGGTCATCCAACCCTGCAGCAATTCTCAGAGATTATTCATATTGTTTTTCAAGTGGGATTCCCAGAAGTATTTGGATATCTATGTTTGGTCTTTAGATGCAAAGCAGAAAAGTATATTCTATATAAATCTCAAGTAGGAAATGAAGAGTGAACACACTTAGTCAACAGGACTGTATTTATTTATATTACCTGACTTGCTCTTTGACTTTCTTTCACTACAAGGTTTCTTCTTTCAGCAATAGTGGCATCAAAATCTTGCAAGACTGGTGCCAGTGCAGGATTAGCACCTCCTGCCCACTTTAAACGCTGCTCAATACTTGCTTCAAGTGCTGCTAGTTTCTCCTGCATTGGGGAAGAAAAAAAAAACCAAAAAAACACACACACACACATATATAATCCATACTGATATATATAATGCCAAGCCTAAGTGGGAAAAAAATTATGCATATATAACACATGCAGATACATTTTCATGCCCAAATATGTGGTATTCATTATAGAAAAATAAGTTTATGCTCTTTTAAACGTTTATTTTCAGTGCACATGGCAACTGGATTTGACTGGTGTGGAAACTTGCTTATCTAGATTTTAACTCACCAGAAAAAAAAGGCCAAAATAATCACATTTCTAGATTAAGAATTATGTAAAATCATAGGAGTCCTCAATTATTTTGCAAATAAGTAAAAAAATTACTACAAACTTTATAACTGAAAAAGGAAATTAAAATTCAGAAAGCTAACCATTATTTATTTTAAACAATGAAAACATTCTATAATACTGACACCAAAAAAAGCTAAAAAGCTGAGCAAAGCAACAGCACACAATCCTTAAGACACAGAATAAGTGATTTGCCCAGATCTACAAAGGAAGCTTCTGACACCTAGCTAGTAAAATGATACTAGGGATGATCTAAGGCAGACAAAACAGGAGCAGGAGCACCCTTCAGAAAGAAAGGTACCTTCACAGATCTGTATTTTTCCTCAAAGAGATTTACTGCTATTCCAGAGAGAATGTTTTGGATGAGACAACAAAATCAAACAAACTACCTGGATATAACAAGGCAATGAAAGAGATCAATGAAATACCCCTACACTTGAGCAAGATAGAAAGACAGATAACAGAACTTGAAGGTGGCAGATATTTTGCAGTTTGTGTTGAAGTCACATTTCAATGTGGTGCTGAACAAACCTCCCCAGAAGAGTCGTACCTGGACTGTGGCAATCGAAGCTTCAATCTGACTGAGTGTGTGAAGTTTCTTTTTCATGCTGGCTAAAATTGCAGAACGAGGTGGAGGAGTGACAGAAATAGCCTGTGGGCGACTGATGAGGAGATCTTCATGCTGCCACTTTAGGAAGATAACAGCAACATTCCATTACCAGTATTGCTCAGCACAAAATACTTTGCTTCATAAGCAGCAATTCTGGTGCTCTGGTAAATTTTTATAAAGGCATTTAAAAGGGCTGCGTGTCAGATGACACCAGTGTGGCTTCAAAGTTCTACATCATTAGAGAACATTAAATTATACAAGCAGTTGTAAATTATGTTTTGCTGGCTTGAATGTTCATACCATTAAACAGTCATTAACTTACTGGAAATTATTTACACCCTTTTTTTAATCTAAAAGGAAAAGCCATCAACATTCAGAAACAGTTCACTTGTGATGCATTAAAATCGAGACAACTTTGCTTACCAGTCTAGGGAATGGTTTATTAACTGATATGGAGAAAGCCTTGTCATTTAACCTACAAATCACTATAAAATGAAGAACACTAATACTACAATACAACTAGATACCAGCGTACGCTTCAAGGTACACAATGGCATTTATCTAAAGCCTCAGAAGGGCATTTTTCAGGCTCAATTTTGCTATTTATATTTTTAATGAGGCAAACAATGGAGCTAGGAGACAGCTAATGCATTAAAACTTTAAAGGAAAGATACAAGACATTCAGCAATGCATGCTGTTTTAATCTTTACAGGATAGTTTAAAGCCAAAATACTTTATAAAGTCCATTTAAATACTCTAGAACTTTTTCAACAAAATATCGAGTTTTGCTGCATTCAGACACAGAAACTCATGCTTACTTTCCACAGGCACAATTCAGAAATAATCTAAGCTGTGACCTTACCTGAAACATGGCAATGTGCAGCTGCACTCTCTGCAGACTGGTCTTGCAGGACGAAATACTGGTCTCAAGTCTGCGCACCAGATCGTGCTTCTTCCACGCGGTGTCGTAAGAACTCGCCAGAACTGTCGCCCTGTTCATCACCAGCTGCGAGAACTTCCCAATCTGGATATTGTGCTCCACAGCTTTCTTGCACAGGTCATCCACAGAAACTTTGCTTTCTGCTCCAAAGTCTTTAGCCTCTACCTGAGCAATGATATCCACACCCAAAGCGCTGATGAAACTGCACAAAGTCAGTCCCAAAGCTTGATTTGGAAGGCCAATTAAAAGCTGCCTCACAAAGTCAGCTGTAAAAGCCTTAATTGGTTTGGCCATTTGATCTTCACTAAAACAAGAGTTCCTGTAAAGGGCTTTCACGTTGACAATTTGAACAGGTCCATTTACTGCATTCTGGTCTTCAAGTGAACTGATTCCTTTAAAAGGAAAGAAAGAGTATTTTTTTAATAAACAAAACATTTGATGCATCTAAAAATATTACCCAACTTAAAAACACAGCAAGATTACAGGGATTTATTTTTAATTTCTGCATCTTTGCCATATATGAAAGTCAACTTACAGTAAAAGTGACCATTTTATGTTCTTCTGAACAGGATGAAAGTGGATAAAGCCATACCAAATATTTGGTAACATTTATTTACCTGACAGAGTTTTAGAAAAGGTACCACAGAGCCTGAAAAATTCTTTAATTGTTTGCAGTCTCTTCAGGAAGAAAATTTCCTCTAGAACTTGCCGATTGTTGTCATCATCAAAGAAGTTCACTTGGGTACTGCGGGCTTCCCTGATTATGTCAATCTTGCGCCAAGCAAGAGGTATCTCCATCTTGTTTAGCTGAGAAATGCAAAGGAGATAGATTAGTTTTGTTTTTCTAAAAGCTTCCTGGTTTCGACTCAAAGAGTAAATCTAAAAAGAACAAATCCATACCTTTTCAATCAATAAACCAAATGCAGTTTCCACTTGAGCAAACATTCCATCAAAAGCTACTAAAAGCATTTGACCAGCTGACATTTTGGGAGTTTCATCAACTGAACCGTTTCTTGGCTGAATCAGTTCACCATACTGAGCATGAAGTACTCTTAAAAGAAAAAAAAAAAAAAAGAGAAAATTTGCATGGTTCTGCTTAGTCCACAAAATCCAGGATTTCCTTAAGCTGATTGATCCCACAGATAGAACAAACTGGAATTAAGTTGCATCTGAACAAGGTGGCCTTTTTTGCAGACTTTTCCCACCCTCCCTGCCCTGTTTCCACTTGAATCCCAGTGCTGGTCTCACAAGAACAGCTAAGGAGACCATATAAGACAAGACTGTATTAAAGGACTGCCTACAAAGCAATAACAGCTACAAAATACAGGAAGAAGATACAGATTGTACTTCCTATAAGCATGATAAAATTATGAATGGTTAGAGATGTAAATATCACCTTTTCTTCCTTGAAAACCAAGCACTGGTTTTATAACACATGCATATATAACTGACTGTGGGGTAAAAAGTTGGAGGATGAGGTCTCAGGGTATGGCTGAGACAGTTTAACCGCTGGTTGCTCCTGCAGGGTGGTCTCATCCCCTCCTTCCCCTGTGTTGCTTTTGACCTGCTCCTAACAGGTTGAGCAGGCTTGCCAATGGGTTAACCAGGAAAAAACTAAGAGAAAAAATGTAAACAATGGGTACAGCAACCTTCACTTGCACCACTGATGGAACCACCACAACTGGCTCAAGGGAAGCAGCAAAATCCCTTGAAGACTTTGAACTGGCTCAGTTGTGTCCCAAGCACTTACACAAAAAGGTACTGTCCCACGTTACAAGATGCACAAGTTCTTCTGTTTGGCTGGGGTTTTGTTTGTTTGCATTTTGGTGTTTTAATCAAGTCACTGACTCATTATGCAAAAGCTGCTCATCAAACCTCGTGACGAGAGGAGTGCCATGGTTACAAGCTCTCCTTTCCACAGGTTCCTCCCACAAACTAATGAACCAGTTCCTATTATTAGCATGCTTTAACTTCAAATATAAAATCACAACTACATATTTTGGAACAAGTTGACTACCGAAAGTCAGCTTTAAGCAAATGTAAATTGCCATAGCTCCATGTTTCCATGTATGCACGTGGATAAACACAAACTCACAGAGAGGAAAACAGTGCACTTCAGACACTGCACTCTGCTTAAGGCTATTCTTGGGCAAGAAAAGCCTACATATCAAATAATAAATTAAGACAAACTAGTGTTATGCAGTCTTCACTCTCTCACATCTGCTACAAATAACAAAGGTGATTTACCTTGCAACATCAATGTAATGAGTATGTGTTTCTTCCTCTAGACCCATAGCAGCATTTCTTAAGTAGGCTTGAAGAGATTCAACCAATGTTTGCAAAGGGACTCCATCAGTTGTTTGCTCTATAAGATTATCCAATTCATGGAGCATACTTTCTAAAGTATACTCTCCTTTCATTAAGCACCTAAGTGCTTCAGGAAAAATGATCTGTCGGAAGTTTGAGTTCAATTCCTGTTGGGGAGTAAAGATGAAAACATAAGAAATTTTCCTCCCTCAAAATGTATATGCGACATCTTTGCTATTTTAGTATTACACCCCCCTGCAGCAGACATTACCTAAAATACAACATAAGGTGGTTAGCCAAGAGTCAAGAGTCTGCTTTTTAACTTTGAAGAAATAAAGAATACATTAAACTCTGTACAAACCCAAAGGCTTGATATTTGTAGTAATGTAGCAACAACTATCTCCCACAGCACCAGCACCTTACAGCAATCCTCAGCAGAGGCTGGGTGGTACAGAGATCACATTTTTTAAACCAATTTCATCAAACTATGCAGCTTTTCTTCTCCATTACATAATTATGAGTGAATTAAATTATTTACTGAATTTATGATTTGTTAAACTCATTGGAGTAGGCAAGGGAAAAGAATCAGAAACTTGCCAGATAGTGATAATTTCTCTGGGGTGCTACTCATGCCAAGGAATCAATGCAGGGAAGGAACAGTACCTCAAATTGCCCAGAGCAATTTCCCCCAGGCAGAATGGTCCAGAGGGCTAAAGGCAGCTACAGAAAGAACTAACATACTGTCTCCAAATGAGACAAGACAAAACAAAAATGCTGGTTATCTTTGACTGCTCAGTGAGCTGCACCTTATCTAAGAGCTCAGAGGAGGGACAACAATGTGTAGGTGCAAAATGTCCACTGCAATGCAAGGAAACTGTCATGCACATTTCCAAAAGAGTTCTGCAATGTCACAACTTCAGAGAGGAAAGAAATAAAGTGATGAAAATCCCAATGCACTTACACAGCTTGGTAGGAAAATATTTCTCAAATACAATACAATGGGGAACCAAAAGCCTTAAAAAGCTATTTACCCCAGCCACAGTTTAAAATCTACATCCATCTTCAGCAGGTGTTTTACTCAAGCTGCCATTCATGGGGTTTTTTTTTGGTTTATTAATGTGGAAACATTTTTAAACCACCAAATTATAAATCCATTTTTCTCCTTCCCAATCTTGGACATAGGGTCTTGTGCAACAGGCTAAAAGAATTTGTTTGAAATTATTTGTTTCAGGTGAAAATAATCACAGAATATTCTGAGTTGGAAGACACCCACAAGGGTCATCAAGTCGAGCTCTTAAGTGAACAGTCCATACAGGGATTGAACCAACAACCTTGCTGTTACTAGCACCATGCTCTAACCAGCTGAGCTAATCTCTGGGTTATAATAAGTAAAGCTTAAGAGGAGCAGAAAACAGAAAAGAAGGCAATTTAAACAGTTTGGGAGTTGTTCTGAAAAGACATGAAGATGGTGTGTCTATAAATCTGATACTAATTGCTTCCTCATGGTTACTTACTTGACAACAGTTTTTACCCTTTGTCATGTATAGATCAAAATGGTTTCTTTCAACCAATAAAAATGTGAACAGCAGAAGCAAATGCCTGTTCAGCTCAGCCAAATACAGCAATCAAGGCTAAGATTTAAGAAAAAAGCATCCCACCATCATAAACAAACATTTAGCCCTCTAAGAAAGAATCTATTAAGAGTGGCTTAGCTGAAGAATATTGGGGGGGTGAGTAACATAAAAATAAGTATCACCTGAAGTGAGATATAGACTCCATTTGCCAAGTGAACAGCTTCTGATGCTTCAATGGGGTTTGGAATATCCAGGTCCTGGGGTACAAGATGACACTGCTTCAGCAACTGCACAAGGCATGTAACATTCCCACTCATGCTGCAAAGCTCCTCCAAGAACCAGGCTCCATCTCTTGAAGTCAAATCAACCAGCTGCTCTCCAGCACTCGATGCTGCACCTTCCATCATCAGATTTCGCCTAGATGAATTATGACACTTAGGACAACGTGCCTGCTGTTGCATTCTTCACATCATTACATCACCTGAATACTCCTTTTATGTGATCTCAAACGCCAACTCATACAAAGATTCACAAGAGGAAACTCACCTTGTCAGCGCACACAGAGCAGAGATGATAACACTGGCCAAGCTCAGCGAGCCCTCCTCTCCATTTTCATGAAGGAAAACTTTTATGCACCGTTCGATTTCTTTCAGCTGCTCCTCACAAACAGGCACAGTGACTGCCTCCTGTTTCAAGCGCTCCACCTGCCTGATGAGCCTGTTGTTGATATCAGCTGCATAGCGCTGCAGGGTCATTTCCGTGGCAGTTATGAACTGACACATGCTCGGAGGGGGCTGAGGAGCGTACTGCATTTCATACCTGGGAAGCAAAATACAGTGACAGAATTTTCCTTTCTCAGGTGCTAGCTAACTGCGTTCTGCTCTGCAACAGGAAAAATAATCTGTGTTTGAACTGTTCCCTTATCACCAACTTCTTATCAACTCTAAAAACCACAAGTAGTTGATGGCCCTAATCACACTTCATAAAGTCCTAGAGTGCATCATATTTCACACCTCTTTGCAAGGATAGAAGACAATTGACACTCCTCAAGGCAAGGAATGAATGGCAGGTAAAAAGGAAGGAAACAGGTTTCCAAGTAAATGCTTGAATACAGAATCACAGAATATGCTGAGCTGGAAAGGACCCACAAGGATCACTGAGTGCAACTCTTATCCCTGCATTGGACCATAGGTCTTGTAAGCTAAGCCATAGCAATCCTGAAACAGCCTGACTTCAGAAGAAAAAAGAACCAGAAATTGCTTGAAAATCTACTTGAAAAAAAAAAATTTAGTCGAATTTTTTTTAAATACCAGAAATTTTTAAAAACCCTGAATAGCACTACCGTAAAGCCACAAACATGGTTCTTCAGTTGTTCATTACAAGGCAATGTTACTTGGTTTTGGTGCTGGAGTACAGAGATTAAACTCCAGAACAGTATTTTAAAGCAGTTTTTCATATTTTTCTCCAAATTTCTAGAATTACAACTTAATCTCATCTTGCTTTATAATTAGATAGGTCCTTGCAAAAGTATTTATTTTAATTAGAAAATTAGAATAATAGCTTGAAAAGGTATTTGAACAACGCATTATTGTGCCAACTTACTTCCTAAAGATATCCTGACATCGCTCTATTGTCATGTTACAAATGAGTTCTTCCATCCAGGTTTTCCACTGCTCTATTCGGTGCTTCTGAAACACAGCTTTTGGATACTGCAGAGCTACTGTTGCATAGTTGTGCAATTGTTCCAGACAGCCACGTAACACTGATCTTCTCTGCTGGAGAAGAGCACCAACTTCTCCTTCCAGTTGCTCACACTGACTGATTAGATGTGCCTGGCCTGCATTTTGCAGAAATGCTGTTGCTGGGACGTAACTTGGAGGACCTTTTAAGAAAGATGGTTAAAAATTAAGACCTATCTCTGAAGCAGACACATTTTACAGTGTACAAGTACTAAGCTTTAACACTTTTTCAAAAATATTCTTTTACTTGTGATAAAGGAAGCATGGAAAATTCATATTGAGAATTTTGAGCACAAGGTACGAAAATAATCTCATGCCCAGCTAGGACTGAAACCAGCAAAGACAGACAAGTTCCTTCAGACAACTTGGCACAGAAATCTTGAAATGCTCTAAATCACCTTTCGAAGAAGCCCCTTTCTTTTCATTTATTACATACAGGTCCTTGCCTTTAAGTTAGAGGATACTCATAATGCCTGCTGATATTAAACTCTAGTTGTTTTCAAACCATTAAAAACATCCCCACAAATACAATTTTATACCTAGATCCATTTGTGTGCTAATTTCTTGAAGAAGACTTGCAAGTTGCGTTGCCTCTAAATTACTGAAAGCAGTTTGGTAATGCGTTATCCACTGCTCAAACTCATTCAGCTTTACTTGGATTGCTTCCTGGACAGCTCTTTGTTGAGACTGCAACTGTGTGTGCTCAGAATACCTGAATTATTGAAGCCACAGAATCAAGTAAGTACTACAAGGAAAAAAATACTTAATGCTACAGAATACATAACCATGTCAAACAATACAACTACCATGTTGATCAGAAAATGAACATAATTACACAGAAGTAACAATGTTGCATTAATAATTGTTTTCCTATACAATAATTAATGCATGTGCATATTCATGCAATTCTCAAATTATTCATTAATTTCAAACAACCATAAAAATAACTTAAAGAATTAGGGACTGAGAATGTGCTGCATATGGTGTCCCATCAGAATAATCCACATAAGGCAGCCATTGATAAATACGACAAAGATCTTTCCATCTTTCTCTTGCCTTTAGGGTTAACTTGGACTAACATAAGTTATATTGATGGAGTGTGGGATGCATGACATATGTAAGATCATTCAGTAGGAAAACAGTTTCAGTAGTTCTTCCGTACAAGGAGTAACCTGCTTATTTTAAGAACAGCTTTTACCCAGCTATTCACCAGTCTCGTATATACACATTTCTAACATTTAACCCCTAAGTACATTGCTAAAACACCAACTGTATTGAATTGCAGTTATTGATCCTGACAGAATTCCCAGGTCCTCTGTACCTGTGCTGAAGAGTGTGGGAGGGATGATCCACTCCTTCTGCACCTTCCAGAAATTCTATCTCTTCCAGTAGTTTTCCTTGCAACTTTTCTACATCTGTCAACTGCTCTTGCAGGTTCAGATACTCTTCTAAACTACTGTCCAATTTTGGCAGCACAGCAAGCATTTCATCTCTATTTTTAAACCAGTTAACCTGTAAACAAGATGCAGATGTTACAGAACTGGACTTAATTCCAGCAGGTAAGAGAAAGTAAGATGGCAAAACTTAACCCTTTGCAATGCCACTCATCTAAGACTGCTTCTAGTGCTACAAATGTTAAATCTTTACAGACATTCTTTGGACTGCTCTCTAAACCTCTATTTTTATTCCCCTAGCCCAGATTCAGGTAAAACCCTAAAACATGTTTTAGAATTAAGCATGCAGAAATTGAAAATTAAATACTTGCAAGTTCAATGTAAGCACTTCCCTTAATACAAACTCAATTTAGCTCAATAGAATTTGTGAACTATTTCTAATAAATTAGCATATCTTCCACCATCCCAAAAATGCAAATAAATGAAATGAAAGCAGAGGCCTACTTGGGTTATAAAATAGAAAATTATTGTAGCAAACTCACCTTTATCTCAGCCACCCTCGAAGAAAAGAGACTACGTGTAATATCCCTTTCCATTTCCCTTTTGCTCTGTTTGTTTTCAGCCTGCTGGCCACCGCCACCATAGACAGCTCCAGCAAATCCTGCTTCACCTCCAGCTGTCCAGTCCACCAGGGGATCATAAACAAAAGCTTCAAGCAATGTAAGCAGAGTCTCTCTCCCACGTCGCATAATATGAAGGACCTGCATCATATTTTAAAGAGACTCATTCTGATTCTGCAATTTTTCTTGTAGAATAGCGGAAATTTTGGTGCAAAATACTGTATTTGAGTAGGTACAGAAATCTGTAACGTATCCTTAACTACTACAGAGACAGAAAGGACACCACAGTGTCTACAAATGCATCTAAACCTGTAGGAATGTCACCAAAACTTCAAGACTGCATTCTAACCTTCCACACAAACTGTATACACCAGGCACAGTTAAGGAAGAAAATTCTCCCTTGTTCAGAGCATTTTTCCTTTTTAAAAATATGTATGGTTATAAAGGATGAGTCCTAAAGAAAGAGGGTAAGCAAAACAGCACAGGAAAAAAAAAGATTGATGAAAAACATAAGATTTTATATCTAGAGCTGGAAGTCCCTCCTTCCCCCCTAAATCACAGCTGTACCACTACTTGCATGTGTGACATGCAAGAATCTGACACTCTTTAGTTTCTTAAATACCTACCAAAGCATATATCTGAAATAAGTCCATCTAAAATCACAGCAGAAAAGGTGAAGGCTTTATAAACCAGCAGCATAATGTTTAATAGAAAAGTTCTAAGACAGTATTTGGCAAGTGATAGCCCTCAGTTTTCAAGTTTCCTAACGTACCTGTTCACAAGACAGCCTGAAAACCCCTTCTACTCCCGTCACTCCAAGTGCTGTTTCAATATTGTGTGTCATCCGGAAGGGAACCTTCTCTGGTACCCTAAGGCTCTTCCCTTTAAGATAAAAATTTAAGTTGTTTCTTTTAATTAGCAAGAAGAGAAACCTTTTATTTGAATAACGTAGAGCATTTTTTAAATTACCTTTTTCAAAGCAAACATTATAATCTATGTGGACAACTTCTCCTGTAGTCATATCTATAAGAACATTATCCAGATGTCTGTCTCCAAGACCAATGATGTAGCCAACCATGGACATAACTGCAGTGGATCTTGCATACGACTTTAAAGAGAGTTTCAGGAAAAAATTATTTGTGGGAATCCTCTGCCAACACATTGGACTGACTACCATCTTAAAACAGTATTTTAAGTGTAAGTGTAAGACAAATCAAACCCAACTTATTCCAAGCAGTTTTCTATTTGTTGTTTGATGATATCTTACAAGAGTTTTCATGTCTTAGGCTGTTAATTCTAATATAATAATGTAGAGTTATCAGGTTTATACCCATTTTTTAATTTCAGATGGTACAATTGCAAACATTTCCTGTTACATCAAACATCAGCAGTTCTAGCTCTCCAAACTCACAAGTATCACTGCTTGCACACATCTCAGGCATTTGTTGTCCCTCATCCCATTAAAACCACAGCCTCTCCAAGGTAAAATATAGTTGTTATGACTCACCTGTGTAACTCTCCACCATTCATCTGGTGTGGTACATGATGACCAGAGCTCCTTAGCAAGGAGATTCGGGGGAGTTGCTTCCATCAGTTCTTCCAGAACAGCCCTCATGACATTCAAGGGCCAGTCACGACGTGACACATCAAGACTTAGCCCAACTGCCTTTAAAGCAGGTCCAATCTTACTGTAGTAAAGTTCACTGGGTCTAGGCACTATTCCAGGATTCTGAGGACTCTGATAAGAGTCTTGAGCCTAGAAGAGGTAAACACAGTAGTTTTATGTATTGCAACTCATTACTACACAAAAGTATTCTGAATTCAGTTTTGGTGAGAGTGATGCCTCTACTGAGGATAATTTTTACAGCTCAGAGAATTCTTTCAAAACTCAATAACTGAAGTCTATATAAACCAAAAAACACGTTGTATTTTGGTCTAACTCTTATCAAACCTCAAAAATCTAACTGTAAAGGTTGTATTTAAAATGAAACGAGGAGGATATGAGATATGGAACCAAAATAATTCTAACAAAGGATAATCCTATTTGTAAAAAACAGTTTTCTTTGAATTATCATGCCGTAACAGTATATTCATGCTACATACTGTAATTATATATAAAGACACATATGCAATTTCATTGACTTTTGGTGAAATCCCAAGAGATATAAATACACAGAACCATTCTCCATTATTATGTACAAAATGCAATCCTTTTATGACTGTGTGATTTACAATTGTGAAGCAATCAAAAACAGACATTTCTCTTCTGCCTTGTTCTAGCTAGGATAAAACACAGTCATTACCTTTTGTGCTTGTAAAGCAGCTTCTCGCTGTTGCCAGCGCTTGTAAAGACCAAACAAAGGTGTAGCTCCATCCACCCACTGGATCAAGCCTGACCTTGTTCCCAGGGGTGTCACAGAGTAGTGCCTTGCATGGAACCGGGGTGTCTCTTGGCGGTTAATGGTAGCAAACATGGTGTTCACAATTGATAAGAACTGCATGATTCTTTCATCGAGATGCAAGTCTTCCAAACCTGTGACAAATTTGTTTCAAGTTTAGTTTCTAGATAAAAAAAATCTCCTAGAGCCCAAAATTAAGCATTTTTTAACCTACTTTATTTCAGGCTATGAGTATCTTTATAAATTATGTAGATTAAGTATGAGTTGTCCAACCTAAAGCTAAATGTTTACAAGGCATTTACCTACTAGAATCACCAGTTTATGCCAGCTCGCTCTGTGAGAGGTACACACAACAGTTACCAACATAAAAAATAGGTCTTTCCCTTTCAGAGAAGGCAAGAAGTCTCTGACGTTCTCTTTGAGGTGCCACCTTAAACTTCTGAAAAATTGCATCCAGCTAATCCAACCAACATGCAATCAGAACATTGTTTCTGATTAAAGCCTTATAAAGAAGGGATTTGAAACACCCTGGACTTAACAGCTTCACAAGTCAAAATTCCTTGAAAACGTATGGTGAAGTGGGAGGTAGAGAAGAGAGAGAGCAAATGCTTCAAACTCCTCTTTCTTTGCACCATTCAGGCAGATAAAACAGAAGTTGCACCATGCAACCTTCCTAACTTTAATACAGTTTAATTTATAGCAAGATACAGTACCTTGTACAAGAAAAATGCAATTACTTACCTTTGAACAGGTAGGGATAGTTCTTCCCATCTGAACCCAGGAAAAGCAGTTTTTTAGGTTTGGTTTTGGTAGGCAGGATTGTGATGGTGCTGCCCACACTGTGAATTGTGACTGTGTCCCTGGTAGATACTTCTCCAGGAAGTGCTATTTCAGTGTTCATCATGGCAGCCAACCAAGGGCTGATTTCTTCAAGTCGTAAGAGGTAACTGGCCCGTTTCTGTGCTCTTTGCTGCAAACTTAGCATAACCTATTCCAAAGAAATTTTTTTCTTTTAGGTAGAGGTTCACCTCAACAGTTAGCATTAAAACACAAAAACACCACTAAACCAGACTTAATGGTGGTTATCTTCAAGAAAGCACAGAGATTCTTCTTAAATTCCTTTCCACCCTTTCTACCCTACCAATCCAAATTGTCTTTTAGGATGACAATGACAAAAACTAATTTATGCAGCAAATATACCCTGTGTAGTGATAAGCACCAAAGTCACAACAAATCATGCTCCTCAAGAGGTTTTCTCACACATTTATAAATATTTGAGCTGTGTTAAAGGCAGCAATCTCCTGTTTATGTATCTGCATGTTGTTTGTTCTGCAAAGCAGAAAGAGATGTACAGGGAAAAGTACAGCATTTGTGTATAAAACCTTGGTTCTGTCCAGTAAGGCCTTTAAAAACCATCAGGGTGACTCTGGATAACTGAGTATTTTCTCTTCAGACCCACAAAAAGCTAAGAGAAGATGATATAATTGACAAAATACCCCTGGGAAGGGTTATCATTTGAAGGCTGCTGTAGAGCCCAAAGACTATACATAGATAAACAGTGAATTGACTTGTTAAAATTTAAATCCACTAAACTCAGATGGCATACTTTCAGAAAAATGGTATTTACAATAAAATAAAGCCCTCTACTTCCAAAGCTAACAGTAACCTGGAGAGTAGATGCAAGATTTGAAAAACTAAGTAATTTCATTGGATAGAAATGCAGTAACACAGTTAATAGGACTTGCCATAGGCAGAAGTTAGTACCCAGCATGCCTGTGTTGAGAAGGCAGATTCAGGCTGCAATTCTGATATGACAAGAGAAGGAGAGGATCAAGCAAAAGGTGGAACAAGAGCAGGAAGAGTCTCTACATTCAGCTGTGCATATCATACCTCTTTAAATGGAAGCCAGCTGCTTCCAGGTTTAGCAGGATTCAAAGGATTTTTCAGTTTCTCTAGTGCATTTTCAATTGCATCTCCATAGTTATCCTGAAACCACTTCTCGTGAGGAGTTTCTGCAGGAGCTGCAGTGATGCTCCGCACGTGTTCCAGAGCAAACACAATGGGCTTCATCAGAGCTGTGTGCTTCTCACGCATGATTGCTATTTTCTCCTCTCTGTCAGAAAAGAAAACAAAAACCACCAAAATTTCCTCTTCATGCCATAAAACCAAGTTACCTCATCATCAGAGCATTAAAAGGATAAATGTGACATTGAAGAATTCACAAAAATTATTACATCTCTAAAATAAGGTCTTCAGGATGATCATATTAAGAGTATTTCATTCCACATTGAATGCATGCTCCTGTGAACCATATTAAAACGTTCTGTTTACTCCAAATATCTGTATTTACTTTAATCTCTAAACAGATTACTCCCTTCAACATGCTTGTCCTCATTTCATCCGACTTGGAAATCAAGAACTATAGGATCTCAATCCCCAACTTAATATGCAGATTCTAACACATATTACTAAGAAATCCCAACACAGATTTACAGGTAGACTGTTGCTGTTTCTCATTTGATTAGCATACAAGCTGTAGCATCAAAATGTTCCTGAAATAAGGTTGTAGGCTTACAAAGCAGTAGCTTGGACAGTATGAACTCAGAAACACCACCACTGTTGGTTTGACTGTATGCTTCCCAAGAACAAAGTTATGTTGCCCTCTGAACTGTCAAAATTCACATACTTGCGTAAAGTGTTATTGTTCTGGACCCTCTTGACTTCATCTTCCAGCTGCTGAATCCGTCTGAGGACGTACATGTGCTGCTGCAGCAAAACTCCCAACCAAAGTTCATCCCAAAGAACCGTAACTCTGCGCAGCTCAGCCACCAGCATCTGAACCTGTGTAAAACAAGATTCACTTCTTTTAAAAGAACTAGTATTCAGACTTATTTTTGTAAGTGAACAAGTTGGAAAAAGATGACAGTCTAAAGCAAAGACATATCAAACTTCCAGCAGGCCAGCCTCCAAGATAAACAAATGACCTATTTTGTGGCTCAGGTACCCAAGTAGCATACATTTGGATTATTTACCTGCAATACCATTGTTGGATTTGCAGCAGAGAGCTTCTCCACAATTTTGCTGTAGCAATCCTGCATCATTGCTTGATCTTCATTTAATCCAGCTTTTGTATCATCTTTACTACTTTCTTGAGAAGCTGGGGTGCTCCCTCCATCACATTCACCACCCAACAGTTCTTCTCCTTGAATATTTCCTAGCAAAGTAGGGATGGCAGAAGGTAGCTTGTTTCCTAAATTAAAAATAGATATTAAAGTATTAGCTACAGTAAGATATACTACTCCATAGTTCACTTAGCATCAAGTCCCCATATTACATTAAGTACTAGCAAAGTATATGAAGAAATGCAAAACCAGAGTCTTATTTGTCACTTTTGTAAACTGGATAAAAGGTATCAGTGAAGTCCTATAATAAAATAATTCTTCAGACAGAAAGCATCAGTTACTGAGAAAAAACCCTCAAACACCTCAGTATCATTTCATCCAGTATATAAAAACATATTACTTAAATTGATTTGAAGACTTATTGTCATCTCCATACCTGATGTCTGGGATTCACTGCTAAGTGAAATGGTCCCCACTATTGCAGGATACAGTATGAGATGAGGAGAATCCTGAGCCACTCGGCACAGTAAGTTGCAAATGCTCTGACGAACATACACTTCTGGGTGATTCAGGCGGGAGAACAGCTGGGGTATAATACCTGCAGAAGAAAAAAGGAAGTGTGCTGACAAGGCAGAATTTTATTTTAAAATCATCTTCTTTTTTTTTTTGCATTGTGATTAAGAAATAAAAAAAGCACAAATTTACAAAAACGTCCAAAATTAACATATATTCACCTCTCCAAGGAGCAGTAGGTGTAGTTTCCAGCCCATGCTCTAGGTACTGCCTAAGTTCTCCAGCATGTTTCACAAGCAATCGTAACAGTCTTAGGGTTGCCATTACAATAACATCATCAGTGCTTTGCTCAGAGGTGTTTCTTAAGTGCAGTCTGGGATCTTCTTCATCAAGTGGAACCTTGAAACAAAAAAATACTCATCTAAGTTAAGTATATAGCTTATTTAGAAAAGTTTGTAACTAGATTTCCTCATCAGCATCAACACTGACCTGACCAGCATTGAGTTTGAGGAAGGTAAAGTATGCACTGCAGGAGAGTTTATAGAGACTGAAGATTCTGTCTACAACTTTCCTCCACACTTTAATTAATCCTTCTGTTGCATTTTCATCTAGATCTGAAAGCCAGGGACAACTTGTTAATAACTGACGCCATATCACATCCACCATATCATCTTCTTCGTTGTCCTCATTTTCAGTGATTTGTAGAGTCATATCTTCATCCTAAATGCAAATAAAGAGCACAATTTGGTTGAGCCATCAACAATTTCTACTAGCAATATCAGTCCCTAACTCAGATTTTGTCTAGGCAACTCATGCAACTGCACTATTTGATCACATTATCATACAACAGATGTGTGAACACTTAGCTAACAAATAGTTTCTTGCACTGTCTGAATTTTAACTTAGGACATTTAGAAGAATTAACATGAATCACAGGTATATGAAAAATAAGGTTCACACTAAAGCTGAACATTTTTTAAGTAAGCAAATTTATACTTACTTGAATCCCAGCTGGACGACACACTGCCTGCCCAAGAATCCCATAGATTTTCTCTTTATCTTCCTCTGCAATGTTGTCTGGAAGCAAGTTCTGAACCTCAGATTTTTCCCGGGGCAGCAGACGAACACCTTCTCCCTGACTGCAACATTTAATGAATTATTGATCCCTGTTACATTGGCATTTGTAGAGGTACTGAAACCACTAGGACTGTATACATAGAACTCCTTGAAGGAAGAAATCATCTCTAGCTCAGAATTAAACTCGCTTTTTACAGAGGGCAAATAATCAAGAGAATATTCATTTCTCTGCTCACACGCGACTTTGGATCACAAACAACAGTAATCATAAATACATAGCTAGGATTTATCTTAAGAAAAATAATTGTAATGCATAAATTTAAACATTAGGATGAATTTACCTGGCATTATCAACTACTTTCCTGCCCCATCTATAAGCCCAGCTAGCCAGGGCTGCCCAAGACTTGGCTACTTCAGGTGCCTGTACTGAAGACAAGTGATACAGCTGGCCCAAGATGAAGTCTGGTTCTCCAACTCCAATGTTTACTGTGATAGGAGAAATAGAGCAATAGCTGTTAAGGTGTAAAACCTGCTTCTAATTTCCTTAACACAGAAAATAACAGCAACACATTATGAACATCACTTGAATGAGAAAAATGTCACAGAAATATGACGGAAATATTAAGGTGTTTGGGTTTTTTAACTGTATATAATTATCTATTGCACAAAACACACAGTTTATATGTGTATTAGGAAAACAAATACAAGTGATGGAGAACTTGGCCCTTATCAGTATAACTGGTGCTATCCCTTAACAGAATCATCAGTAACTAATTTAAAAAAGAATAAGAAGGAGGAGAAATCTACCTGTAGATTCACTTTCAATCCTAGGATATTCTTCTTCTAGTGTATTAACAGCTGGGAGATCAATCAAATTATATATGTTTTTAGACAACGTAGACAGACCAGTGTGATTCTGCTGCTGTCGAGCTCTATATACTTGTTTCAACTGTCCTGAAATCTCTTTCCATTCTGCTTGAATCCACTTAGCCAGTGTGAGAATAGATTTAGCAACTGCATATTCAGCTTTGGCAGATTTGCAGAAAGATATGGCACAAGAACTCAGCATTTCCATGGCATGTGTAGACTGACCTGCGTATCATGAGAAGCAAATCTTCAGTACTGTGTTAACATTATTCAAAACCCTTCTGAAATTCAATGTGTTCAGATACAGCTTGTAGCAATGTATTTTTACACAGAAAATTCTCTTTTCAAGTTAAAAATTACAAGTAAGAAAAGGCTTGTGAAAACATTTCCAGACAGACAACAGTTAACAGGATGAAATTAGTTCCTAATGATCTTGGCCTATTATGATTTCTTCAAGGTCAGGGCAACTAGCTTGGTTATAAAGATAAGAACCTCAAGTCACTACAACACAATTAACCAACACTCACCTGCTGTGTACAACAATTTTGTTTTCTCAATATCAAGTTCAGGACCCCATTTTTCATCTATCTGACCTGGTGCAGACAACTTTTTAAAGTGCTGGACTAAGTCCTGTGCAGTGGTGGTTTTCCCCAGCTGGACCTCGCTGCACTGGGCAAGCAGCCGCGTAGCCAGTGCGATATTCCCTCGTTTCCGGGCAAATTTCGCTGCTGTTAAGCCCAGTTCCATTAGATGGCTTTTAATTGGGACTGTTGGTTCTGAAGGAAGCAAGACATTGTCAATAGAATTATTAAATTATCTGGTACACACAGATAATTTCTGCCCAATGCATTCTGTCCATGGCAATCAGTAAAAATCAGTTCTTCCTTAGTTTCTAACATGTCCTTCAGAAATTCAGATGTTTTGAACTTCTGTCTAGAATATTTATACACCCCCTCTGAAACACAAAATATATCCACATTATTTACTGGGCAAAAGAGATTCTTTTTTTCCACTATAACTATTCTTCTTAGCTAATAAACCTACTTGTCCCAATAGAATTTTTTTCTCCCATTACCTGTTATTACACTGCACATCTAAGTGCCTTTCGTGACCGTTTTTAAAGACCCACTATTCATACTGTTGAAGTGTTCAAAAGTGAAAGCATTTAAAGTACAAAAAGATGAGCAAGTAAGGTGTTATTAGGAGAGTACAGAACTGCTAAACACTTCAGAATACATTTTGTTCTCTTTTTAACACTGCCTACATCACAGCAGTAATTGAGACAAAGTTGTAAAGCAAAACACCCAAATGACAAAAGTTGGTTTTTAAAAAGTAATCCATCTAAATAATAGAAAAAGGCACAGCTGCTGCTTTCAGCAGACAGTTCGAGTTCAAATCCTGCATTTACTTTTTGTAACACTAAAATGAGAGCTTACAGACCTTTAAGCTTTTCCATCAATTGATTCTGGTACACCGTGTACCTCAGTGCATGCATCCATGGCCTTACATCGTGCTGTTTGCATGACCTCAAGGCATCATTGAAGAGAGGTACAAGACAGTCCTGAAGAGGCACAGAAGTTGCATAGTTGTCATGAGACAACCTTACTACAATGTATTTTCACTTAGTGCAATAAAAACATTCTTATTTGTATCAGCGGCCACACTTTGCCAATAATAAAACCTTAATGTGTTTTATGCTTGATTTTCAGAGGACAACACTAAGAATTGCTCAAAATCAAGCTGAATTTTTTTCTCAATAATGTCATTAGTAATTACAACTAGACTATTCATACTGGTTGGAATCTGAGTTTTTAATTGCTGAAGTGATTTATTAGAATATTTTCAAGTTGCTTTTAAAGTTAATTGCGTTTGTTGCAGGGATAAGTGTTACAATGTATTTAGAGAAGAAATACCAACACTTCTCTAAAAAGCAAGTGTCAATAGAACTTACAAAATACTGTAATTGAAAGAGTTGTTATAACTACAGAAAGAAGCCCAGCTGAGATGTAAACTTATAAAAACTTGGACCAAGGCACATTAGAAAAGCCAATGAGGTTTTTTTACACTATGGTTAACAACTGTCAAAACAATTAACATATGTTTTATACCCACTACTCCACAACATAACATGGAGAAAGACATTACCCCAATTTAGGTTCTAAACACACAGATATACCTCTGATGTCAGCCTGTTGCAAACAGTGTTTTCCAAAGCAGAAGAACAGTACAACTGAAGAGTGCTCAACACTGGTAAGGACTGAGACACAGTGAGTGTGGAAAGCCTCAAAGGCCCAATAGCAATACGTGATGTTTGCTTCAAGTACTTGATAAGATTTCTGAAATAAAAGGATCAGAACAGTAATTTTTGTTGGCTACACTTTGAGAGTAAACAGTGATATCAAAATCACTGAAGAAAAACCAAATTCCACATCTTTAAAAAGAGGATGTCTTGCGCTATCATGTAGAAGTTGAAATACTTTATTACTAAACTGACAAGCAGAATTACTTTATCAATTCAAAGGACTTTAACTTGGAGTTTATGTAGTTGATAAACATCATCTTATTTTTCCGCAGTAAGCTTAAAACTCACAACAGCTAGGACTGGCAGCAAACTATTATAGATGCTGAAGCTTTAAAAAAAGTTATGTTTAACAAACTGGAACAGGTTTTCACAATGTATTACATTCATTCATAGCACATTTCAACTTACTCAGATATTGACTGCCACTTCTGCTCCTGTTCTATGTGGTTTACAGCTGTTGCCAGACATACTGAACTTCTCAAAAGCTGCACTTCAACTGCTTTTTGAAGTTCTCTTGGATCGGGACTTAGCATATTAGGAAGGAGCTTCTTCATGTCTATGTAGAAATTAAGAATTGAAACCAACTAGAACTGCCAAATTTTATCAAGTTTCACCAACTGAGAATGCATTTTTGACAGTAAGGAAGTTTGGGAAAAAAACCTCTTAACATACGTATTTCATATGTATATGTATTCATATTAGAAATTCATGATAGATTACTTATAAACAGTCACATTAACTCCAGAAAGAACATTTGTATCAACATTTAGGATGACCACTGACAATCATTTTGAAACTTGATTCACAAAGGTTATGGTCAGTCCAGTGAACACAGCAAACTGCATTCAGAAGTTTCAGCCTGTCATTTACAGAGACAGATATATGAAGAAATATTTACTTTTGTATTTGAAGTAACATTAATTTATGCATTTATACCTATTTTTTCTTTGGATCCCCCTGCAAGCAGGTTGATATTTTCTCCTGGTAATAACTCTAGTTGTTCAGTGCACTCAGTAAGTTGTCCAGACTCAAAGCTGCTCAAAGATCTGCAAATCAATGTTTATAGTTTTATTTTCACATTTTTTACTTTACTCCAGCTGCTAAATATATTATTCAGCAAACAAAGACTCAAGCCTAACTCCAAATCCTATAGACCACTTACAATGAATTCTGAGCAAAAAAATTCCAACTTCCACATAGATCATTAAAAGGCACGTGCCCAACAATGTGGCCTCTGAAATAGTACCACAGGTAACAGTGGGTTTAGTTCAGAAAAATACCAGCACTCAGAAATTACACATTTTCACCTTCCTAATGAATTCACTGCAGTAAGAAAAAGGATCACCCCTTTCTCTGAGAGAAGCAGCCACCTTGTCAGAACTACAAGATTTGATTTCACTGCTTCCTTCTATGCTTTTATTTTCAAGTCAAGAAGTTTCAGCTAAAAGGATTTTATGATGTTTACCACAATAGTACAGGGATGGAAAGCAATCAAGTTGTCAAATGAAAAGGACCCTTAAACCTTGAAGGACTATTCAACGTCCAAGTATTTTTTCATGAACCAGACAAATATCAAGGGTCAGGAAATAAATGCACAAGCTCCAATTCTATATTTCATTCAAAAAAAAGAGAAACAAAACAACAAAAATAGCCAAGGCCTCTTCCCTCTGATACATTTTACATTAAATTACTGCATTAAAATATTTAAGAACTGTATCACTGAAAGGCATTTTATTTTCTGCTATTATTTAAGTTATACAAAAGGATGTATACTCTGCTAAGAGAAGCAGAATAAATTTGGCATATTTTTCCTCTGAGGAAGGATGTTTTTCTTGAATACTAAGATGCCTCAGCAACCAGAAAGCCACAGTAACTATTTAGAACAATATTACCTCTTCACTCATCTGTAAATATCAGAGCCAAGTTTCCACTCTCTCAAAAACACAACTTTCTTATTTGCATGCTTCTGTTTAAAAACTGACATTTTCTAAAATCCATAAAAACTTTAATATTTCCTTTCTAAATTAATAAACTCCAAGGTACTCTTGAATAAATTATATCCTTACTTTATGTAGTTAAAATCTGCTTTCAGATTGATTGAGGTATTACTATTGCTTTTCTTCAATTCATGGACCATATTTTGCCACTCCTGAACAGCAGCCCAGTCCGCAATGGAAATGTAACATTCACATGCCTTGTTACCCAAGTAGTTTATAACTTCAGGTGAACAGTCACTTGGCTTAGTCAGAACAGTTTTTCTAGTTTCTCCTGTGAAATGAAAAAAATTATACATACACACACTTCAATATATATTTCTAAAACAGCAGTTCTATTACTCAAGTGTAATGTCTCTGTCTTTTGTCAAGAAAAACGATTTTTTAAAAATCAAATAGTTACACAACGTTTACAGTATTCTTCCACTGACACTTTTTCTAAGGAAAGAAAGAGAACCTTTTCAAAGGCAGTTTTGGAAAATTTTACTCCATATCTGTAAAGAAACATCAAAACAGAACAACTAAATTAGGAACAAAGAAGGTTCTTTTTCAAAGATGAAACAGAATACTGTAACCAAGTCTTAGTTAAAAACCTCTGTGCAACTAGTGCATTTATGATTCAATTTTGTCATAGATACTAAAGTTTATGTTGCAATGACCAAAAATAAATTAGAATTAAATTAGGAAGTTGCAGAGTATTTTACCTATTATTTTTAGCTTCATTGAGCTAGATCTCAGTACTGCAAGCCTTCCTATCTACATATAATACTGGTTTCAATGGCATTAAGTGGTTCAGTTTAACTGCAGACAGAAACAGGTTTTCAGATTCCAGAGTCAGACATGACCATGGCTGTATCACTGAACGTTCTTATTTTATGTACATACACTTGCAAAATTGTATTTCTCTTAAGGTGAAAACAAACAATACTGACCATTCAGGGAATGCTTTGGGCTGGCATTATTCACACTGTTTGAATTGGCCAACTTCAGAACAGTCTTGTCAAAGCCTGTTATAGAGCAATCCACTCCCGTCATGGAGCACAGGTGCTCCTGGTATTCTGCAGTTGCTTTTTCAAACCTTAAACAGTTCAATATTTTAGTCAGCATTTTAAAGAACCAGGTTGGTTTTTTTTTTTTGTAAATAGACTATATTTTAAGCATTTCTTTACCCTGATACTCAAAAAGTTCATGTCACCTTCAGCAAAAGACAGGGATTAATGTAGGATACAATTACTGGCTAAATTTCCAGGTTATAGCATAGGATAAAAGCTTGTCCAGTCAAGTTTTAAAGTCAACTTCAAGGCAAGTACAAACAAAAGGAAATAAATTAGTTTTATATTTGACTGTTACTCTTTTTACCTGAATGAGTAGAGTTGAATACTGATTAAATATCTATCATTTACTAGAGGACTGTAGAACTGGCTCTAGGGAAACAATTCACACCTTAAACTTGACATTTCTGAGAAAACTCTCACCTATTACAAAACTGCGTGTGATTTTAAGAAATCTTACAAAAACAGGAAAAAGATCACTATAAATTTAAAGTCTCTATGTTTGTTTGGGGAATTTCACATGGGAGGTAAATGAAAGTTGTCTCTTACATTTCATACAGAAAAAAGGATGCATTCCTTTAAGGAGATGGAAACACCAAAATGGAGGCACACCCCCATCTGGAAAAATGACCCACTTATTTGTATCTGCATCCAAAGATGCTCTACTGCAATAGATGTAGAAACCCCACTTTTTCAAAGCTGATCTAAAATTGCAAGCATGTCCCTCTCTTGGCAAATTGAGGCAGATAAGCAGATAAGCATTTATTAGAAATGTCAGTAGAAAATAATGTAAATTAATACAATGGAAAATTAAATACAATATGAAAACAGGATGGTTGTGTATGAAAAACTAAGAAAAACAATTTAAAAACACAAGTTATATTCAAATCCTGATAACTCAGTTAAAACTAATAGCTACAATACTTAGAAGTGCAAGATGCATTAGGTATCTCTGGAATGATACACTGACTTTAATTGACATGGAAATTAGATCAGCAGCCTTGACTCATCCCACAATTTAGAAGACTCAGAAATAGAACTATCCATAAGAAGGAAAAAATGTCCCAGTTTGTAGCATCCAGTTATTTAAGAAAACTCACCGTCCTTCTGCTTGTTGAGCTACAGAATTGATCCAGGAGAGACTCTTCCCAACCACAGCAGAAGACCAGACAGCGATACCCTGAATAGCTTCAGGACAGTGAAGCTCACATAATGCTTCTACCAGCATCATAATTGTCACTTCAAATTCATTTCCCTAAAGCCAAACAAAAAGTGTTACTTAACAAAACCCATATAAAACAAGAGTTATATATACATGTGGGTAAATACTTGAGAATGGTGAAGCATTTTATTATATGCATCTATACAAGTGCTCCTCATATCCATCCACTGCACTGCCTTTGGAAAAGCAGGGATGCCAAGGTAAGAGTATGTGCTGTGAATCCACAGCTTGAATGTCAACAGTTAGCAATCACTATGTGATGGGTTGTATCTATGAGAATTCAGAAAGGAGCTTGAAGTAACAAATACCTAATCAAACCTCCTCTGATAAAATATTTAAGCAAATCAAATCATGTACTGAAGACACTATTCGCCCTTTTCAAAAAGGATTTAACCACTTTATCCACTCATACCATCCCTGTTAGTTACTCATAGAGGAAGGATACCCTTGTGATACAATCCCCCTCCTCCCCATACCCACAGATAGGCAGACATTACACTACCACAAGCTTGGGAAGGCCTCATACTAATGCAGCACCAGTTTCATAAGGTTTAAGTAGGACTTTTTACTTAAGAAACAGCTCCATTCAATATGTGAATGAACTATAGCACTCATTTCTGGGTAGTATTTGACCACACATGTACAATACATCCTAATCTCCAACACACTGACTATAAAAGTCTGTCAATACAGGAGTTAAAAGTGTTAAATAACACATTCTTTTACATACCACTTGGTTTAGTAACAACTGATTGCCTTAGCTTAGTTCTTTTAGAATATCATGGGAATACTTTTGCAGTATCTACAGAGTTTGAGAAGAGAGTACCTGAGAGATACTATTATTAGTTTTCATTTCTGTGAGTAAATCAAATCCATGCCTGACTGTCACAGCAGGTTGTCCAGCCAGCAATCCAACTCTCATGATGGAAAGTCTAATCCGCGTCAGCCAATCTTGGCATGTCTGACGATTTGTGTAAAAGAATGTCCTGATAACCTTTAAAGACAGAAAAGGTCTCACAATACCATTCTTCTGAACGAACCAAAATAGCTACATTAAGTAGTATTTATAATAATCAAAGGCAAGAAGGTTTGTTTTCTCAGGTCAAGAAATAAAGAAAGGGGTAGAATTCTGCAGCTTTAATTTTATTAATGCAAATGGTCTGAAATCACATGTAGCATCCAATTGTCAAGTCACACTGGCAAACTAAGTCTTTACACGAACTGACTATAAATTATGCCTTATTGTCATGTCAAAGTCTAGTAATTAAAGAGTTTATTTCAACAAGGAAGAATGTTTTGCAGTTAGAACTACACTGAAGGGTATGTTGCTTATAAATAATTACTACATTCTTCAAAAGGCAATTTAACGTCTTAAATAACTGTTACTTTATAACAGGACTGCTGACAATCTACAAATCAGCCATTGCTACAGATCAGAGGTACTACAGACTTGCTCGATTTGTACCACTACACAAGCTGGTACTCCAGAAATAAAGTCTGGTTTTACATGTGTTCTAGGAATAAATCCAAGTCAAAGCCAGACTATTTTTAAGAGCCTCAAACTTTGTTTGAGAAGTTCTTCTGAGGTTTCATGGTTAAGAATGGAACAACCCTGAAAACACTGTTCATTCAATAGCCAAGTAACATCAGACAGACGTACCTTGGGTGGGGAGGTCAGGGCATTGGCACATCCTTCATATGCATTGTACATCAATTTTTCTAAGTTCTCTAAATACTGCAGAAGGAGAACAAGCCTAAGCTGGTTGCTGCTGTGTCCTTCATCATTGTCTGCAGTAGTCCACTGGTTGACATCTTGATCAGGGTTTAACGTATGGGCTGCAAGATTCCTAATAATACCTACACATTTCACCAAAACATGAGGAAAAAAAGAGTTACCAGACGGTATTGTACTTAAACATGCCAAGGGATAGAAATGCTAGTTCTCAAAATCCGTCAAAATACAGTATCTAAATTAATCTATCAAAATTAACAGGAATTATGCAACATCTTTACAATCTATGATCACTGAAAAATAAAGCCATTGTGCTTCTTGCCTTGGACATGAAGGTCTTAGCTTCACAACCCTATAAAAAATCCCATTAAAATAAACTGGTATTTTATTTTACCTTCAATTGTCTGAAATGTATCTTGGGCTCTACCCAGAGGAGTTCGCAACTTTGAAAGAACAGTGAACTGAGCTGCTTCCCAAACAGCCCATTGCCAGAGCACAGCATCAGTCTTCAACAGGTTCCGAGGGATGGTTGGCTGATCTCTCTTATCTATTCTTTGACAGCTATAGAATAACCTTTCTAACCAATTATCCTTCCTGAAAGGAAACATCAGGATATTAAGACAAGTTCATGGAGTAACAAATTCATACTGGACACACACTTCATCTTCCTATCGCTCTCAAACAAATCTCTCACAAAATTATTTCCAAGCAGCAATGTTCACAGGCAAAAACGCAGAAAGGTGTGTATCTAAGGCATTTATAAATACCCAGAAATACAAAAAAAAAGATTGAAAGTAATACAATGTAATTTGTAAAAATAATTACAAATTTTAAACTAAATATAACTCAGGATTGTTTTCCATAAATTCAACATTCACAGATTTCAGTTCTACAAGAAGTTCTTACCCAGTTCTGTGGAGGTTTCCATACAAAATAAAACTAATCACATCAGAGAAATCCTGTGGGTGGAATGTATTACTTGGAGCTTTGCTCATATGACTTCTTATAGCCAAAGAAATTTCCTGTATTTCTGTGTGGGTACGGTTACTGCAGGAAGAAAGGGAAACAATTCATGCTGTAATCTACTTGAAAAAATTTTAAAAGTTGTGCAAAAAAGTTACACACATCCATATATGCAATCGCTAGAAATAAATGTAAGTTTTGGTATTAAGGCAAGGTGCTTTCAGAGTTCAGATCTTCAAGGCAAATTGTAGGACATAATATTGCTGAAGCTCTAAATAACACGGACCTTACAAGTACCCATATTTCCTTCAAGAAGTGATGCATAACTTAATCAAATTTGCTAATTACTTTGTATATTACCTACTTTTCTTAAACCTGTCAAGAAGTAGAAGAGATAGCAAGACACTTCACACTTTTTCATTTTAAATAAAGAGTATATGATGACATTGCACTGGCATTATTTTTCAGGTAAGAGTCACTGAAGAAAGAAACTAAATCATTCTTTATAGTTAAGTTCATCTGAACAACTTACCTCAACACAACATCCAAAGGAATTGACTTCAGAAGTTTCCCAAAAGCTTGTCTTACACGAGCACCGCTATGTACTAGCTGAACACGACACACATCAACACACCTGCAACCAAAAAGGAAAAACTGTGATAAGGTCTCCATGAATAGCAGAATTCAAATAACATACAGAATTCTGTGCAAGTACCTTTGTAAAAGGTCATCTGGAAGGGAGGAAGACAGGGCATGGAGGCTACTACATGCTTGAAGACAAATGTTCACATCTTCCAGAAGTGCTGAATTAAGAAGTTGAAAGGGGAAAAAAGTTATTCTTGCTGAAATTAGGTAACCTCTGCATTACACTCTGCATTACATTTTTACAGCACAGCCAGTAAAAGGAGACACAGGCTTTAAGCAACAGTTTTCCTTTCAATAACAAGTAAGTGCTTAGTAAGTTACAGGCCTTTTTTAACTGCTGACAGATAAATAATTCTGTGTTTTCCACACACTGGCACTATAGATAATGTATTTCAATGATTAAAAAACTAAGGTAAAGTTAATAACTCCTGGCCTTGGGAAGTTACTACTTTTGCTAGTACTATGCACTATGCATTTGTTCCCATATTTCTGTTTAGAGGTTTTGAAACTGAAAATATCACATCACATTATGAAACAGTTCTAGTGCCTTTGATATAATAATTTGTGATTAAGAAATTGATCTACCAAAAATGTCAGTGACATGTCAAACCTTAAAGATTGTTTTTTAAGAAAATTGTTTACTTAAATAATAGGCAGGGATCCATTTGAAAAACATTATAAAACAAGCATAAGTTTTTGCAGAATAAAAACTTGAAGCATCCCTAAAGTAAATTAAACAAGTACAGTTACTGGTATCAGTGGGACAAAGCCACCTCTGTACTTAATTTTGAAATGCAAAAGACAGTTAAGTAGAAATATGCAGTATCTTACTGTTTGCTAAAAGTCCTTTACAAAACTTATGAAAAGATGGGAGAGAAAATAATGGTGCATATGTTTCTGATTTTTTCATCAAAAGAGCCACTTCCAAAGCCCACGTCGTAAGTAGTTTCCTTCAAAAACAAGAGTATTAGTCACTCTACAGTTACAGAAAGGTACCTTCCAATATAACTTAAAACTACGTCACATTACAGAGCATCTTATACCATAACTTATTTTTATAAAAGGTATTTCATAACTTGAAACATATCCCCAGTTTTCACAACATTCTGGCAATACAGGATGGCAACTGTTGTAAAAGGGTACTTTATTGAAAGAAAGGGTTTGCTCACTGAAAGTTTGATAACTCTGCTTTTACTGTATAAATCTTAGGATGGTTTAAACTCTCCTAGCTTTCATGTATAAAAACATGCAGCTACTTCCTCTACAAGTATTTCATTATTAAAGTTTAAAGGACCTGAAATACTTGTCTGGTTAAGTTTACCACAAGTTTTACAGATTAAAATTATCCTTGTTTCTGAATTAAGGCATCCTACTGGAAAAAAAAATTCCCCATTCATAAGAAAATGTTAAGTTACCTGGTATCTTGAGTAAGGTTATCCTTCTTAAGCAGTAGCCCCAAAAGGTTTAGTATGATTGAGAAATGTTTTTTTGTTGCTGTGGTTACAGTACTAATAACTGCTCCGTCAAACAGAGAGGGAGAGGAAGAACTGAGGCTACTGGATATAAAATGGTCGTGCCTGAAAAGGGGAAAGAAAAGTATAACATATAAAAACTACCCCAAGAATCAGGGTACTTCCTTGAAGTTTACAGGAGGGAGGAAAAACAACAACAAAATCCAGCAGAAGTTCAAATACACCCTCCCAGTAACCACACTGTGTCAAAACCCAAATATTTTGATCCCTAGTCTAAAAGAACAAAGCTACAATTTTACATGAGTCCATGCAGCCCAGTAACCTGGTTTCAACTGTCTGGTATCCAATGCTTAGTGAATAATCAAAATCAAGACATGTACAGAATAACAGTTACTTGGAAACATTTTGTATTAATAAGGTCTAAAATGTATTTATATCTATTGTTTACATCTCATTACTTATCCTGGATCTCTCAATAAGGAAAACAGAAATAATCTTTCCTTATTTACTTTCAGGAAAAGTTCTCCCTCAGTTATCTCTACTCAAACACAAGATTTCTAATCTGCCTTTGAATAAAGGCCAGCTTTAAGCCAGGATATGCTTTCCTGGCTGAGACACACCTTCCCTGCAATTAATGAAAGTAAAACTTAACCAGGGAAGTCTGGGCAATAGTTTGATTGTAATTGCAGCTTATTTAAATTCATCCCTCCAACAACCTACTTTATTCTGATCAGTCCATCCTAGTGCACTTAAAATACTAATGACTTATTAAACGTCATACCTGGAACAGTGTGAATACAATGTATAGAGCACTGCATACTGGACAGCAGGAAAGTGAACTGCTATGTCGCCATGAACAATCATCAGATTTTTACTCAGCAGTGCAAACACAGTTGGTGAAAGGGCCCACATCTAGAAAACAATTGCAACATAAGCAAAGAAACATAATAAACAGGATCTATTTTTAAGTGTCATTTCCATACCATTAATAGGTTTTGCTTTTTCCCTGGGGAAATAATTTAACTCTATTATTTTCTGACCTTAATTGTAACTATTTTCTTTGCCCTTTTTAAACAGTCTGTTAAAAGTAGTCCATGTTCATATTTGGAAAGATCTGGAAAAAGTGTTTTCACACGGCTGATATACTACCAAGGTACACACTAGCTGCTTTTATCTGTCTTGATTTTCAAAAGCAATTACTATGATGATCTTAGAATCAATCCATTAATAACTCTGTAAGATGCTCTTCCCTAGAAACTGCTTTCCATTACACACTAGAAATACAATCCATCCATTATGTTTCGCTTAAGTTTTAATTGAGGAAGTTTTTCTATAACAAGTTAGGAGACAAATATGATCATTTTCATTATTCATATGGGCCCTACTGGTGTAATACAACAGGGTGCATTTTGAGTAATAAAGTACTTTTTACAGTTATTGCACAAACTGCATAGAGTTTTTACTCACCCCAATTAATGAGTTTTTAGCATTTCCAATAGTACTTAGAGCACTGAGGTCAAATATAACAACAAACTTGGCGTTATCCACATTGGATATAAGCTTCTTGAAAGAGTCATGCTGGATTTCAGAACAGGCCTCCGGAAGATGTAAACTATAGAGAAGACTATTTAGAGCACAGGTCATTTCTCCTAGAATCAACCTGTAGGCAGTCTCCAAAACAGGAATGTTCTTCAGGCTCAATACAGCCTGGTATACAGCAAGGGCTGCTGCAACAACCTTGAGAATAAAAGTACAGCAATAATTGATTAGAACAAAATCATAAAGCATGTTAACAACAAAGAATTTAAAGTTACTCTTCTTTAATAGCCTGGTCTGGTACACATACCTATTTTCAGTTTTCTGTAATTAAGTACCTCTTTACTTAGAGAATCTGTTAATTACTTTATTGATCATCCACCTAATACACTGAGTATCAAGACCAGATCAACTAAGGACTTCTCAATCAGAAATGATGGCAAACTTACCCAACTCCTTATCAAATCTAAAGGGTAAAACCAAGAACTAGCTATATCTGCCTTTTCAGAAGTTTCATACACAGATTAAAAAACATATTTAAGATGAAGTCTTACAGCTTAACAGATTCCAGAAAATTCATCAAGGCTGTTGTAATACACTTGTAGAAGTCACTGCCTCTTACCTCTTTCTCCTTATGATAACGAAGAACAAGCAGCTTAGACTCTGGTATAAATAATTTCTCTACAAATGACGATGGCAGTTTTGTATTTATTTGTTCAACAATCTGGGGATAAAAAACAAAATTATAAATATCTTTAATAATATAATAAAAATCCAGGTAAAAATTCATTAAAATACTATTTTTCTAGTTTATATACACTGTATCTAGAAAAAGTTTCCCAGCAATGCAAGTATTTTGCATTTGCTTTTCCAAAATTCACAGTCAGATAAGTAGTTATTTTCAGGCTTTAACAGCACAGTTTTGAGAGAGAGTTGTGTAATTAATTTAGATAGATGTAAGATTAAGAATTGGTGGCCTACACATTAATGCTGTTCTGAAGAAGTCTGACTTTCCAGTCATGGCATAATTCAATAAACAGAGCATATGAAGCACTAAGATTCTGAAATTCATCAGGTGATATTAACAAATGCACAGGCCAGAGAACTGTATTTTTTCCATATGATCGTGAAGAGTTTAAAATATTTATCTAATACACATCCAAAAAAAAGGAACATAGTTTAGAAAACAATATTTTTCAGTGCAAAAAGCCCAAAATGATAAAACTGTGTACAAACCAGTGTCAACAGATTCAGGACTGAAATGACATAATCAGTGCCACAAGTCTGACAGCTTTCCATCTGATCTAATCCATATGTGATGACCATGTCACAGTGTATGGTCATACTCGGATCTAGGCTGCCAAGCAAAACCCCAACACACTCATTGGCAGCTGTAAGTACGGCTTCAGAAAAGAATACTTGGTTTGCTGCAGTCACACATCTCATTACTCTGTACAGAACCTGGAAAAATAGAAACACAACTGAATTAAACTCCATTAAAAAGAGATGGTTTTTAATTGTATTCACATCCATTTGATATCCTGTCCCATCACCTACTCTGCAGCTTGATGAATTCTATTCTCAATAATGCACACTTCAGAAGTGTAGGAAAAAAAAAGTTTCAATTGCTTGGTTTCAAATTCAGTTAAAGACCTAGAAAATCTGAATTCATTATACACAATTCTGTTCAGCTCCAACTGCTGTCAGCAGAACTCCTCTTGTAAAAGACAGACTAGTTTTCTTAAGCTTTTGTCACAAGATTCCTCTGCAGATTAAGACAGAAGTTGCATAACTGTGTTGTCTTTAACTGGGGATTCCATACACTTTTTTATTGAATAAGTTGTGTCCCTCACAAAATTCTGCAAGGGCATAAATTCCAGCTCATGCAGCAACAAGATTTTGACTGCAGGTATTATCATCTTATCTTCCCCTCCCCGTTACAGAACTATAGCACCTACTTAGCACACTATATAGTATTTATTGATTTTACACCTTCCTATACTATAGAACAAGAGGAGTTTGCTATCAGATTTGAAAGATACAATTTCAGTATGAACAGAAACCTCCCATTTTATAAAATCACCCAATTTGAATTCAAGCTTTTATAGCACCATAGTTGTCTGAATAAATGATAACATGGTTTTGAAGACAGATAAGCATAAATCCAGCCACATGAAGTTAAAATGCCTATCAGTTTCTGCTATGTGTCACAGAGGCACATGAGAATCAATCCATACCTTAATATTTAATAAAATTATTGTAGCATATTTCTTTGAGAAAAGAGATTTACTCAAAGCTGAGAATATGCATATCCATGTAAAGATCCATAAAACATAAATAAATCCAATGAATAGCATCATTATATTGTGATAAATCATGCCAGTAACAAAGAAATACAAAGAAAAGCTTGAGGTCTTACATCAGTTACATAAGCTTCTGTAATTGGTGGTCCTCTAATGGGGCTGAAGCGCTCCCCGATGCTCCTCACCACGGTACTGAACACACGAAGAAGTGCAGCCAGTTTGGGCAGCGACACTGAGGGAGGAGGAATATCCTCATCTACTGATTCCCCGGAAGCCACATGGCTGAGGTCCTACAGCACACAAGTTTCATGGATCAGTGCACATCATTAACTGTTACACATGGATAAAAGAGCAAAATATGAGACTGAAAATACTTCACCTGTTTTCCAGACAGTGAACTGCACTATCTGATTATAGATGTATTTTTCCAATATCTCAACTGCAAGGTGAGATAGAGGCACACAATGACAATGAAGTCACAGAGCAGTAATGAGATGTTACTCATTACTTCAGCCACTGAAGCAGAGTGCTCTGACTACAACTTGCAAATTAAACCAGAGGCTTATGGAGTTCCTGGAACATGGTCTTCCTGCACTGTTACAACAGTTGCCCACACACTTTTACCACTCTTCCAAAAAATTCCCATCCACAAACTGGAGTCAACGTTTGACTGGTTGTTCCCATCACACTGTTTACATGCAGCTACGTTGACCTGGAGACTAAGAGTTTACTAACAGACTACTTCATGCCAGCTGGCACCAGTGCCTGGGAACATTCCCAGAAGTGCTGATCTCATTAGTATAGATGCAGCCTCAGTCTACCCCACTGTGAGATGAAGACACACTGGCTGGAACCACGTCCTCCATGACTTAAGTTAACACATGTTATCTTAAAACTCTTCCGTGACTAAGAATACACACACTGACCAGTTCAGCAGACAAGTCGATAAGCAGCAACGTCCTGCACTGGTCTGTGAATCCTGATGTGTAAAGCTGCACCATCAGAAGCTGGGGACGTTTTAAGAAAACCATAACAGTTAACTCTAGTATATACCATAAAGTCTCGTTTACCTCAGCATAAGCTTCCATATCTTCCAAAAATTGACCCAACAGTGTGGTAGAAAACGTAAGATCAGCCACCCAAAAGGGCTCCAAGCTCTGCAGCCATCCTGTATAAAAACACCAGGCCAATCAATACAGGGGAACAAGATAACATACAAACATTAAGTTTTAGTTGCATATTGCTCAGGGAAAAGTTGCTCAGGTAAGAGAAGATTGTCTGCATGAAACTTTTAACATAACTTGTTTTTAAAATAAATATAAATGGTAATTCCATATTTGGTCCTTTTGAAAAATTAATTTTATGATTCAGTCCTGCCTCACAGCTGTTAAACATTAAGGACAGAATCTAGGACCACGTCACAAGAAATGTAATAGAATTGCTGTGAATAACTCCTAAGACAACTACTACAGCTGCAGGAAAGTTTCACCATTTTTTAAATGCCAGTGCAGTGTCTTTACCACAAAGATTTTCTAGAAATACTTAGAAGAAAATATAGCCTTTCACTGAGAATATACTAAGACCTACAAACTTATTAAAAATTACGACAAAGTTGCACAAAACAATTGATGTTTAAATGTACCTGAATAAAGCATCCCATTTATTCCGGATTTAGCATAAAATGGCAAATGCACATTTACTAAAAAGTTAGGAACAAAGTCTCTTGTTACGTAGCCAGAAACTCAGTTTGGTTTTGTGTCAACTTCCCCATCAGCAGAACCAACCTTGTGTAAGTAAACCCACACCATTTGCAAGCCAGAATAAACTGCTTGAGTGACTCTGGCCTAACTCACCAGACACCTGTTGCGTCAGCGAAGGTTTCTGAGTGTGATCTATGTGCCACCCAACGAGTATGTCCACTGTGTCCTGGAAAACAATTGTGAAAACAGATTAATTAGCCCATTTGCTCTACTAACATTTCTATTCAAGAAAGAAAACACAGAGCACAAAGTAAGCTTACCCTAAAATTGGTGCTGAAAATGTGCGGGTAGCATCGAGACACCAAAAGGATGCACTTGACACACTTGCACAGTAACTCTGGTGTATCGACATTTTCTAGAATGGACTGCAGGCTGCTCATTACAAGCTAAAAAGTAAAGCAAAGCCACTAGACATTGCACTTCATTAAAAAAACATGTGAGAGCTATACTAAAGACACACATACTTACTCAGTATTGAACACATAGCAAATTACTTTGATTCAAACAACAAACAACTGATTCTGCAAGAAGCAAAAATGTGAAAAGCATCACATATTCTGCATGGAAATAATCACTTCAAGTGGGCATTTGCAGACCCAGGTTAAAGGCTTGGGGACACTGTTTTCTTCAGTTCTTTAGCTACAGAACAACTAATACTTTTAAGTTCCCATTTCTCCTGATGAGGCTTTTTGGCTCTGTAAAGTAAATAATATTAAACTGGAGCACAGATCTGGACACAGCTCTTCTACACTCAAAATAACAGACCCTAAAACTTGAATGAGGGGACCACATGCTGTCTGAACAAATTCTACTCCCTCTCAGATCTATTCACAACTCAAGTTAGAAATTGTAAACAGAAGATAGCACAAAGCAATAAAGAGGCTGTGTTTTGTGCACCATTACACTTGAGTTCTCTTTTTGGTCTCAACAGGATTCTTCTTGGATCTGCTATAAATAGTAAAACTTGCAGCAAAGTATCTATCATGCTAGAAAGACTTGTCATTGCTTTCTAGTGTAATCAGAATCAAAAGAACCCCATTTAGTCATAATGTTCCCTCCCAGTAATAATCATATTTATTTATTATGTCAATATAACATTGCTTATTTTCCTTCCAGTTTAAAAAGTTCATTCAAGCATTGCACTGGAAAAATCATTAATAATCCTGTTTTAACTTGCTTTTTACCTGCATTAAAGATGAAAAGGCTTTCTTTTCTCCTACAGTCTCTAGTGCTTTGTAGGTTGCACACAAATAAAGAAGTTTAACTTCATCTTTTGTGGATGAATTGAATTTGCTAAAAATCCATTTAAAGATCTTCTCAGCCTCGTAGCTCAGAGAAGCACAAAGAAGGCCAAGACAGCAAGCTCCTTCCTGTCTCAGTTCTTGAAGCAATTTGCTACTGTAATTTTGGAAAGAAACAAAAGAAAAAAACAAAAACTTGGGATCTCCAGACACGGCAGCAGAAAAAATGAAATAACCAACAAATTCAAGCATTTTTCTAAAGCAAAAAATACACACATGAATGAAGCCGCTTCTCTCCTACTTAACGGCACCAGTGATTAAGCCGAAACAAAATTCTATGCAATATTACTTCTAGAGAATAAGACAACTTAATAAAAGTATGCAACAAAAGTGTTGTTCTACTTGCAACACACTAGCCATGAAAAAGAAGTCTTAACATGCAGCTGAGTCTGGGTAATAACACTGTCCTAAGCACCAAAAAGCCCCACACACCTGAGCTCCCTCTGCATAATGCTCTTCATTGGATGCAAATGATCAGCTTGTAAAAAACCTGAACTTCAGTTTGCAGCTACACAGCCACAGCAGTGCCCTGCTACACCCAGGTGATCACACACAGCTGAGAAAGACTTCACATTACCTGTCACATCAAAGCCACACTGGTGCATTTTCATTCTCTCCACGTGAAGTGTACCCTAGACATTCTAACAGTATTGCCTAAGAGTCTTAACTGTCTCCTAATTTTGTTCTGTTCCTGTAAGGTCACACCCATGCAAAATGAGTAAATTAATTTCTTTCAATCTTTTGTGTCTCCATTAAACTTCTATACTGAAATCCAAACCTAATCAAGTCATTATTTTTCCTCTTTCAAGCCTTCAAATTGCTTAGTTTTTCCAGCTTACCTTTCATTGAGTACATCATGAATGGCAGTCAGGATATTATCCAGTTGTTTAACTAGTACCTGTAAGATACATAAAAGGCATAAGCATAATAATGGCCCGGTACTGTCTCCACAGTAGGTCCTTTTTACACCCACATTAAACACACCACTGCCAATTCTGCTTGCCAATAGAATGCTATTATGCTTTCCAAAGCCACTGCAGACTAGCATGAACTATATTAAGCAATACTGCAATATTATCCTAGATGTTATATTTAATATTTATTTACAGCAGCCATGAAAATACACTGGCAGCCTGCTATCAAGGTTTGTTCTAAGTTTAGTTCTTGCTGATAACATTACATCACAAATGTAAGACTCACCATAGAGCTCATGAGTAGTGTGCACTGCAGACTAAATCTTTTATACTAATGACCAATATTATCACCAGAAAATGTAATGGAACAAGTAATATAATCTGAAGTATTAAAGTTTCTACTTAGGCAATCCTAAATTTCGGCAAAATGGAGGACTATTTTGGTGATGAAACATTATTGATGAACTGGTGCTTCTCAGTAAACACAATGAGAAATACTTGTTTCCCTAATATGAATTAAACCCACACAATAGTAGTGTGTTAATTGCAAAATTATATGTATGGTGCAACTGTGTAAGATATTAGAAAGAAGTTTCCTTGACAAGTCAATAAAAATGTTTGTAAAGACATTCATTTTTAACACACAAGATTTTAAACAGGTTTGGGTTTTTTTAAAGATTTGAACAACATCACACTTTTGAGGGTAGAGTGACAGAAGTCCACATTTGGTTTCTCAGAACTCACAAGGACATTTTAAAAATGTGCCTGTTATCTGGAAAAGAGGCTACAAAAGAGACAGGAGAAGGCATCTATATAATTTAGAAGCTGGAGCACGATGCCACTAGAAGAAAAGGGACAAATGACTTTCACTACTTTGTTGAATACATTTCAACCCTGAGAACGAAAAGAACTCTGTTAAACTACACTTAATAGTATCAAGAAGTGCAGGAGTTACTGTTGAGGGTTTAAGGCAATATATCCTAAGTAATCAAGCAGTAAAAAGTTTCCTGAATTATGAAAACAAGACGGACAAACCAGGAATACACTCTCCTTTCTTGTGGAATGACATATCCCAATAGTCAGATTTTTAAAAAGACAGTTACATCAAACGAGAAGTAGTCCAGTGCTATGGAAAAGGAAGAATTACTAACCATTCTGTTTTCTGGTTGCTGAATGAATTCTTTCAGTTGCTTTACAGTAGCCAGTCTTCGGTCTCTGTCGTCTTCCCGAGTAATCCTCCGAAGAAGATTTGACAGTCGAGACTCGTCAGAATAAGACAACGATCGCTCTGAAAAAAAGCAATTATTTGTTTTCTCCTACAGCATTTGATCAATAATACCTGTGTTGACCAAAATGTGTATTTCTGAACTCAGTAAGTCATAACAGTAATTTGAGAAAAAAGATAAATCATGATTTATTTTATTTTTATTTCTTCTCATGGACAGCCCAATACCTGTGTAGAATTCATTCAAAACTAAGTAGAACTGTTTTACTTCTGCAACAAAACCTGGATTCAGTTCCCTTCTGCATAAATGGAACCAAAAAAAAATTGGGTGTGGCAAGGTTAAATCAGACTTCTGATGAGATAAACAAAAATAATTCAACAAATAATATTTATAGAAAATCTTGTGGATAAAACAAGCTGCTTCTTAAAGCAAAGAACCAGAGAAAAGTTCAAGTAACTATGAAGCAACAAGATTTTCTCTACTATTCTGGTACAAGAAAGACAGATTACAAGTAGCTCTCTGACAGGTAGCAGAGTTCTGCTTTGAAAAGGAAAATAGATCTACTCTTCCTTTAGTGAGGCACAAAAGCCCACAGCACAGAAAGGTGCAGTGGCTATTTGCTTAAGCAGATGATAATGCAGGAGAATTAACACATTCCGAAGAACACATTTCATTAAAGTTGATCAATAGCATTCAATACCAGATGAGGTTACAACTCAGCCTACCTAAGTACCAATTAGCTATGAATTCATACAAATAATTAATTTCCCTCATTTGCAAAAAGGAAGTTTTTTTGTTTATTTCGAGAAGTTTAACATTAGATGTTTCATGGTGGTTAAAATCAGAGGATTCATAAAACATGACGAGGTTTTCTTAGTCAACATGACTAATGAGAAAATCCAAGACAACTACAGACAGCTTTTTGCTCTGGAATGTAACACAGCAGTCATCAGATGAGAGCAGCCACAAAAGTCAAACTGGTTAAAATGGGAATGTTATAATGGAAAAATACTGACAGAAGATGTCATCTGACTGCCTGGGAACCCAGAGAATCCTTGAAGGCGGTTAGGTACCCTAGGAACAAGTCATCTCAATATATCCTTGATAAGCACAAAACCAAGAAACTGCAGCAACAAATTTGTTGTCTGCAGAGGTGAAAAAGAGGAAAACATCTTGGGAAAGCTGGAATTGGCAACAGGTATTGATTGCTCCAGTGGGAAAAACAATAGCAAACTGGTCTGAGAAAATAAAGCAGCATCATCTATTGGCTGTTCCAGGTGTAAACAAGGAGTTAGTAAAAGCTACTGGTGGCTCCACAAGGTTGCATCCTACACCCCCTTATATGTCTGACAATATGAAAACAACTTGCTTTTTACTCAAAATGAAGCTTCTACTCAAGAGCTCTCCCTGCAAAGACTTCACTATGTAAAATCTCCTGGGCACACCAGACCCTCCGTGGGGATGTCTGACTGAGCCCCAGCTCCAGGGTGCAGATCACCTTTGAAGTAAGACTGTCATCAACCAGACCCACGCCTGCAAGAAGAGTGGTGAGTGCTGCACAGGTAACATTTGGAATACTATAGAAGTGTGCATATAAGTAACTAATTGTAAGTATATACTTGCTTTACTAATGGTAATTTGCAGTACCTTGAAGCAAGTTTAAGAAACAAGAAACCTTTGTGTCCTCATGTATTAGAGATCCCATGAACCCACCCACAGGCCAGTAACTCTTAAAGGTCATGACATCATCTACAGGAGAGCATGGCTTTTGTCTAACACTCACAGAAAATAATCTTATTTTCATATCTTGTTTTTGAATTTTAAAATAAAAGTATGAACAAAATAGGCTTTGATAATCTGTTTCTTGCCAGGTATCAGTTTAAGCAAACTTTGAAGACACCTGACATTCTGAAGGATTAGGCAGGCTTAGCAAACATTAAAATAGCAGTAAGAGTCTGAAGGATCAAATCTATATTTTGTTCTTAGCTAACACAACTACACAAGACATGCAGAGATGTTACCTGACAGGCATGAAGAGCCCTTCTTTTGAGATGTTAAGTGATTTTACTGAAGACTAAGACATACACAGCCATTTAGAAAGAACTAAAGATTCTTTTCCCTTATTTATCTAGAAACCACAGTCTTCCATAGTGCACAAAAAGCTGTGTTTCTGGTGAGAAACATACAAGGAACCATGATCAACAAAGACACCTTCTGAAGCTGTATCTGAGGTCTTCCCCAGTGATGGTACCAGGCCAGTAACTATACTCCTTGCTAGATGGTCATTTGCATTGGAATATCTTGTATTTTTGCCCAGCAATGAGCCAGCAGCTGTAATCCAAGGCTTGCCTGCCAATGGTCAAGACTTAGCCAAACTTCACAAGGATGGATCCAATGCAGTTATCCACCAAAAAAATTTGAACAGCTCTGGAGAAGAAAGAAAAGGACTACCAGGAAGGCTGCTGCCCAGAAAACCAGAACTGCATGAACAAAACTACCACCACTAAGGTCACTGGTATAGGGGACACAGTTAGCTTCTGTTAGAACAAGACACACTGTTAAAAACTTTCTACTAAAGCAAGTTTTGCTTTTATTCAGTTAATATCTAATGAAAATTGGCATTACTCCCCAAGAGACAAAGTATTATCTATTCGTTAAGTCACAACCATAACCTTAAAAACACCTCCAAAACACTAGCCAAGAGCATGACTGAAGCTACACTAACCAAAGCACTACTTAACAAACACCTGTGTCTTCCACTTCATGAAAAAAAATCACTAAGGTCTCGGCCATATGCTACCAAACAAGAAAATATCAAAGAACTTAAAAAACAATCCCATTGTGCTGAAACCTACAACAGTCAAAGATAGCCAAGTTCAAAATCTTGAAATCTGACATCTAGAGGACAGAGAAGGCACAGAAGCATACAAAACCTAGGCAGTAACTTCAGTCATCCAAAGTTATCTACCTTAACCTTTTAAGGATTAAAAAGGTACTCACATACTAACAGAAAAGTCTGAATTTACTATTATTTAGTACTGGCGGAAAATTTCATGCACAAGCCACCACCAGAAGTATTAAGAGTTCTCTATTTCCTCTACATAGACATATAAAACACTGAAGGGACTAAGTAATTTTTATTACAAGACCCCAGAATGGGATTATAAAATCTGAGTTTAACTCCTTCCAAGGATCAGGTTTTTGAAACAGTCATATCTCCACTTGCTCCTCCATTCTTCCACCTGCAAAGCACATTGAACACTACCTTTTTCTCCTCTGAAATCACTCAGAAGAAACAGCATGTTGTCATATGTTTATAACGTGCCTGGCAGAAAGCAGTCACAGTTTTTAGTAGTGGCCTAACTACTACTTATAATCAGTGATGCAGTAAGTGACAGTGCTTAGTCATAACTAAGTTTCTATTTTCATTCAAAAGTCCTTGGAATAACTTTTTTTTTAAACTATGAGTCAAACCTCAAACAGTGGGAAGAGTCAAGCCTTCTTCCTCAAAAACACAAGCCCAGCACTCTTGCACCCTCTTGCAACTCCAAATTTGATCTCACCAAATCTCCCAAGGCCTTGCCTACATTTTTCCATTTTTCTGATGCATGCAGTTCCACCCTGGCTCAGCTGAGCAAGAGGCAGCAGGAGTCGAGGCAGGCTTAGGAGGACACACAGAGTAAGTAATCAGCTGGTACTGTGATGTGATGACTCGCTGACCTGCAGGCCAGTGAGAACAGGTAATGGCTGAGCTCATCACTGCTGCTCTTTCCATACTAGGGACTTATTCATTAACAACTTTTAACTCAGGCACCAAGTTTCAATAAATTTGAGGGGAAATTCTCCTTCTCAGAGTCCTTGATCTCTCTGCCAAATTTGCTGACCTAAATAAGGGTGCAAAAGACATTTAAAGGAAATTGAAAGACTGATGACCTAAGCATATAGTCAAGGGATCTGCCTAACCTGTGGAAGAAGCCTAAATTGAGAAAACAGCAAAGACAAGAAGACAGCTTCCATCAACATCATCTAATCACAAATCACAAAAAATAAAATCCATATAGAGCGCCTGATGGGAATGAACTTTTTTTCATACTCTGAACACAAGAAATGTTGCCAAAAGAGAATCTTTTCCTGAAAATTTGCGATATCCTTACCCTGTGATTTCCTCATGTCTTTTGTGGCTAAAGCACGATTCCCATGCGGAACACTGGTAAAATCAGGATTGGTCACATTGTTAACTCTCAGCTCTTGCCCCAACGACTTCCGACCATAAGTATTTTCCCCAGATCCTCCATTGACACTGTAGCCACCTGTGGAAAAATCAATTATGATATTAAAATAGGCTCTCAGACCACATATTTAGGAGGGAAGAGAGTTATCAGTTACTCCATTCATATGCAAATCAACATCCCTATCCTCTGCCACCTTCTTTAGCTTCCCTTTTCACTTCCACATGCACCAATATTTTGTTATACCCTATGAGTTTCCAGGTCACATATACAGAATCAGAATCATGAAGCACATGAGAAAACCTCTACTGCAATGAAGGTTTACACTGATTTTGTTGTATTTAATGTTTTATTATTATTATTTTGATCTTGTATTTTACAAAGATTTTCATGTCACACTGCTGGTACACATGGCTAGATATATTCACTTACTTGCTCCTTGATTATGCACATCAAATTTCCATTCTGTTCTTGCTATAAATCCACCATACAGGTTCGGTAAAATGGCTCAAAAAATGAGAAAGTTTTCGAAAAGCCAAATATTACGTGTACATACAGATTGGACATCTCTCTCTAAACATACGAAGGTCATTATTGTCACACATTAATACTGGCATTATCCTTAATTAAGTCAATCCTACATTCTCCCACTTGAGATATATCTTTGGTAATAATATAAAATTAAAGTGCCACTTTGCATACTTCAATTAATCTTACTCCTAGATTCATAAAAATATACATACACAACTGCTGAGACTGGAAATTTTTCCAGTCTACCACACCACATTAAGGGGCAGCTTCTTCCTCTCAGAATTGTGAAGAAGTGAAACTGCCCCCTGAGCCTGCCCAATACTTCAACCAGTGTATTAGAGCTCATGTCCAAGGCAGCTTTCTAAAGTGCCTTCCCTTCCTTAAGACAGGGAAGAATCAACTAATAAAATTAAACCCAGAACAACAGAAAATACCTTTTCTGAAAGAAATCTTGCATATTTCCACAACTCCACCTGCTTCAATGTATAAAAGAAGGTCTGGGGAAAAGGAGAGAGGTGGCTCCCCATAAGAAGAGGCAGCCTACTGAGACTAAAGGTTGGATAAAAAAATAAGTTCAAAGACCGAGGTGAATCTGGACCTCAGCAGATACAAAGAATGTCCCTTGAAGGCAAAGCTTTAGATAAAAAGCAGATGTGAACCACTGATACATTTCTACACACACAGGACTGCCCTACCATTACAGAAAATCCTGTGCAAAGTATCACTTGTAATTAGTTAATTACACTTAGAGTAAAGATAGTTTGCGTATATTTGGATTTACAACATTAATTTTTACAATTCAGTTTTAAACATGAACTAGCAGGTATGCCGCCTTAACATTACTTTGTCAGAACAAACCAACAGTGTCCTATGAAGGAAATTACTCCTAACAGCAATTAACACATTTAAGACTAAACAGAAACATATCACTAAAATTCAAATCAACAAAGAAATGAGTTTAACTGAAGATGCCAGATGACCATGCACTCAAGCCTCAAACATCAACTATCAAAAATAGAGACACCACCACATACTACTGGAGTTCTTAAAGTTAGTTCATATTTTACCTCTGACCCACAAAATACCCCAGCTCTTCTGGTTGTCTGCAGAGGTTTGTAGTATCTTCTACAGCACATTGTACAACTGAATCAAACACAAACCTATATTTTCCTACTTAACATGTTGATGGTACATCTTTAGTAACAATATTGCTCTAAATCATAATTTCTTTCAATAAAAAACTGCAGAACAATCGGGTTTTTTGTCAATAAGGCCCTAACTCTTCACTCATCTCCTGGTCTGAAAAGCTTTTGAAAATCCTAATATATAAAAAAAAAATCTATTATTTTCCCTTTATATGTTAAATCTCAGGCCAAGTAAGAACATGATCAGTTATGTCTCTCTTATTAATTTGAGCATAGCTATGCAGATACCATGACATAGGAAAAATTGCATAGTATCTTTTTAGCAGTAAGGACGAGAGGACATATAGTTACAAATCAAAAAACGTTCAGGTTTTCAAACCGGAAAAACTTCCATAAGTTATCCATTGGAAGTAACTTTTGTTATCAACACCAGAAGCTGCAGTAAGGTGGGTAGTGGGGGTGTGAAATCCAACACAGGAAATCCTGAAAGAAAATTCCATGCTGGCAGACTCCAACACATGAACTGAAAAATGTTAATAAACAAAGAAAGTACTCTGCATCTGTAAGCTTACAAATTTCTCCAAAAACAAAAATAAATGGAATTTGGTTTTTAAGTATGGAATATCCTAATCATCTCTTTCCAAGTCACACCTGAAAAAAACAGCACAGAGTGCTGAGCTCGCAGAGACATGCCCTGCAAGACACAGCACTGGAGGGAGAGGTAGGTGCATGTTTCTTTTCACATGGCAGTTTCCCAGTAATTTCTCAAACTACCTTTCTGAATTTGCCTAAAACTTACTAGTTCACTACACTGCCAACACATTCTTTCAATACTAGCACACTTCAATTTATAAGAATAACCCTACTATGCCAGTCTATGTTAAACACAGCAGAACACTCCACATTAGCTGACACACTGACAAATACTCCCTAAGCAGTTTCCCTATTAAACAAATCTTAAAGTTCTTAAGCCATGCAGCTAAACACGCTTCATGCTTCTGCCACCTGACAGTACCTACTACTTATAAAAAAAATAAATTTGCATCCAGCTGTAACCTCCCCTAAGATACAGCAATTATTTACAGACAGTTACAGGGCAGAGAAGTAGGAGGAGTGCAAATACTTTTTACGTTCCTGAACAAAAACTCCCACACTACTATTCCTGGGAGATTTTTTTGAGTCTGGCCTGCCTGGAGATTTACATAGTCTAAGAAGTGATTCTGCAAGTAAGAAATCCTATCTGATACCTGTATTTGGTAATAAAATAAAAAACAGAATACAGATTTCTTTTTCACCAATACGAAAAAGATATGATTTGAATATTTAGTTATTTTCTAGAGGCAGTACTTCCATCCTAAAATTAATTTGAAAAACCCCAGTAAAATGGATGAATCACACATCACAAGATTTATATGAAGTCAGATTGAGGCACATGGAAGTCGAAATTGCCATCAATGAAAAAATACAGATCTGATTACCAAAGATTCCAGTTTGGTGCAGTAAAGCTACAACAGGCTATATATCAGATTAGTAGCCTGTTTAATCCAACAGCAGAAGCACTAGAGAGCATTCAGAAAGAAATTACAGACTGTATACCAGATAGATCCAGAATCCTATTCCCCAGTAAAAAGTGCTTATTCTATTAACACATCAAGTCTTCTCTTGAATTCCTCTCCTGATGGAGCTGTGTATTTTTCTCAGTATTCATACCAATCACTGCATTTCTTTCACCCCTGACAAATCTCTCAAAACAGTGATAACTGACAGTAAATCGGAATCACTTCATTGCCTTTTTTGGGGGTAGGAAAAAAAAACCAAACCAAACCAAAAACTTCTCCACCATTTCCAGTTTACTGCCTTTCCCTGAATGTCCCCTCACAATTCATACATGAAACAGTAATCTGTATACCTTTTTCTTCATTCTGTATGTCAGTGTGGACTCTGATATCATCGTGTCTTTGCCGAGACACCACAGCTGAATTTGAGGGTTGTAATCCATAGGAGGCAGAACTGCCCCGATCTCTGGATGAAGAGTATTTTAAATTGTCCTGGTCAGCTGATGCACTGTCAGTTCTACAAAGAGAAAAATATTTTTTTATGTAGGGGTGTAACAGGAGTGGGATTCACATTCACTTACAAATATAACATACTTAAATGACAATCCCAAATGTATTTTCCTGTGTAAAAAAGTTGTACGTCTAACCTGCTTCTTAAGATGTGATCTTAAATTCACACTGGGATGCAAATTGACTAATTATCAAAGCAACATGCAAAGGAAATGCATTCTAGGGCACCACTGCCTTTTCTCAGGACATTCTCAGGTCTCTTTTCAGCTGGATGTCTATATAAGGAAAAATTGCTTCCCAGAGGTGACAAATAAAATACAGCTAGGCACAGGTATGCACCACAAGCAGATGATGCAGTGCCTACCATTTGTGAAAGCCATCGCTAATCCACACATGAACATTTACATAATATGCCATAGGCATTATTGAGCAACATAAACCCTCCTATTAGATGGAAGAGTTACTAGCATGTATCTGATAATCCACATAGAAATCACATATGAGGCTTTTACAAAATAAAAGCTGCAAAACAAGGCAACAGGCTTTACAGGAGAAAAAACTGAAAGGTAAATTAAGAGCTGTTATCCTTTAGAGTACATGCTTGCAGATAAAGGGTGAGGTAAAAAAATCTGCATTAAGTTTAAACCATTCTCATACCAGAAAACTGATTCATAGCCCAGAATAAACTTTAAAAAAAAACATTAAAATTAGGAAACCAACTCTTCTCATTGGACGTACTAAGTGGTGGCTACCAAGGGGTTTAATTCTTAAAAATACAGGAACTTTCATGAAATAAACTTGTGTGCATGAGACTTCAGAACATAAACTCAACCAACTACTTTAAATGCATTCTTACAAAAAATGCTTGGGATTTGATGTTAAAACAAATAAAACAATACCCATCCAAAAGAAAAATCAGCAGAATTTTGTTCCACTCAAGTATATTTGGAATCACACTACTCAGGTTATTTACAGAGAATCTTCCCCTAAGCAAACTCTGAAGATCTACTATTTTTACATAAAGCTTTGGATAGTTCATTTGATTTTTTTTTAAAAAAGGCAGGACAGATCATTTCTGTAAATTAACTACAATTTGTGTAAAGACTAACACCACACGTTCTTGAGAAAAGTCTTTCATTTTGACTTTTCAAGAGAACACTGTGATTAGAACTGGTAAACAAATTCAGGGAAAAGGCCTAAAGGGAAAAACACAGGTAAACTTTTTGAAAAACAGTTATTACTTAAGCTATCCTGAAGGCTTGCTACTGTCAAACATGGCTGAGCTTCAGTACAACTGGAAGAGCAATACCATGAGAGCTGATATTTGCAAAACTAACTAGAATTAAAGACATACATACACATTTTATTCTCTTGAGAATGTTAAAAGACATTATATTATCAATTTGGAACAAGAAGAAAATTGTGCTTTTGCCCTATTCTCACAGTGCAAGTTGACACTAGGTTTGATTGGCAGGTATTATTCCCTTTTGCACTATAAGCAAATTCATTTTTAGATGTACACAGTAAGACACTTTTCCTCATTCAGTATTCACTGTGCCATCACATCTACTGCTTTGTTGAGCACTTGCTTGGACTATTTATAAAATAGGCTATGCTACTCAAGAGGCAAAGCCTTACTGAAAGTCTTTGTTCATGACAGTCAACTAGGATTGTAAAAATCCTTAAACAATTGGACCTTCATCATACACCGAAGCTATGTCAAACAACCAAGTTCTGCACTGTACCTTCAATGGTATGAACTTTAAATGTGCCTACACTGTAAGCAAATTTTCCAGAAAGTTACAGAGATCCCAGATTTTCTCCCTTCCCCTAAACCTCAAACTCCCAGCTCACCTGAGCAGTTATTTTAGCCTTTCAATGAAACAGGTTGACAAATTTACAGTTGGTAAATTTAAGTACTGATGGGTTCTTAAGTTTACCTTCCCAAAGGGCATCAGTTTTTTTAAGGCAACATACTGTAAAACTGAATCATCTCCAATTGTCAACCATTAAGCCTGAAATTCCTACATCTGAAAGCAAGCTGATTAAACATACCATTTTTAACACTGCTCTGTGCATCCCAATCAACTGGAGGACTACCTGTGTTCTCAGTTAACCCCACTTCCCACAGCACAGCTTTTGAATGCTTTGTATAATCTTCCACTGTGGTAAAATATGTAGCCTATTGTTTTCCTGGGAAAACCCACACACTCACTTCATTCTGCCTTTGGGAACAGCTATCTGCAAGCTAACCTGCTCACAATTTATCACCAACTAAAAGGTGCGTCCAGTTTTATTAAAAAAATACCTTGTTCTCCTGTGTATCAATTTAAGAGACAATAGTTTCCACTGAAAACATTGTTCCCCCTACAATAAATATGTAGCTTAAATAGCCAGCAGTTTCTATCCTTTCTTTATGAGGCAGGGAAAAAAAACAATTTCTAGAAAGATGCCACTTCCAGAGAATGAGGTTCTTTGATCCCACCAACTGCTATGGTCCACACCGCTTGGAAGGAGCATTTTCAACAAGAAGGAGCTTGCAATGAGATTTACACCAGAAGCAGAGCCCACCATCTCATGGGCCTGTGCATTTCCAGCTGCCCAGTGACACACAACATTTTTCAGGTAGGAAGCAAATTCGGGAGTTGTACTGTAGGCTTCAGAACCAGCACTCTGGGAACTTGTGGCGTGGGCTCATCAAGATCTGGGGCAGTGACCCCAGTAGCTGTCACCTGTACCTGTGCTCCATCACCTGGGTGATACTGGGCACTGCCATGCACCCTCACTGCATGCACAGGAAGAGACACTGAATCTCCAAATCCATTTCTTAAAGACACTACTTTTCATGTCAGGAATATAGTTGTGACTCTGAAAGACAACCCCTGAGAACTCAAAGGCAGGCACTCTACGGACAGGTCCCTGCCAAAGTCTTACAAGTAATTACTTCTTCCTCCTCCCTCCAGGCTTTTAAGGTTCACTGCAGCCATTCCACCAGGCAGTGGGCAGAACTGCACTCCTGGCTACCTCATGCCTGTATTTCAGATGGGCAGTGTTGCTGCTCACATGGCAGCCTTTCCACTTTAATTGTATTGTGCCACGCAGATGGCAGGTTATGTGACAGACCTAACATTTAGCATCATCTTTGAAACAAAGTCTATGTAGCAACAAATTTAAGTTACATACATTGACATTGTCAGAGGTCTAACAAACATCACATACAAAATGAAATCACAATGTGCAGTGTTAGCAACAGACAAGCAAAAGTAAAAATACAAATATGATATCAGAAAGTCAGAATGAGAAACTGCAAGGATGAACATGACTATGATTACCTTATACTGTAGCTTCCAAAGCTTATTTGGCACTTTATGCGCTGTTGTACTTCCACCTGAAAAGCTCACTAACCAAAGTACTTCAAGAGCTCACATGACAATTTTCATCTGTGCCTGGTGCTGGGTGGAAGATCTGCCATCACCACCAACTGGCTGCATATACTGTTTTAGCAATATCATTTATACAGGAGATTGTATTCAGTTTTCTACCAAGTGATCTTAAACCTGCCTTTATCCATCAGAAAAAGAAAACAGTTCACCCACCCAAATAAGCAGAAATGGCCACTCTCCAAAAAGGCTGGGTTTTTTTTTTCCATTGGCATACAAAAGGAAACATAGGCTTTTCAAAAATCTGTCTAAATCTTATCCCATCAAAAGTATCAGTATGATTTGACTTGCCAATGTGTTTAACTGAAGAGAGCATGGGTGAGAACAACTGGTTTAAAAAAAAGTCTTTATCTAGGAAAAAAAAATAGGTCAATCAAAAATATAGTGTTTCTTTAGTTATATGGAAGCCTTAAGAATTTTTGTCCAAGGAGCTTGTTACAAACAATCTGGTGTATACTGTTCATTATCTGTAGCTTTTTCAGAACAACCCTGCCATATGGATATTATTTTGAGACAAAAATCACTTAATTATTCTATTTGATTTTCTTTCCAAGTACAGGACCTACATAAAGGATTTATTCTGAGACAACTCTACTGTGTGAGCTCTATTATTGTTCAAGTCAGTCAATTTTAATTGCTTATTTGCTCTATTTGCCAATTTTATTTGCTATAGTGCAGTTAAATTCATTACTTAAATTCTTTATCAATAAAATATTTTTCACTTAAGAGTCACTGTATCCACTTAAATTAACAGCTTCCCACCAAGTTTCCGATTGTTCTTTCCCTGGCATGCGGAGCCATGATAGTCTTCTTTTGCCATGGTTTTTCTCATGACTTGATCCACCTTGCCAAGCCTGAGCCTGGCTGAGCACACCCCAAAGCCCACTTTTGTTTCTACTCCTGTGTTGAGAGAGCACAAACAGTCATGTTCTCTATTAGTGAAATAACTAATTAAGTATTTTCCTACTGCAATTCTGCAATCTCCACTGCTCGACATCTACCTGCAATCACAGTAGTGTTTCAAATCACCTCTTGATTCTGCATCACTCCATTCTTACACAGTAGCTCACCAATTTCATTCTATCCTGTGATGAACATTAAAAGGGAATGTCAGGGAAAGATCATACATGCATCCTCTTCTTTTTCCACAAGTATCTTCTGAGAGACATTTTCAGGTACAGGATATTATGTTAGCTAAATCATTGGTCTGATCTAATATGGCTGTTCTTGCATGGAAAACTATCTGCACTTCAAGTTTATTCTGCTTTCCACTAAAACACTTTCATCTTCTTTCATCTTTCTCAAATCTCATTCTCCTCTGTCTCCATACTAAAAACAAAGCTTTTCACATTACAGATTTCAGCTCCTCCATTTTATCAAAAAACAAAAAAAAGGTCTTTCATTTCACACTTTCCCAACCTTACCAGCATGTTCATTCATATGTAAAAGGAGATAAAGAATCATGGCTTCAAGTCCAGAACTGAACCCACTCCTGCTCAGCATCTCCCATGCATAGTCCACAAAATCTCTTCCCAACATTTCCACTGATCTTTTCACAATGGCACCTCAACTACTCCTGGCATCTAGTTCTCTAAGCCACCTTCAACATCACTATTTTTCTCTCTCTCTCTCTCCCCCCCTCCCTATGTACATACCTGTATCTCAGTCTTTGCTCTCTCCTCCCTCTCAATTACCCCTGAAGAGACAGAGAAGTCTTATCAACTTTTATCCTCCATGACTCTACACACCCATTCTCAGGTAATTTCAGCAACATCCTTAAACACCTCTGTGTTGCCAATTTTAAGGTCTCTCTCTCTGTGAAAACTAAGGTTTCAGCCTATTTCTAACATTTTCCACGTACCTTGTTGTACATGCAAGCACAGAACAAACAAGTCTGTCTCAACTTCCCTCACACAAAGCACCCACTACTATCACCTGCTTGTCATTCACTCCATGGATCCAGCATTATGATCAGACCACATCCACAATGAGTGCTTGCTTTTTTTATGAGACATACCTCTGCCCTTCACAGCCATGTAAGAAGCACTGCTCTAAACATCACTTCCCTGGACCATTTGGTCTGATGAGTTTCTTTGCTCCCTGCCAATACCTCCCAATCAGTCTTTAATTAAAGACAGGGTACTTGTCCTCAGTCACAAGGCTCCAGCCAATATGCTCTCCTGTTTAGGCTAAAAGGTACCTGGAAGGAGACCCACATTTTAATGTCTTGTCTCATCCTGTCTAGCCCCACTGGGATCAGGCAGTACCTTAGTCTGGAAGCACCACAATAGCAGAAATTAGTAACTCATAACACTGACTTACATTGGATGAGGACACACGCCATTTTCAATGATAAAATTCAGTACTGACCCTAAGAGGACACTTCTGGAACTTTGCTCAGAAGTGAAAGATCTTGTTTTACACTTTTCCCACATGCTCCCAAGCTAACTGCATTTGTGACAGGAGGGACAGAGAGGTCCAATTAATTCACTTTCACCGAAGCATGTCATGGTGCACCCTGCACTTGCTAATCTGCTACCCTGCACTCAGACTCCTGCATTTCCTGTCAAAGGACAGTACTGCCTGTTTCAGTACATAATTAGCCTCTAACAAATTAACTCTGTTCACACACAAGGCCTGCACACTGACATGATCTTACTTTTTGCCCCAGATTTTGTAACAAGAAAAATGCAGTGTAATGTGAAAAACAAAACCAAACAAACAACAAACACCAAAACAAACAAAACAAAAAAAACCCAATGAAAAACACAGAACAAAAGTAGTAGAGTAGTAATAAGAGAAGGGGGAACCAGATCATATGAAGCCTCCTCAAAAAAACACTTCACTGTTTTCTGCCACAGACATCCAATATTTATCTACAAAGTTTTTGTGTTGCTATTAATTTAGAGTCTGGCACACAGCAGTGCACAAACTAACATGCCCCTTTACCTCAGGACTTCGTCCTCTGTTGGAAAACCAGTCCACATGCATTTGACATATGACTGCATCCACACAGGCACACACAAAAAAAATCAAATTTCAATTAAAAACTGTTTTCCCTTAAAGAAGGATCTATGCTCAAACTTTCAGTTTCACACCCTTTTCATCCCAAGCCCCAAGGCTGATTAGCATCACTAAAAATTGAGAGCAATCTGGACCTAGTAATAAAAATCAATCTAGCCATTTTTACATACACAAAAGTGTGCATTTGAAAACACAGTCTACCTGATGATACACCCATGCATCTGCAATTCCTTCTTTTGCCTTTAGGAAATTGAAACAATTACAATCACTACAGCTTTCATTACTTCAGCCTTGTCCCTCCCCTCTTCCACACCCTGCAAGAAAACATTTACCAGCAACATCACCTGAAGTAAATGAAACTAACAGTCACCAGAAGGGAAAGGGGAAGGAAAGAATACATGGGTATATTTGTGTCGTAGGGTTTGTCCAAGAGCACAATGCAAACAATCAAAGAAACACATATTTGTCAGTTTTATATAACAGATCTCCTTTCAACCATGCATGAGAGTAACTTCTAAAAATTAGTTAACACCAAATCAACAGAGACTGATTTATTCTCTGCAATGTCCTTTAAGTTCGTGGAGTAGACTCACAGGTTCCCCACTGCCAAAGCCATCTTTTTGAGCTGTAAAACACTGGAGAGCAACACACAGAGGAAAACATACTGTGTTTGGATTGCGTGAACATTTCTGATTCCCAGGCTCCCTTGGCATAACAAAAAAAAGGTAATATCTGAAGGAAAGGATAAAGTTAAATTCTGAAAAGTGATAGGACCAGCGTAGAGGTGTCAGCTGTTTCTTAGCAGGAGCTCTTGGTCACACGGTGTGATGGAAACAGAACGAAGCCCTCTCCAACCTATGAGGCTCCCTTAGGCCACCACACTTTCTCTGGTGCTTTCAGAGTTTTGTTTCTACTGTGGCTTTACAGATAACTATTTTAGCAGCATAGTTTCCAGGAGCTGTACTTGAGAGCTAAGGAGGCACCAGACTATAGCACAGGGAACTGACCGGAGCCAGACACAGAGGTAACAATCTAGCTTCTTAAAGCATCCTTATCACCAGAAAAAGCATTTCTGCAACTACACTCTCACTTTGGCTGCTAACACCACTGACTCTACAGTAGGCAATACTGTATTGGATAAAATCAGCATTCTAACCCCAGTTAAGATGTATTTTTCAGACTAAAAGGTAGAACTCATGACAAATTCATATATCCAACCAGAATGCATTCATAGAAGCCACCCACTGCTAAGTCACAACCAATTTCTTTCAGGTGGGAAGGTCAGTGTTAGCGCCCAGAATCCCAGGCTGCAGCCCAAAAAGTGAGGCACCAGTTAAGAAGTAGGTGAGACCAGACTTCTTCATTTTCCCCACAAAAAAAATCTAGATACTCTAAGAAAACATCGCCAGTGAGGTTCATAAGTTCTTAAGTAAGCAAAAAAATAGTAAGTTATTTGACAAAGTAGTTCAACTAAAGAAGAAACTGGTATTTAAATAATTATGCCCCACACACCATTAAGAATTGAATCGCCCCGAGCACTGGCCCTGGAGGATGTGCTGCTAGCTGTTCAAGCAAAAGGAAATCTTCTTTCACAGTAAATGGTGAAGTTACATCTGTATATCTTAAAATCTACTTTGACATCCACCCAATTTGCCTAGTCCAAACTGCATGAGACTGGGACAATCATCTGTCAATATATTCCCAAGCACGTGCTCCTCTGTTTCCTGTTGGAAAGTTTACAAGTGAGAACCCACATTTCATTAAACTTTCAAAAACACTTAAAGAGCCTCAAATCTCACACGTTAAAAAAAAAAACTAAGAAACACCAAATTTACTTACAATTTCTACATGACAATTTTGACTCTTCAAATACCAAGGCTGCGCAGTAGAGCACATACATTGGAATCAGATACATTAGAAGTAATCAAGACCTGAAATACACCCCTCATATATACCTAAAGAAGTGAGCAGGCTTTGAATCTTACTCAGTAAAAAGTGCCAGGTATGAACACACCTAAAGCCTATCACCACGCTGTAAGTAGGCTGGGGTGAGAGCTTATACACATCGACTATTCTCCCCAAATTGGGGGCGGGAGGAGGGGGGAAGAAGAGATAAAAGAAAAAGCCCCGCACTATGTTGCTAACCCTCAGACTATTACGATCACTCCCGCGGCCTCAGCTCTTCCCTGCTTGTCTGGCAGCTGAACACCAGGCAGGGAACGCCGGCCCCGCTCCCCGCCCCGCGGCCGCAGCGAGGGAAGCGCAGCCCGCGGCCACGCTCCGGCCAGGCCGCGGGGAGCCGGGCCCCGGGGCA
>WBMV01006671.1:363480-461029 GCA_013396655.1 Campylorhamphus procurvoides | reverse complement strand
CACGCCGGGAGGGCGGGCACGGGCACGGCCCGCGGGGGCGGCCGCTCCGCCTCGGCCGGCCCCGGACCGGCATCCCCGCCCCCGGCAGGGAAGGGCAGGGCGAGGGGTCTCTGTCGGGGATCCCAGCTGGGCAGGGCGAGGGGACAGGGATCCCGGCTGGGCAGAGGGAGGGATCCCGGGTCACGGGTCCCGGTTCCCAGGAGGGGTCCCGGGTCCCGACCCTCCGGTGGCGGCCGTGGGGCTGTGAGGGCGGGCAGAGCGTCCCAGAGCGAGCAGCGCGAAGGGGTCACACAAACACGGAATAAACACGAGGCTGGAAAAGACCTCTTGAGACCGCCGAGCCCAGCCTGTGGCCGAACGGCCCTGAGAGCCACGGCCCGTCTTTCCTTAAACAACCAGGAGCAGTGGCTCCACCACCTGCCTGGGCAGACCATTCCAATGTCTAAATGACCCCTTCTGTGAAAGAATTCTTCCTCATGCACAAGTTAAACCTCCCTTGGCGCAGCTGAAGAGAGTCCTCTGGTCCTGAGGATGGGGGTCCCCGGCGCACGGCGGGGTTTGGGGCTGTGGGTCCCTCAGCTGCGAGGGGACAGAGGGTCACAGGTGCTGGAGCCAGCCAGGGCTCCCAGGCCCTGAGCAGGGCTGGGGGCAGAACCTCTGCCCTTGCCCTTTGTTGAGAGGCTGTGGGCACGTCCCCCCTTCCCTCTGCAGGGGTCTGTGCAGTCTGTGTCTCTCATCCCCACGTTTCTCTCCATTAGGACACCACCATAACTCTCTGGGAGAGGGATGTTCAGCACTGGTCCCACACTAAACACCGACTGAACCCTTGAGGTTTCCTCTTCCTCGCAGATCTCTTCCCTGCAAGCCCTGGAAACTCACATTAGCTGACTTGGTAAATCCAGTTCCTGACTGCAGAATATTCCCTTAGTTATGAAAAATTATAATAGTTGAGTCAGGTATTCAGCAGAGACCTGGGTAGATCAAAACTCTTTTTCTAATTAAAATACCCGAGGTCTGAGAGCACTACAAGACCTGAGGAGACTTTTGGAATTCTCCTGTGCTTGGATCGCCACGGTTCTGCTGGAGACTTCCCTAAGACAGATGGTGTACTGCCGCCTCCCTTGGACTCTGCTGGGCAGCCGTCATCCTGTCGACACGGTCTTGTTGGCTCACAGTCCCTAAGCAGTGCATGCAAGATGTGGAGATTTCAAAATCAGTTTCAGGACGAAAAAGAAATAATTATATCACAAGGCTTCATCACAACATAGTGCCATTTTGATGCAATGACCCTGTGCCCATCACACTGCGTTTCAACTGACATATGTTTGTGTATCTTGAATTAGTATAGCAAAACCAATCAATTCCACAAGCCATGAGAGATCTTTTTTTCCATCCTTTATAATTGAGGGACATCCAGAATTACACAATATCTCACAAAATTATTGGGTTTTTTTTAAGTAGAGCAACAATACTTGTTGCAAATTTGCTGACCCTTTCTGATCAAGCCAAGCAGATGCTCTCTGCCCCAGTGATGCAGCAGGTTATTCTTTTTGTTTCATGACTGAGTAGCATCCCAGTGGTAACAATGTGAATCACTTGAGGGACAAGGTAATACTAGCAATGCATTTTTAAATACATTTCAGATTAATTTGCAAGGGGAGGCAAGAAAGCAAGCTCGTTGCAACAGCCAACAAGTGCCTGCGTATAGCAAGAGCTTAGGAATCACGGATTTATTGTTCTGTAGGGTAAATTTTGTACCAGAAATCCTGTATTCTAGTGGTGAATTTGCTGCAGTCTGTGTGGTCTAATGCAGATCCTTCTTCTGAGTGCAGTTGTCTCCATTTGTAAAATGGATCAGTGATGCTTAGCTTTCTAAACTGCTGTTGTGCACAGCCTTAAATCTGTAAAATCTCATATAGCTGCCAAAATAAAAGATATGCTAGATTTGTTTCTGCTAGGGTGATTATATTGTGAAATTTGAATGGTATTATAGATAATAGTTTAAAAGCTCATCAAGATTTGTGAGATAGAGCAATAATTATTCCTGTAGCATTTTCTCAGTTGCAGATTTCAATCAGCCAAAGATGGATAAGGGCACTCAGATATCACACTAGGAATTAAAAAGCCCAGGGAAGCTGAGGCCAGGATTTTTGGAACTGCCTTCTAATTTTCAGCCCTCAAATTTGGGACTTCAGTTTTGGATACTGAGTGGCCAGCACAGATATCAGTCAGAGCTGTACATTCTCAAGCCTTGCTAAAAAATAAACTGTTTAAATATGGACCCTCTCAAAATATATGGACTTAAAAAACCTGCCTTAAATTTCAGAAAGGTCAATGACACTCTCAGAGATGTGTGCCCTTCTCACTGCTGTGTATACGCTCAGTCCACTCCATCAAATTGCCCATATCCATCCTAATGCAGGACTCTGTTGTGACAGACACTGTGAACAACACTTCTCCTGCTTTATAATTCATGGTAATGATTTCTTTATTTAATATATCAAAGAAAGCTGTATTAATCTGAGTATTATTTTTAGTTGAAATGAAGTGCAGATTGTATATATTTAATGTGCTGAAATAAGGCAGTAAGCACCATATTGCGTCTTTTACCCCTCACTAGTTTATTTCCTTACTAAGCAGTATGTCTAGAGAAACCAGCATGTACTGAGGATTGCAAGTCACTCATGGCCCTTGGCTCCCTCTGATCCATAACAAAGCTACAGATTGAGAGAAAAACAATCACCAACCATGAGAGGGAAAGAGATGCTATTTTTTCTTCTGGAAATAGAACAGAAGCCAAGGAGCAAAACAGTATTAAACTAGAGCAGAGAAGTTCCAGTCACCAAGATCCTGTAGTCTGTGTATTTCAGATAGATGCCCCTTAAGAATTATATAGGATTCCTAGAATAGCATTGCCTATACCTTCCAATTCTACTGTTTTGATGGCAGAATCCTGTTTTTATCAATAACTGACCAGATTGTCAGTTGAATGGCCCCACAGACTATTTTCTGGATATAGCAGCCTCAAAGCACATGTGATGCATGGCCAATCTGTGCAGGCATCGGGAGCCCAGGGAGTCCAGAACATGCTGTACTCACGGTGCAGGCACAGCCGCCAGCGCGTGCACAGGAGGTTCCCCAGGATTCCCACTGTTTTCTTCATTACAAATGTCGACAGGTACAAGGAGCTATGGAGGTTGTACTGCCCAGCAGGGATATTGTCTATCACCAGCAAATGGTGCGGTCCTTATTGAGGTCTACCTTGTCTCACCCCCAGCTAGAATTTTTCCTTATTCTATGGGGTGTATTAATACAGAAATGCAACATACAAATAGTCCTAATAGAAAGAGGTATTGAACCATCCTACAGTTTTTTGTTGAAAATCATTTTAATGTAAAAACATTAATCTTATATTTTGAAGTTCCAATTTGAATAGTAATAAAAATTGTATTCTACCTTCTTTTCTTTACAAGAAAGACTATGGAAAACATTAATTTTTTTTTCTGGCTATTTATAAAGCCACTTTAAATTTAAGTGGGATAGCACATTCAACCATCTGCTCCATTTCCTCAAGGTCTTTTAGAGGATATCTTTTCCTGAACAATATTTTTCTACAACAGTGCAACAAATATAAGGCATTAACTTTCTTAGAACTTGCATCTTTGCTTTACTGAATTTCTTTATTACATCTTTGGGGCATTTTACATGTCCTAGGTAAGTAGCATTGTGTACAATATATGAGTAAATATTTGAGTTCCTGTCACAGACATCATCCTGTCACTATAGATTTACTACATCGAGGGCTACATTAGTCCTTGTTTGTGTGTATAAGTTCTTTCTTCATTTTCTGTTTATTAACTGTATGCTTCCTTAAATGTCCTAGACATCATTTACATATTAGCAGCAACAGTCATATATAAGATACAAACTGAACACTTCCATTTGAGTGTCTGGTTTCTGAACAAGTAGTTGTTGCAGTTACTTTGACCTGACAGATACATAACCTAAGCCAGTTGCAGGCTTTTAAACATTTAAGTCTTGAAAGTCCAAGAAAAATTTGTAGAAAAGTAATTTTTTTTTTGTCAACACAATCAGTGTTAAATGACACCTGTTAAATGTCAGCCAGGGTAAAAATGGAAAAATACCCCAAAGCAGTATTTTCCATGCTCGTCTCAGGAGAACAAAAACTGCACCAATCCTTTTCTGAGTTTTGCAATACACACGGGATGCCTTAGAGGAAAGTCACAGCCTGTGTGCAGTGTGCTGTGTAGTTAAATTGACAGCATCATAGCAACTCAGTTACAAAAATTTTTCAGCATCTCCGAAAATCAAACTTGTGGAACAGTTGAATGTCTGATGCATAGACAGCACTGGCTGAGAATCAAGCGTGCTTTTACTCACACCGACTAAAATGTGTGCCACAAGCAGCAGCTCCCTCTCCCCTGCTCAACAAGACAGTGCCATGCCCCGGGTCCTGCCCGAGATGTTCTGTCACCTGCAAAGCAAACAGCGTGGGTGCAGATCAGCTCGTGTTGCTGCCAGAGCTGGCTGTTCACACCGGCAGCTCTGGGGAGATTTGTGCTGCTTGCATTATTTCTGGAGAGCCTGGGCAGAAACCTAATGACAAACACTGCACCCTGCAAGGGTGAAAAGCTGAATTGGGGCTTACGAGCACTTGCATGTTATGAAATGCTGCACAAGGCAGGAGTGGAGCTGGCGTGCACTCCACTGCACTGCAGAGAAAGGCAGCACTGGAGCAAGGAGCAGTTGTCTTTTACCATGGATGCCAATAGTATTATAACGTGAAGTTCTTTTATAAAATTAATAGTGTGCTTAATGCTTCACCTTTCTGGTGAATCTAACAATTTCCATGTGTTAAAATAACTGCTCTTGCACATAAATTTTCATGCTGTACAGACCCAAATTTATGGCATATTTATTGAAAGGGTAATTTGAAAGAGGCTGCCAGAAAAATATCAAGCCTTTAAGGCATAATAGGCCCAGGGAAATTTGTTTGAATGGTGTAATGAATCCAACTTGTTAATTTAGCTCAGTTTGGTGCTTATTGCTGATAGAGGAGTGCTATGAAAATGAAAAGAAAAATTGGTCTAAGAGGTGCAGTTCAAATAGAAGTAAAACATACAGTAAACTCCCCCAAGGTATTTATCCTTTAATCTTCTCTAATTTTAATTGATTTTTCCAGGCTTACTTTCCCACCTGTTTTTTTAATGTGTTCCAGATTTCAACATTACCAAGTCCTTATCTCTCCATCTTTCTTGAAGCCTCTGGAAAATACTTTGATGAGATCAGTAGAGATGTCGCTTGAGTCATACTTCATGTGACAGCTCAATAACCAGCCTTTATGAGAAAAAACATAGTATCAGAGCACAAAAGAGAGGGGCCATGAGCCCAGAGTGAGAGACATTTAAGCAGCAGGTCCTTATCCCTCAGAGTTCATTACTCTGACCCAGACGGTCTTCCATGGGACTAATTTTATGTCTGATGTACAACCAGATCATCTGTCAGCTCTGCACATATTTCTCAAGTCCCATTTGGGTTTTCTCACAGCCATTCTGAAGGGTATTTCTGTGGAAACTCACGAGGTGAGGTGTTCAACCACAAAGCTGGCAATTGGAACAAAAGTCGTTTTCCTAGAGGACCCACGGCTCATCTGCTGGCCAAGAGACCATGTAATCTCTGCTTCCATAACAAACCAGCTAAAAAGACAAAATCTTTCACACCTCTGGACATTTGCATGATAACATTATGAGCAGAAAACAAATCGAGTTGGATAGACTTGTTGCATGTGGATACAGCTGGGGTAAATGGGGGCAGCAGCAGCAGCTTCTCTGCTCCAGCTCAAGCAGGGCTCTTCTGCTTGGCACCGCAGAGGAAGGGCATCCCTGCAGCCACAGTCACTGACAATACCCAGAGCAAACTCAGGAGGCTTCAAAGTCTCCACAGGGGAAATTGAGGCCCCAGGCACTACTTGGTTGAAATCTCACCTGCATAGTTGTTATTGCACATTATTTTTGTGAAAAAGGCTGTGTCCGTGTGAATAATGGCACAATTCAAGCTGAATCAAAGGAGAGTAAATTGCCTTTTACTGCCAGATATATTCAGTGCAAAGACTCGGTATTCATTTGAGCCTGTGAAAAGCTTAGTGTAGGAGAGCTGTCCAGCATTATGGGAGAGAGAATCGGATTTTCCAAATAATATACATGCATTGTAACCACCAAATCATCTTCCTTTAGTGCCCTGTCTAAATCACTACAATTTGTAGCTTCTCTAACACCAGCCTTACAAACCACAGCTTCCTTCAATATGCAGCTTTGACTCATCTCCAGGCCAGGGTGAAAAAATAACATGTAGCTTTGTGCATAAAAAGCATACATTATTCCTAGTCAACCTGAATTCTGACTTTTTCTCTAATTTGCAAGTTTTGCTTTTGCAGCCTTGATTAAGTTTTCTTCGTTTGGTTTTTGCATGTTTACAGAGGAAGCTCCAAATATTTAATCAGAAATAAACAAAAGAAAGCGTGCTCTTTTAACTTTTTTTTGACCATTTACACAGAATTGATAATCTTTAGTCTCCAGTACTTGTGATTTCTCCCATAAAAACATGTTATTCTATAAAACAGTGTATATTGTAATGCTTTCTAGGCAGAAATTACATCTTTTCTTATGTTTAGCACAGTAAGACCTTGATCTGGCTGGGATTGGGAGCACAATATAACATTAAGTCTAATAACTCTGCTATAGAAGAGTTCAAGAGCCTGGAGTTGGTGGGAGTGCCATCATCTGAAGCAGAAAAAGTCCTTAAATACAGCCCATCTCTCTCCTTCTCATTATTTTTCTGGACCATATTTAAGCTACACTTTTGCCCAGTTCCCTGTAGCACCATCACTGTCCACCCACATGAGTATTACAGCCCTTTTACCCAAAGGCCTTTTAACAACCATGATCAGCCTTTCATTCAGGTGGAAAAATAATAAATGACATAAATTTACTGTCTACTTTCACGTAAGTTCCTTTAAATTCTTATTTGAGATATTAATTAGGTTGATTTAAACCTATGGTTTGCAATTACTTAATTCAAGTTCCTTGAACCAGTTGTTCCACAGTCTTACAGATATGGCAATCATTCAGAAGGAACAAATTAGCTTTGAAATAATCAGCAATGCACAAAGACAGTGCTTCATCATGATGGTTTTTGTTGTTATTTCTGTTCACTGAATATAAAAACAGTCAATGTTTTGCTCTCTCAGTTCATTCATTCAGATGTTTTTGTAAAACACTGACACTAGAAGCTGCCCTGCATTTATTCCCTGCCTGATGTGCCCATTAGTTAAACACCTACTCTCCAGATAAATGGAATTTAGCTCCAAGCATGCAGACCCAGTCCACCAATTCCACAATGATATGTTCACAAATCCATAAATCCTGGCTCTATGCTTTCACCAACACACAGCTGAAGAACAAGCCAAGCCTTTAAACACTCAGAAGAAAAGCCATGATGAGACAAAAAAGTGACAGTGAGAAATGCAGCAGTACAAACCAGAGCTGCACAGGTAATTGCTGCTTGGGCATAGCCACCCCTCTGAAGTGCAATCCCGTGTGTGGGGCATACATATGTTTCTATGAACACTTGCTGGATCAACGTAACATAATGTTTAAATCTGGGATTTGAGTAAAAAAAAAATAAGTTTGATCTGAATATATCCTTTCACTTTTAAATTTCACAAGATTAAAAATTACACTGAAGCAAATTACAAAACAGCCCATCACTGATGAGACATACTGAAATCAACTGCTCAGGGTAGATTTCTAATGCATTTCCCTCCTGTTTTCCTTCTCCACTGCCTGTGAGTGTGTCGGCTGCAGTGTGTTGGCTCTGTAATGCAGAGGGTAATTCTGGGGTGCACCTCCTAAAGCAGCCCAGCTCTGCACTGTGCTGAGCCAGAAATGATGGGCACGCCAGGGAGATGCACACCAGCATTTTAAAGCAGTTTCATGTGTAACCAACTGGTTTTATAAATCAGTGAATAGAGAGTGACTGGCGTAAGTGACAGGGTTCCCCAAGCTCTACCTCATTACAAATCACAAGCCTCAGTTAAATATGTAAAGTTGATGTACGTTTTTGTAAAATGACCAAATTGATTAATTACTTCATTGTATTTATATATTTTGATACATTTAGCTGGGTTCAGCTGCTCCTTGTGCCTGCTGAGTATTTATGCCTCTGTGTAGCACTCAGGTGGAGATTTGGAGACTATCTGACTCCTTATGGATTTCTGGGTATGGGTGGGCTCTGACTTACTCAGCAAAAGTAACAGCATTACTGGCCCCATCTCAGAACCCTGCTATGGCCTGCTAACCCCAGCAGCCAAATGACAGTATAGCTGCTCCTGAGTTACTGCAGGGCATAGACTGACATATTAATGCAAACTGAAACTGGGGATTATGCTAATATGTCAGATTGTGCAGTGGAGTGGGGAAACAGGGCAGGGAGCTGGGAACTGCAGCCTCAGCTGCCACCTCAGCACGACCCACAGAGCTATAATTCCCACCTAGAACATGGAACTTTATCATCTTAAAGACTGCCCTGTTTATTTTTCCCTGCCCACATGCATCTACTTTGAAAAGGGTCTTCCCACAGTACTGAGTCCCTGTTGGACAGGTTTGCAAGGATTCTTCTCCCTCCTGTCTCAGAAGGAAGACACTCTGGTGTGCTCAAACCCACTGCTGCTGACCCTTCAGCCCAGCAGTGATCACTTGTCCCAGCTGTTGTAAACCCCAAATGATAACTTCTCTTATGTCTTGGTTTTCTCAGTAAAGCCTGCACTTCTGTGCTGGCCAGCGTGGCTTGAGTGCACAGTGCCAGCACACAGTCAGGTTCCTCCAGGTTGCTGGTGCCCCTTCTACTGCTGGGCTGCTGCTGTCCCCAGTGCAGCTGTGCCACAGCTCGCTGGGAGTCAGTGCCACACAAACTCAGGTGCTGCCCTGAGGGGAATGCAGCCTTTATCTGCTGCATCAGGATGCCCACGGAGCTGTCATGCACTACCCATGAAATAGCACCATAATGGTTTCTCTGCCCTGATCCTCCAGTTTGGGAGTTGCTTCTGCTCCTAGCCCAGGAAGTCCAGTTCTTCTTGCTGTTTGGAGACTTGTCTTTTGATACTCTTTCCTGCAATTTGTCTTTTCAAAATAAATTCTTGAGAAACCCTTAAGGACTCCACAGCTTCAGTTTATCTACAGCATGCAAACACTTACTCCCTGATCTGAAATGGTCTCTTTACCAGAGACAGCAATGGCATGAGAACTCAGCAGAATGCCCACTGAAGACCTGGAGAATAAGAGGGGTTTGGACTTGGAGAGCCATGCCAAGTAGCAAGGGCAAGCAGCTGGCTACCTCCCACACACAAGGTTTGCCTCAGCTTCCAAACTGTGCCCATTGAAGACACCTTTCAGTAGCCCTGCCTCAGAACTGTGCTGTCTCAGTTCAGAAAGGCTTGGCACAGACCATCCCTGGCATAACCAGGCTGGACATGCAGGTGAGCAGCCAAAAATTAAACAACACTCCTTGTTCTGAGCAGTGAGTTATGAAATACGCATTCCTCGTGGGGCACTGGGAGTTGCTAAATGAGTTTGTGATAGTCTCCATAGCAATGGGAAAGCATACTAAGAAGAGAAACCACAGAGAAGATGTATGCTAGAGATATGTCTCCTTGACAACAACCCAGGCATGGGACTGAGAGAGCAGCCTGGAGGAGCTAAAGCTGGATCCTCATGTCCTCCTCTCTGATGTGACTCAGGGTGTCGGAAGGGGCTGCTCTAAATAAAAGCGACAAGCACCAAGACAAGAATAAATTAAACCACTAACACCAGGAATGACACTATCACTGATACATGTCTGGGTATATTAGTTATTTTGCCTACCTATATGAATCATGTATGAGTTTTTTATATTTGTATGCTGTAAAGGCAAGTATTCAAAAATTATCAGGTTTACTCTAGGCCATGCAACTATCTCCAGTCCTGTTTCTTTGCCTTATAAGATATTCCTGAATAACATGATCAAGGGAGATTTTTCTTGTAGGACTCCTGCTTTGTTCAGCACACTGGGCAGATGATGCTCACTGAATTGTTGAGTCAATATTTTATCTTTCCCTTGTTCTTCAATAGCTTGCCTCAGGCCTTCTTTATTTCATGCAGTGCAAACATACTCAGAAAGACAGAATAAATTCCCTCATGACAATTTCTGCAGCAGTTATTATAGCAACAACGTTAAATGCTACCAAACTGGAATAATGCTAAAAATACTAGGGGGAAAAAAAAAAGCTGCAACTACAAAGGTAAAAAAAGCTGGAAGCAGCAAACCAAAACTGCTCTCCAGCTTTGCTGCTCATCAGCTCACCTGCAGTCAACTAATCCAGCTGTTACTTTTGCTCTCATTTCCCTTTCTATTTACCCAGATTCTCATAAATTCCTCCAGTCCAGGAGTACTGGAAGGCTCCCCTCACATCTTCCTTGCTAGGTCCTCAACCCCTTCAGGGAGAAGCTGTGATAGTTGCACACTCTGAAAAGGAACTACAATACTTGGGGGGATCTAAAAAATATAATTCATAAGTAATACCTAGACAGGCCAGTCATCATTCAATTTAGTACCAGGTTCTCCCAGTGAACTTTGGCACTGATAGCAGATACTGCCATACAGATTTGGGATTATAATTTAAAAACAAAGTGTAGGGCCCTGGTTTATTTTTCAGTCAGAGGCTGTGTATTAAGCACAATCCATGGCATGGTTTAATGAGTCAATGGTGAAGATAAAGCACAGTATTTTCAGGCAAAGTATCTCAATGCAGGAAGTTCTGTCACTTTTATATTAAATTAAAATCATAGCTGAGTTGGTTGAGATATTATTGAAATTAAAGCCTATTGTTTCCCTCATCTTGCTTATAATTAAAAGAAGTAATTACTCTTTGATTGTTTAGGTGATTTAAAACTAATTCCATTGCTATCCTACTTCAGTTATTAGCTGGGGGATGCAAATCTCCCAGGACTGTTGAAAGCTCCAGCACTGTTTCTCTTCCCTCCCTCTCTGCTGACTCTTCCCTGCCCTGGGGTTTGCAATATTCCCTGGAAACCAGGAGAAGAAGCCTACAAATCTCCTGCAGCTGTGTCAGCCAAGAGGACTTTCCAGTTCACTACCAGCAGTCAGCTGAGAAAAAAAAAATTGAGAAAAAGGAACAGGGAAGCCACAATTAGCACCTGGGACTCGGCAGGCTCTAGTCTGAAGTGAAGGGTTCCTGAGGCACTTGCTGAGAAGCCCCCTCTTCCTTTAGGTCATCTGCTGCTGAATCCTGGCAGGTCATTCTGGACCACAGTTTGTCCCTGTGGGAGGGAAAGGGCCACCAAGGCTTTAGTATGAATTTTCTGAGATCTGGGCTCATCCTATAGATGTAATTGCTGGGACAGTGTAAAGTACAAGCACATTGACTTTGGGCTCCACCAGCACATTCTCTGCTAACAGTCAACATTATTAGTCCCTTTGATCTTTCCAAGGGTATTTTTCATTTTCTGCACAAAACAGTGGATTTGTGTTGTAGCTAGCCCAAAGCTACACACACTGCCCATGCTCCCTGAGGAAGTTTTTCTTCCAGAGACCATGATGTCATCAGTGACTTGGACCTTGCTACCCTGGACACTGTGTGCAGACACTTGTGTGCCAAGTGAAAAAAGAACAATGACAAAATATCTCAGAGGCTGCCAAGAAGGCAGACGGTGGTGTGTGGGGTGCCTGCCTGGGAAGCCAATTAAATACACAGCACCTGAGGAGAGCTCAGAACGCATTCAGTGTGAGAGCACACGGGCCAGCCCCAGAAGAGACAACACATCAAAAAAACAGGGGGGATTTCCTTAATGCCTTTTATCCTTGTGAGCAAAGCTGACAGTCTTCATAAGCCCTGGCATAGATCTTGCTCACATTGTGTGAGTAATACCATTTGTCCTGTGGCAATAAATGACTCTGTCGGCTTTGGTTCAGCCTTGCAGCTCCCCAGCACGGGGTGTCTTCTGCTGTTGCTGCAAAGCAGCCAGCTCTGGAGCAGGGAGCAACTGCCTGAAATACAGCTCAGCCATTCCCCACGGCAAACACGTGGGGTGCATCCCTACCATCCCAGGCTCTGAGAGTGGTTCAGCCCCTTTAGAGGTCAAATACTCTCCCTGAAGTTAAGGGATTCCATGCATAAGATAAATATGGCCCAACCTGACACAGAAATGGGGGTTCTAAGTCTCATTGACTCCAGCTGGGCTATAGGTAAGCAGGGCAAGAGGATGTACTTTGAGAACACTAATATGAACCCACAGAAACTGCCTTTTCTCCTCCCTTTGCTTTTCAGCATTGTTCTTTATTTGAAACAGAAGATGTGAAAGTGGAACACTAAACAAATCAACAACAAACTCAGCATAAAAGAAAGTATCCATGAATATCCCAACCTCCAGCTTTGTAAGGGTTGATATTCATTCTGTACCCGATGTGGCAAGTGAAATAGTAGCATTCAGTGCTACTCAGGATATTATTAAACTCTCAAATAAGAGAGGAAATTGGAATACAATTGCTATTGCAAGCCACAGACAGATCTCAGCCATGTGTGGAAAGATTTTCACTTACAATTAAGGACTATGGTAAGGGAGAGCACAAAGCTTTTCACTTAGCAGGGTGAAGGAATTGCACAGGTCTAAGGAACATCTGACCCCTGGAAGTCAGGCTCTGCCCTATAGGGCCCCCTAACAGGGAATTTATCCCCATACCTCTAACATGAGTACTTTGCTCTTCTGTGATATCTAAAGCAGTTCCTTCAGTATTTGTCAACTTTATTTTTTACTCTGAGCTGAAACAAAAACATAGTGCTACAGCAAAACAGCAACAACACTGTACTTGAGCTCCACAATACAGCCTGGACTGCATTTGTTTGAAACAGAGCTGTACCCAGATTGTTCAAATTGTTTAGGTCTCTTTATAAAAAGCCAAGATGCAAGCCTTGCAGCAGACATCTGCTGTCCAAAATGCATCCAAAATTGTTGACCATGAGGATGTGCCCTGTCACAGAGAGCACAAATTTGAATGGCTTCTGGTGAGACATTGAGAAATGTGAAATGAAAAACTGAGTTGGGTAGCAAATGAGCAGAAGCAAGTCAATACACTGTCTGTCAGATATAAAAGTGATTTTCAAAGTGATGACAGCTGAAAGTAAAAAAAAAAAAAAAAACCACATCTTTTTTACAGGTGCAATCAGAATCCCTGCCTGACACAAATTCATTGCAGCAGTGGAGTCGCCCCAGGGCTAACCAGGGACTGGGGAGTTCAGGTGATAACTTTTGATAGAGGAGAATTTCTCCTTCTCCCCCAACAAGAGCAGACCAGCAGCAGGCACACCCCAAGGACTGCTCTGCGTGCTGGAGGGTGGCCAGCCTGGGGACCCTACTCCTATTGAATTCCATTGACTCAGCACCCTTACTATGCATTTGTCACCTTCTCGTACCCAATTCTACCTCTTGCTGTGGGACATGGGTTCTCATGTCACAACCCGCACTGGAGACTCAGGGTGGATAAATGTGGGACTGGTGGCATGACCATGCCATCTGCCTGTCTCTGTCGAAGGTGCACTTGCAGGGCAAAACTCTGGCTCTGCTGAGAAAATTCAGGGTCAGTTGAGCAGAAAGAGATGTAACAAACATGTTTAGGAACGATCAAAAGAAAATGGCTGTGCTATTTTTTTTATCTCTCTTCTAGAAACCTTCCCTGACTCAGTGTGTTTCAGAGGGTTTAAAAGCCAAGCCCTACTTTTTCCCCACCTAAGACACCACCTCAGTTCCTGCTGTGGGGTGCCAGGGATTAGAGCTCCCTCTGCCGGGAGAAGGATCAGATACTCATTGTCTGAGCTCACCTGAGCACCTTCTCTGCTGGGCAGGCTGCAAAATCACATCCCCTTACACAACCATTTTTTGTAAAGCACAACACCAACTTTCCCACCTTCTTTTAATTTAGACCTTTTCCACGTCGTGTTTGTTCCTATTTTCCCTTTTTTCTCCTCACACCTCTCCCTGTTGTACCCTGGTTTTGTTACTGGGTGCAGTCCATGACCCCGTAGGGTACAGACATCAGGCAAACACCTCCAGCCACTGAGAGCAACAAGCTTGCCCAGCAGCGTGGGAGAGCTTGCCACGGGCCAGCACAGCCAGCTACTCATTGCCACTGTACTCATTGCCACCTGTGACAGGTACTGTCACAGACCAAGATGGTGAGCTCAAACCTGGATTCACTTTCTTTTGATACCAAAGAGTCCGGATGAGGCTGTCAGCCCCGTCCCACCATGTGGAGCAGATCCCAGTACCCCTCAGGGTGCTGGGGTCCCCCTGGTCCCCCCTCCTGGCCACAGCCAGGGGTGTGAAAGGGCTCCCTCCTGCCATGCCTGTGCAATTCTTACTGTCATCAGCAGATGGCCAAATATTACCACACATACATAACATTTACATCCAAAAGGGCACATAACTGGGTAGAAAACGCCTTTCCTTGCCAGAAGCATTTATTTATAAAATGGCATATGCACACTTGGCATTTACCTTTCTATATGCAACATTACCAAATGTGTGACAAATGGTGACACTCATTTCCTTTCCCACTCCTGACATGCTTGCCAAAGTAAAGAACATTAAGCAAACAAGTAGTAGGATAAAGCTCTGTCCGAAACCACCTAAATGTTATTTCTTATTTCAAATTTATTTTACAATAGAAAAAATGGAAATAGAAATAAAAATAGAAAAAACCCCAAGGGCTAGACCCAACTGCAGCAAAGCCCAGGTGAACAGCAGCTGGCAGCAGGTGGCAGAGGGAGAGGCATCTGGAATTGGAATGCAGAAGGTGTTTCATTAAACACTCCAAAGGCCCAGCGAGGGGTTGTGGTGGCAGATGCATAGGTTTATAGTTTTAGTTGTTTTGAAGAAAAGCACACAAACCTGTTCTCCCACTGCCTCACGGGGGCGGAGGGGCTTTACCTGCTTTAGCATTGCACAATGTCGGAAAATAATCAATATGGGCACAAGCACTAATGTGACTAACAGGAGAAAAAGCCAAGGAATAACCTTTCCAGCATCACCTCGGGGCATGCCTGTGCAGACAGTCGGGCGCAGGCTGGGTTGATTCAGCCAGGACACGTGCCAGACAGGGAAAACAAGCTGGCTGTAATTGCAGAGGACTGGGAGCAGAGACACAGCAGCACTTGATTTTTCATTGCCTTTTTGGGATCGTGGCAGAAATACACACCTGCATTTCCCTGCTTTGGACAGGATTCTCAGGTCATTGCTGCTGTTGCCTGCCAGATCCACCTCTCCCAGGGTTTGTTAGGAAAAATAACTTTTTGGTTCCACATCCTATACTGTACATCAGTTAAACAGGACAAAGTGAGAGGGAATAGCTCCATCACTCAAGCATTCTTTAAGGGAATGATTTTCCTGAAATGCTGAGCTTCCAGTAGCTCAGGAATTGCCATTTAATCTTTAAGGGATTAAACATTACTCCAGGGTGCCAACCATAACCAAAGCAAAACACCTCCTCTACTGTGTAGTACTGTATTTTACTTCTGCTCAAAGTATTTGTAATAGCATGAGTTACTGGGAAGGCCCTCAGTGTCACCGTCACCTGCAGGAAATGCATGACTGTCCACTCTCACACCCCACTTAATTTTTGACCGACATTGACCAAGAGTGGTGGCCCATAACTCTCAGTTATATGAAGGATGTAGGATGGCTTTCTGAAAATGCATGATCTGGGGACCAAGCTGGCAAATAAGGCTGAATTCATATTTGCTTTCTGTCTTTTATATTAAATCAATAAGAGTGCAGGTATGCACATAGGGCTTTCATACCAGGAGCTAGTGCTCACACCTCTTATCCCTGTCCACAGCCTAGGGAGGGGAGTGGAGATGCTCCAGATGTGTAAAACACACAGCAGCCAGACTAAATAGAGGGTGGTATTCAGTGGTCACTTCCCTTGAGCAAGAATCTGATCCTTGGTTAGGGTGCTGCAGGATTCCTCCTGGGAAGCTTCCAACACACAGCAGAAACCCTCTCCTGCCACCAGTGTTCCAGCCCCGGTGCCTGACAGAGACCTTCTGTCTCACCAACAGCACCATCCAACACCACCACTGAGCAAGACCATCCCTGCCATCTAGCTAGGAGGAGCTGCAATACTCTGCCTGTCAAAGGCTGCAATGGTCTCACGTGCAGATATTTTGCCAGTGGCTGGGACATGCTTATAATTGTACATCAGCCTGGGCTCCTGCCATTTTGGATGCCAGTCCCTAAAAGTCCTGTTTATGTATTGTATTTGTACCTGCAGTCGTTCATTTCAAGATCTTCCTGCTTTAAAAGGAGCCTGTCAGGGTATGGAAAACAAATCTTTTCTCAGCTTAATGTATTTACTATAGTGTAAATCTGTAGCTCAGCAATCTGATTTAATCAACTTGAGCAGATATAATTTAAGTACCAAATTTCTGAATTTGAGAAAACAATTCCCTTTGTCTTCCAAGAGCCCTGATTATGACTGAGGGTGTCACTGACTTTACAACAAACGTAATTCTCCTCTCAGACATCAGAAATCCTGGTAGGCAGCTTTAGACACACACAATTCTATATCTGTCAGAGAAAACAGATCATCTGGAAGTAAAATGGCTCACCAAAGAGTAAACAAAGCATCCTGCCAAGGTTTAGTGCACTGCATTTCCTTGGCTGTGGGCTGGGGACTTCCAGAGAGGTATATTTTGAGCCCAAGCCTCTTTTTTGGTGCCTGTTCCTAAACAGAGCAAACCCAGAGGGAAAGGCCCTGCTGTGCCAGAGGGGTGAGTGCAGGACAGGGGACGCAAGACCCCCCTGAGCTAAGGGGTTTGTCACTGCTGCACACAGGGGACATCAGGCTCTGGGGCAGGTCTGAGAGCTGCATGATTTGCAGGCAGTGGCTGGGAGGGACCTGCAAGGAAATCTCCACACGTGTGCATTAACAACGCCTGCTCCCATCCTGATCACGCCAGCACAGTGGCTGCTAAGCAACTAAACCCGGCGAGGAGGCATTTTTGAGATAATGCTAAAAATAGTCCCCAGCAGGCGAGACAGCCGAGCAGCCGTAGCCCGTGACGTCAAGTTCCTTATTGCTGCCCTCCTGCCCTGCAGACGCCTTTGATGACCAGGTGAGTTCCTCCAGGCCTCCCCAGGGACCAGCACTGCTGGCAGTCCCCAAAACACTGCTCACATGTGTCCAGCCCCAGCCTGAGCCCAAAGCTGGGCACAGCCCCCAGCAGCACATCCCTGGCCCCTTCCCCACCCGTGTTGGATCCTTGCCTAGCAGAGGAAGGAATGGAAAGAAGCCCCTGGGCAAATCTAGTGTTAAAAGGAGCAATTTGATTAAACTGACAAAATCACGCACACCATTGGAAATGACAAATGACATTTACAACTCTGGTACAAACACAAGGCAGAGCATACGCCTCCCTGTGTCTCTCCAGTTTGTTGTTCTTGGCTGCTGAAATCACTTTTGTAGCTGCTCTGTACCAAACCCAGTTTGCATCTGTTCTCACACAGAGATGGCAGAGAACAGAAACCAAAACACAGGAAAAGGTGCCCCTATACTGTATGTAGCAGTGTTGGAATTTCCAAGTCCAGAAGAGAAAGAAATGGCAGGAAGGGACCCTGTGTTTTACCTGTTTGGCCCCAGCACATTGCCTTCATCTCAGGGGCAGAGCCTCCTTTCTCCACCAGCTCAGTCATGCCCAAATTGGGCCACTACACCTTTTTTTGGGAAGCACACTGCAAACCACACCAGGGAACCGATCCAGTGCAAGAATCATCTCTTTTGTCTACCTCTCCTCTCTTTTGGCAACAAGATATTTCTCGAGCACACCCTTCCTCCATGTGCACAGCCCCTCTCCAGCCCCCTTAGCCACATCAGGAAAATTATCAGGGTGAGAAGAGTCCCCCAGCTCCCTTTCTCTAGGCATATTTTGGCCCAGGTCTGCTCACACAGAGTCCCATGCTGGGCACCCTGAGTTCCAGCAGGGCTGGAGTGGGATTTGGGGAGCCCGCTCCTGACAAGAGCTGGGAGCAGAGAGGGTTGGTTGATTAATCACAGGCGTTGAGCAACAGCCTCCTTCACCTCCTTGCAACACCAACTCAGGAACAGGAAAGTCCAGGCAGGTACCACCCCATATTTAAGGATGACCTCAAACAGCACACTAAAGACATGTGTTTTACTTCTTGAATTACCACTCTCTTTTAAAGCAGTGACCCAAGACTACAGGGAACTGATAAACAAAGTTGCTTGAGTGAAAGTAAGCAGCAGGAGTACCCTGCCTCAAACCAGCAAAGGAAGCACCCCAGCAATCAGCAGGGCCCTCTGACACCCATACAAGGATGCCCGTGGGGACTGGGACAAGCTTAACTTAGTGCTCCTGATAACTTCTATCACACATTCTCCTGCCTCATCTCTTTTTCTAATAAAGCAGCACAAAGCCCCTGAGACCAGCCCTCCAAACCTCTGCAGCAGATCCCACAACACTTCTGTTGAAGGTACCTGGGATGGAGCTTTTTCTTCTCCCCTTAAGTTGCTGTTAAGGATCCCAGGATGTACCTCTCATGGCAGGTAATGAGTTTCCACCTGCAGCCTGCACACATGATGTGAATTGGCTCCTTTGGTTACTGAACAGAAGCCTAAGGAAAAGAGAGCAAGGTCCAAAGAGCATCAGGAGTGCCCTAGATGGCATCGATCTGTTCTCTCTTTTCAAGGCTTTTCTTCCTGTGCACGAAAACATACTCAAATGGAGAAAGAGCAGAGCTAGAAACCAAAGTTTGAGGTTCAGTGCAAAGAAAATGGCTTCTAAATTTCCCAGTGAGCATAAGGGGGATTTAAGTGCACTTCTCTTCCAAATACCAATGGCATTTTCAGTGGGAGTAAAACCTAACTGATCTTTAACATGCAGCACTTAATTTCAATGCCTTTTGTACATCAACACTACCAGTGAAACAAACACCAGATTTTACTAAAATGAGTACGTGTCAACACGTTGGTGACTCACACACACACCCAGTTGCAGAGGGAGACTGAATTACCCAAAGGCTTTCTGTTTCAGCACTTTTTGTCCAGCAATGATAGAAATATCCCAGCTGGAAATCCTGGTGCATCCCGAGTCTTTCTTGCTCTTGCCCTGAAGCTGAGGTTTCAGCACATTTGGAAAGAGATTTGTAAGTGGGAAACACCATATGTGTCAGCCACATATGTGTGACATTGGAATCTTCAAGGCAGCAGCTGCCATTAAACCTTTCTACAAACCTGAATGGAGGGGGTTTAGCCAAAATAGGAGGTCTGTAAACATTTTGCAGCGGACTTGTCATTACCTTTCCTGGGCCACCCCTGACACTCAAACATGCTGGGCACTGGGAAAGTGGATCTGCCAGGGGATGCCCATGGATGCCCAGCCTGTGGTTGCAGACTTCCACAGCTCCACATGTATTTGCTGCTCCTCTGTATGATTTACTTGGAATGAATCATCATAAAAGAGTTGAGGGTTTGATACCTCGCAGCTGTGAAGTATAAAGGAAGACCTTTAGAAATATTTTGGACCATAAATGTACTTGTCTGTGCTGGTCTATATCTAGGTGATAAATGAAGCCCAAGACACTTGAAAGAGCTTCTTAATCTTTGAAAAGAAAGCAAAGCAAATAACCCTTTCTAGGTTTATTAAATCATCCATCCAACTTCCTTTGCTCTTCTTTCAAAAGCATTTGTGGCAGATGGGCAGTCAATGGCTTCCAGCCTTGCTGAGGTTGCTGGTGGGGTTCACGGCAGGGCAGAAGCACCAGCACCACTGAGAAGTTATCCCCACTGTGCTGGCCTCAGACCTCACCAGGTTAGCACACCTTCTTCCTCAAGGCCAATTTCTGACAAAATTTCCCATCAAACCAGAAAACCCGGGCCAATGTTTAACTGACTTAAACTTTATGCATATAAATATCTCAAAGGCGGGTGCCAAGGGGATGGTGTCAGGTTCTTTTTGGTGGTGCCCAGTGACAGGAGACAAGGAGCAGTGGACATAAAATAAACCACAAGAAGTTTCACCTCAACATGAGGAAGAATTTCTTAACATTGAGGGTAGCAGAGCACTGGAACAGACTTCCCAGGAAGGTCATGAAGTCTCTCTGTCTGGAGACATTCCAAACCCATCTGGACATGCTCCTGTGTCACCTGCTTCAGGCAACCCCGCCTTGGCAGGGGGGTTGGACTGGATGATCGCAAGAGGTCCCTTCTAACACTAACGATTCTGTGATTCTGCTAGATACAGCTCCACAAGCTGTCCCTCATCTCCTGGGAAATCTCCTTGAAGAGTTCTGGTGACTCTCACAAGTCTCAGGCATCCACTGCAGCCTACAGCCACCCACAGCTCCCTGCGGACCCAAACCAGCAAATGAAGAAGACCCACCACTACCACAACCCCACAGGGAGGTGGGAGGATGCTACAGAATCAAGAGCCTGTTGCTATGCTTCCTTTTCCCCCTAGGCTCCGCCACAAAGTCTCTTCAATAATGTCTTTATAGCTCCATCAATCTTATTTAAACTTCAGCACAAATAAATTGCAGCACATTCGGAGTCCCATCACAGCTCTCTGACTCACCCAGTCCCAGCAGACATCACATATTAAATTAGTTTTGGAATGTATTCAAAAGCAATTGTTTCAGCTTCTTCAGCTGAAAACTCCCCATGCTGTATGTAAGGGGAAAGCAGCGCATGATATCCAGCCCGGTCCCTTTGGGCCAGGTTATGGGGTTTAACATCACACTGAGCTCCTCCCCTTGTCCCCAGCCTGGCTGCAGCAAGAGGTTCCTGCTATATCATGTCTGTAACAATTCCCACTGTGCTCCCCACAGGCTGCAGAGACACAGCCTGCCTCGCCAGGCTCCTCAGAACATGAAGGCATCTCTGCTCTGGTGCTTGGAGCACCTCCTCCTGCTCCTTCTTCAGGGGCAGGACTACTCACTCTTTCTTGCTCCAGAATGAGGTCCCTCCCAAACAAGATAAAAAGTTCCCACAGGAACTTCTCCAATGTGAGTCCTTCCCATGGCCACAGTTTTTAATGAACTGCTACAGCACCACAGGGTGCAGTCCTTCAGGAATAGACTATTCCACCCTGGATCCCTTCCATGGGATGCAATCCTTCAGGAACAGACTGCTCCAGTGGGGGTAACCTGTGGGGTCACAAGTCCTGCCAACAAACCTGTTCCAGCACAGGCTTCCCATGGTGGTCACAGCCTTCTTTGGGCATCCCCCTGCCACACCTAGAGACAGAGGTTGGGAGTTGTGGTCTTTATCTATCATGCCCTCTTCAAAAATCAAAAGTGTACTCATAAACTAATGCAATATTAACCAAAACATGTGGTCCTCCATGACTGAAAGCAGTTGAAAACTAAATTCCTTTCTAAACAGGCCCATCCTTGAGATTTAATTCAGGGGCCTGTTGGATGAAAAAAAAACCTAGAAAAACAAACAAAAAAACCCCAACCAAACAAACAAAACCGTAACTGACAACACAAAACAAACCCACCAAAACAACAAACATAAAAAGCCCCCCAAATACACAAAAAACAAACAGAAAAAACAAACACAAGTTCCCATGTTTTGTCCTGCTTTGCTTTCCTGCAGCAGCAACCAGTGAGGCTGCATGCAGTGTCCCAGTGTCCCCCCAGGACCTGGGGGTGGTTGTACCTCTGTGACCGGGGGATCAATGACCTGCAGCCTGGGCGGCATCACAACAGCACAGGGAGATGCCAAAGTGCCAAATACGCTTCCAAGTAGCAAGGAAAAAAAAAAGTGTGCTTACACTGAATTACTATTTCACTCACTGGCTGGTAAGATAATGATCTGTCACAGCTAATTAGCAAATTCCTGAGGCTGTTGTAACCCTCAGACCAAAAGCATACCAAACTCCTTGTTAATTCAGCCTTGCCGCGTCGTCTCCTCTGCCTCCTCTTATTGTGCATCCTTATCTCCTTTGAGCAACAAATGGGAAACACCTTTCTCTTTAACTGCCTGTGCTCTGGAGTGATTTCCTATCAGTGGACATCAGCATAGTTTTGGATCCAGAAATCCAATTAATCTAATCTGCCTGCTGGTTGATTAATATCTGTGAGGTTGGTGTTCAAGGGGGAAATGCGATGGTCAGGTTGATGCGCTGATAAACAATGATTATGCAGGCTCACGCTTCCCCCATCCCACTGCTGTGTGTGCAGGGAAGCTGCGGGCAGAAGGGAAGCTGGTCTTCTCAAAGCCTGAACCGAACAGCCTAATCTCTGCTCCTTTAACTTCAACCGCATTTGCATTCCAAAGCAAGAAGCAGAGGATCTGTGATGACAAAGGCAAAAGGGCATCTGCTGCCCTTGAGAAGCTATTGAAATACTTTCCTCTGTAGTGACGAGAGTGAACTCGGTTATACCAAGTCCTGCCAGTAAGTTCCATCATTTGCTGGTTTTGCTGGTGTTATGGGTCGTACCTGTACCCTCAAGGACTGTCTGTCGGCTCCAGCCGCGGACTGACCTTTTGCTAAGCCGTGCTGATCAAGCCTGGAAAATGACAAGTACTGAGGCTTTTCTGCTTCCTTTCTAAATCACATCAGGCTGCTCAGCAAGAGCTGCTCTGTGTAACCCGTGTCCTGGAGAAATCCAGGTGTTCCCTGGGCACTGGCAGTGTGCATGTGCAGGCCTGGGAGAGAGATGCCTGCAGCCCTGGCACTGCCCCAGGGTGCCCACTCTGCCCTGCCAAGCACCTCCTGCAGTCACCGGTCAGGGGATTTGGGGCTGGGCAGTGGTGGATTGGGCAGAGCAGGTGCTGAATGGTGCCTGCTGCCTGCAGGGCCATGGTGAGCCCTGAGCACTGATTGTGGAATCATAGAATCTTTGAAGTTGGAAAAGACCTTTTAAGATTATTTAGTCCAACTGTTAACCCAGCACTTCCAAGTTCACCAGAAAATCCTGTCTCTAAGTGCCACATCTACTTTCTTTATAATACCTCTGGGGATGGGGACTCCCCCTTTGCCGAAGCAAGGAGTTGGACCCCACGAACCTTCCACCAGCTCTGTGCAAGTGGGTGGCCCCAGCCACGGATCCGAGGACATGCCAGGAGGTGTCTTGAGTTCATATGGACCAGGACACCGTGGTGCCAGGCTCCCATTTCCTCATCCAATGTCCTGGGCTCTGCTCAATCTCCCACTGTCTCCCATCCCAGCGCAGGAGCAGGGCACTGCTTCTTTTGGTATTGAAAATAAAATGGAGGGTCTCTGACTTCTGAAACCACATTTCCATCAAGCGATCATTGTCTGGTGTCGAGGATGGCTGGGCTCAGAGTGTCGCTCCTGTCAGCAGCAGAGGAAAGCAGCAGGTTGGGCAGGCTGCGCTGTGAACCGCTGCGAGCACCATGGCAGCTGATACCGTCTGCCGTGATGACTCACCGCTGTTGATTTGGGCACAGGCAAGAAAAACAGCCTGAAATGCGCCAATTCAACATTCACAGTCTCAGCAATGGGCTATTAGCTCAGAGCGGGTCCCCGTCACGTCCCCCCCGCCCCTCCTTTTCTTTCAGTGCAGCATCACTGAAATTTATTTTTCAATATTGGAAAATTGATTTATAGAGAGCCTTATATTTGGGAAAGCAGCTTACATCACTGTCAGAGACACCACACTCAAATGGATCACATCTGCACCAACAAAATACCTGGCCCACTTTGACCAGCTAATCTCCCCAGGCAATTCTTCTTTCTTTTTTTCACGGCTGCTCAAACATTGGCTTTATCACCATGGGAAGCATAGGGGCAACTTACAGAGCACTTGCCCGTGATAGCTGATCAGGGCTACTGTGGCAGGGCTGCTCTCCCAAAAGCATTTCACCCCAAAAGAGTTTAACTCAGGGTGAGCCCCCAGGAGGTATTTCAGCTCAGCACCATGCAGCTGCAGCCAAATCATTGGTGGAGCTGAACCAAGTGCCAGTGGTTGGTGTTTCCCGACTGGAAAAGGGATCACACAGCACAAAGCAACCCCAGTGGGGCTCAGAACATACCACTTGCAGCGTGGGTGGCAGCTCGACTCCGTCCTGGCGTGGGAAGTGAGCTGTCAGGTCACATTTCCTACATCCAGCCACAGCAGCCATGAGTATTCACTTATATTTTTCCAATACCTTCCATTTTCTATTTTCCTTTTCAAAGACAAAAGGCCACAGATGAGCTGTTTGGTCTCACACATACGAAAAAGAAAGGCTGCCATTCCAACAAATAACCTCTGCAGCTGCTGGTAGCCTGGAGCTGTCAGAGCATAACCCGTTTGCTCTGAAAGAAATCACACTGGTGGATTTTGTGGTGATGGATGGATGGATGGAGTGAGTCATGCTTAGCTCTGGATGGTGCTTGTCAGAGAAGGATCAGATATTCTATTTTCTGAAGTTCACTTCTGAAATCTGTTGTGCCTAGCGGTAATAGTCACCATTCAACCCTGGGCCATACACACAGACCAAATACTACATATAAAGTAGCACGCTTACTTGTTCGCTGGCTGTAAACTCCATTTTTAAGTCCAGGAAAGTGCTAATTATGTGGCTCCAGATACAGCAGTGTGCCACTGAAGCAAACAAATAAGCCTGAGACTTTACATTGCTTTCAATAATTAATTTTAAAATTGGCAGAAAGTCTTTATCTATGTTGGGTTCAAACACTAAAAATAGCCACTTGATTATGCTGTTTGGAAGAAAGGGCTGCTGGTGTCCCACTACACGGTGTGCTCTCTTGGATGCTCAGCTTGGGCCATCAGGTGCCACAGTGGTGACACCCTGGGCAAGTGCTGAGCATCGGTCAGGGCTCTCCCCTCGCACCCAGGGTCACTTCACAGGGTAAAGGGAATAACACACGGTAATGACCACACAGTGTTAAACCGCACAGAGCAGAAGAGTAGTGCATAAGGGACATTTTCCCAGGCAAGGGACGCGCTGTAACTCGGTTGTGCCTCCTGATTTGCATAGCCAAGAGATGGCAGCACGCTCTCACGGATGTGCCGCTGGAAGAGCTCCCTCGCTCCCTGCAAATGTGAGAGGTGTCCATGCAGTGGCGAGGCACGTCGGAGGGACATCCTCCTGCCCCGTCTGCTGTCGCACACGGCCAGACCCGCGGCCGTGGCTCCGTGGGGCAGGCACGATGCTGCTGCCTCTTGCAGCCCTGGAGCAGCCGCACCAGCTGGTCCTCACCGAGCTTTGCCACCCACAGAGGACACGGCAGGAATCATTTCATGCACACCTGGTCATCCCCTCCGGCCCGGAGCGGATGCTGGGCTAGGCATCCAGGCATTTGCCAGGTGTCAGCGGAAGGACCTGTTTTTCACCTTCGAGTGTTGTTTGGAGGAGAAAAAAAATAAGTTAACAGCATCCTTTGTCAAAATGTGCATCTGGAATGACTCTTCCTTCCCCTGTCCCCACACAGTGCAGCTCCCAGTGCCCTCAGCGCACACCAGCTTCTTGTTCAAGTGCACCATCAAAACTCAAACAGAGCAACTCAGAGAAAATGATCGGCCTCGGTGGTTGCCTTTCCCAAGATGATAAATCACCACATTATTCCCTCCATTTGCTTTTTTATCCTAGTCTGCCCTTATTTCTTGCCTGACTTTGCTGAGCCCTTTGGGCTGCACCCCCAGGAACCTGCTGTGCCCTTGTCAAGGCTCATTTCCCCAGGGATCGTGCCAGGCTGTTGCCACTGTCTGGGATCACAACCATCCCTCCTTCAATCCCAGGGCTTTGCAAACAGAAGACCCTGAGATTTGCTTTCAAGAAGCCTGATGCAAAGATGTACTCTATAATCCCTACGAAAACAGAAGGCACTAAGAGGGGTGGAGAGATGCGGGGAAATTCGGACTTGCAGAGCAGCTCACAGCACCTGCAGGCAGAGGAAAGGCTCACGGTGGCAGTCCCGCCCTGCCACGGGTGACGTGGGTACCTGCACCCAGAGGAAGCCGGTTTGTATCGCGAAGCCCATCGGCAATGGGGTGCGGCAGGAGCTGCGCTGCGTTGGGATAATCACATCTGCAGTGCATTAAGGCTGAAGTCAGGGCGCAGCGTTTGCAGTGCCCCGGGGGCCCATCCGGCAGATCCGGAAAGCCCGCAGCAGGGAAACCTACCCCAGCTCTGCAAGCATTTCGTGCCAGATTAAGGAGAAAAAAAACTCCATTTCTCTGGGCGTGACAAGCCCAACATGCAATCCTGCAACCAGGGCAGGTAGAAATGGGGCAGGGGGATGATGCTGCGGGTGCTGAGCTCTGCTGCCTCTAAGGGAGGGTCCCTGCTGCAGGGGCTCATGCCCAGCTCCCTGCTGGGTTTGTCTTTCCCACAGGACCCCAGCCGGTGTTCCTCATGCCACAAAGCAAGGAAACCAGGGAGACTCCAACCTGACCTGAGCACTTCCAGCCAAATTCCTCATGTACACCATGCTTCCCAGCCACAACTCTGCCCCAATTCCCGGTGTTTGGATCAAAATACCAACTGGATTTTAATTTACAGGGCATAATCCCCCTTACAGGACTCTTCTGGGCCTCCCACTTTTGGGGTCTCCTGGCCTGAAGCAATGATCTTCCAAGGGCTGCACAGCAAAGCAGTGGACTTGACCACTGCATCTGGAGAGGGACAGACCACGACCATGGACAGATTTAGTGTGAGCCATTAGCATAACACTGTCACATCAGAAGTAGCAACAGTGAAAGGTCTCACTCTGAGAGCTGGGTAAGGAAAATAAATTCTAATTATGACAGCTTTTTACAAAGGAGAACTCTGAGGTCAGCAGTGTCTGTTTGGGGGGTAGCACCAACCAGAGATGCTCCTTTGCATCAGGTGTCAGGAAGACCAGTGGCTTTGCTCCATCACCAGGGGCACACTGTGACTTGGGTGCCTGCAGTGGACACCCTGCTGCCATCTCTACAAGAAATTTAGGTGGAGAAGCACCTGGGATAAAAGTTAATTAGTGAAAGCATTAATTAGGGGCAGCAAGGTGACCTTGTGTGCAAATGCCACCATGTCACAGTCCCCTTACCTGTCACAAGAGGGGAGATCCAAGGTGGCAACACCTTCTCGCAGGGTACCCACCAGCTCTGGCAGCCCACAGGAGCCAGCTCCAATGGTAAACATTTCCTAAGGGCTCTTTGTTTAGAGAAAATACATCAAACATTTTCCTTAGCATGGAAAACTTGCCATGTGCCAGCTGCTCGTTAAGCCAAACTACTCTCTGTCCTCTGCTCTATGAGGGCACTACTGCTCCAGCTGCCACTCTCCTGCACAAGTACCCAGAGCAGGGCATGCTAAAAGCCCAGATCCAGTTATTAAAAATCAAGGAATCTGGGATTTGGACCAACTGTAAATAATGACCTGCAGGAAACATACCGAGAATGCTTGGTTTAGTGTTTTCTGCTTGATTTCCCGCAGATCTGAGGAGTTTCCATTACAGTGCTCCCCAAGCCACAGGAGCAGACACTGTGTCTGCAGCTCCCACGCAGTCACATCCTTTTTCTCTCCTTTTTCTTGTTATTTTTCATATTGTCCAAGCATTTCTCAGGGCTGAACACTGCCCAAGGGCCAGCATCTGTGCACTGTCCCTTGGGTGCTGCTGTCCCCCATGGGCGAGCAGAGCTGATGTTTCCCTTGCAGGCAGGTGATCCCCATGCCAGCCAGGCAAGTCTCACCCTGGAATAACCTTGGGGCAACCCTTGCATTTCTCACCTTGCAGGGTTAATTTTCTCCAATAGTTCAGTGAGGTCTGTGCCAAAGGCAAAGAGCAGGGCCCTGGCAGCCCAGGTACAGGGTGATAGTTGTTCTCCCTGACCCACAACCCCACTCTGTGACCATTCTGCACATCTAAAAATACCTCTCTTCTCCTCTTCCACTTCTCTTTTACGAGACAAACCATCTGAGGAGGGATCCCCTTCTCCTGCTTATGAGAATTTTAACAGATTTCTAATAGGGAAAAAGTGTCAAGCATGAAAGCAATATGTCCTTTAAAAGTACAGACACTAAATCTGTTACATCAGGGTGCAGCCTTTTGACATATGTCATTCATTGTGTAGGTTCCCTTAGTGAGCACAGACAAGGCTGCTGCCACTGCTGGAAAATTCAGACATATCCTACAAATGACATATTAATAATAAGATCTTTCAAAGGAGGATCCATGACTCATCCAAGAAGAAAAACGGGTCATTCACTGCACTGAACTCTCAACAAAACAGTAGCTTTTTTTGGGTTTCCTCAGTTTAAACCAGAAAAATGGAGAAAGCAGTGGGGGAGAGGATGCGGTGCCTGCAGTTGCCAGACAATACGAGCAGTGAGAGCCTGCACTGGCATTTTGGAGTTAAAGATCCCACGCTGACAGGCATTTTGTCCCTTGTATGGCTGTATGCTAAAATCAGGAGTGGAAGAACTGCAGCATTCTTCATCATTGCCCCACTCCACCCAAAGCCAAAAACTCACCAGTCGTTGCCCGAAAGTCACATCCTGGGGATACCCAGGGTTGAAGGGACCAAACTCACCAGCACATTGGGATGCTTTGGGAGCCCAGTGGTTATTGCCCTGGCAGTCATCCCTGCAAGGGACATCTCTGCAGCAGGGAGCACCCAAGGGGCCTGGGCAACGTGCAACGAAGGATGAGTTTACTGTAGATGTAGAATAGACCCACAAATGTCAAATCCAAGCAGGGATTGATGCCCTGACTGTGTTACTGCCAGAGCAGGAGCCATTCTGCCTCACCTGTGTGGGTATGGAGACCAGGGTAATAACTAACTCTGAAATCCCAGTCAGGCAGGTGTACCTGGGGGATCAGAGGAATCACGTGCAAAGTGACACACAGCCCCCCAGCCAGCTACCACAGATGGTTTGATGGAGTCAATGCAGAAAAAAGGGCAGGTTACAGAACTGGCATTTAAGATTTCATTAGAGCTGTTAATCTTATTGCTATCACCAAATTATAATCACTTTTCCAACATCAAAATCCAGGGCCACTAATACATTCACCATTTGCATTCAGCATTTATTTGGGGCCATGACTTCATATAATGCTTTGGAGATTATAATAAAGGCCACGGCCCTTTCCTATAAGCGCTTGCCCTCCACACCAATGAAATACCACATTTAATTGCTTTAACCCACACTTCTGCTGTTTCCTTCCCCTACTGGCCTGTGATCTTCGTGTTTGGTGCCTGCTGAGTGCAGCCCATGGCTGGTGGTGGGAGGATGGAGGCAGCTGGATGTGATGGGGGGTGTGAGATTCAGTAGTTCCCATGCTCCAGACAGGCACCTGTGCCAGCACTGCAGAGCAGAGTGGGAGCCCACAAAGGTGTTACATCCTCATGTGGAAAAGCTGCACAAATCTTCTGTCTGCAGATCTGTCATGATGTTCTGTCTCCTAATTTAATTGTCTCAACAAGACAAAAGAGGAGTTAGTGGCAAGTGGCTTTTCACTGTTAAACAAATACTTGACAGGGAATGTTGAGCTCTCGAACAGCTGCTGAGTTGTGGGTCATTTGGCCAGGGCCATAGAGCTTGAACAGCATCCAAATCAAATTAATTTTGTCTTCAGGGTAAATGAAGAACTCTTCCCTATCCTCTCCTACAGCCACCTCTGAAAGTTCCAGGCATCACTGTCCTTTCCTGGTGCTCTGCAGCGAGCGACAAATTTTGCAACACCAAAACCCAGTAAGCATTTAATCTGAGCTGGCATTTTCCCAAACCTCCCAGAGTGCAGAGGACGGTGGTTATTTCCCTGTGAGCAGGATCACAACCCTCCCATCCTGGCTGGTGAGTGTTGCTCCTGGGGCCCCTCCAGCCACGTAGCTCTCATCTCCTCTCCTGAACACATGGAGTGACAGCAAGTCCTCAAATTGCCTTCGAGTTAAACCTCTTGCCTTCCTACCCCATGGGAGATTTTTGAGCACAGCCAGGTATTTCATTTGAGTCCTCTCCATGCAAAAAGAGTTTCCCCTCAAGCCTTCCCCTGTCCAATCCTTAGTGTGGTCACCCATGATGAGATTTTGTGTTACCCCAAGGTACTGCAGAGTACAAATGGATGTCAGAGGGGATGAGCAGAGACAGCACCCACTTCCTAGGCCAGGGATTATATTGCTGGGTGTCTGCAGGAGGGATGCTGTTATAGCACACCCACACTCCAGCAAAGTTCCCATTGAGAAATCTGCTCAGTAACAGCACCATTCACTCCCATACAGCCCTTGACAAACAGGGATTTATCAGCCTCCTGACAAAGAGCTTCACAAATGAGGCAATCAGCAGCCCAGTATAATTTTCAAGAAATACAAATGAGCAAATATCTAGTTGCCATGGCAACCCCAGGAGCCGGACTAGACTTTTTTTGCAGATTCCCAAATACAGCTACATTTTGCCAGCGCAGCAGGAGCTCGGTGCCCAGGACCTCGCTCGGGGACAGCAGCCAGGCATTGCTGAGCAGTGTCAGCTCTTTCAGCATCAGCCCAGAACAGCCCCATCCTCCCTGACTGATTCCCAGGGTTCATATGCACAGTGTCAGCTGTGGTTCCTTTTTCTCTCACATCACCTGTGTTTTGGGTCTGTGTCCTTCAAGGCTGACCAGCTTTCTAAAGCAGGGACCACAGCGGGAACTGCTCTCCTGTCAGATCTGCGCCTTACCTCTGAGCAGTGGCAACTCTGGTAATTTGGACCCAGGAATGAAAGTTTTCAGCCAAATTACTGAGCCCCAGCAAAGAAAAAGTTGTTAATGAAAAACACAACCACCCTTTTTAGGCAGCTGGGCTGCAGAGCCCTGTGCCAAAGGGGGATCAGGATACTGGCCCACAGCCAGCACGCCCCACCAAGGCAGATTTCTCAGCAAGCCTGTAAATCCTTGGCCACAAAAGAAGAGGAGACTTTTGGGATACCAGTAAGGAGCAATCAACAGCAAAATGGGCCCTGGCATGAGACAGCTCCTGTGCTGAGCCGGCCGATCCCAGGGTCCCCCAGGCTGGAGGAGAGCCTGGCAGCAATGAGCCTCTCTGAGGGGAACTGGTGCTGCTGGAAGTTTCTCTGAGCTTTTGCAATTAGTTAAGGTGCCATCACACACAAGCAGCTTCCACGGTGGATAAATCCAGCTTGATTCATGCCTCTTGATGGCTGTCTCAGCTGAGCCCTCTGGCTGCCCAGAATGAGATACATTTCCCAGCAGGTTTGTCCCTGCTGGTTCCCACTGTCCCGTTCATTCCCCAGCAGCAGCAGGGACCAGCTGGTGTGAGGTGGGATGGGAAAGCCCTCCTGCAGAACAGCAGGAATATCTCAGTTAAGCCAACATCCACTGAGATCCACACAGCCAGATCCTGCTCATCTTCCCTGTGCCCCACTGCTCCATCTTTCCCTGCCGTGCCCATTTGGGATGTACTAAAGCTGGGGGGTTTAACACTAACCCCATGGCACAGATGGGTAACATAATTTATCATATGGGTTTGTTTTTGTGATGAGTATCACCATCACAGTCAGTAGATGTCTGTGAGGCACTGTCTGAGCTGCTGGAAGCCTGTTTTTAGGTCCTGAGATATTGTTGTTCGCTGTCAAAGGGAACCACTCTGTGGCATCTTGGCCGCAGGGCAGGAGCTGAGCCGCTACTCAGGCAATTAAACCCAAGGGAAATGCAGAAGAAAAAGCTCATGATTCAGCTGTGCAGCCCTTTCCCTCCCAGTCATTTTCAGGAGAAAAAAATCTTAGCAAATTAATAGAGGAAAGGAAAGCCCAGCCCAACCCAGCTCAGCCCAGCCAGGCATTGGGGCAGCCAAGATAGTCACCAGGGAGGGAAATCCTCACCAGGCAGTGCATCACCAGCATGCCCATAACCTGCAACCTCCATCTCCCATATCCCAACATCCAGCAGCATATCTCAGGAAATAAAGAATAATTACAGTAGGAATAAAAGGAATCAAAAGGTCAGAAGTGCATGTCAGCCCATCTCTCCTCACTGCCATGCCAGGGCTGGGGGCAGTATCGCCTCTACAGCTCAGAAACAGGGTACAGGAGCAGAAAGGCATTTGTCACCAATAGACTATTTCAGTTCACTCCCAGGCTACATCACACACTGTCCATGCTTACCCCAGCTTTCATGCATTACAAAAGAAGATGTTCAGCTCCTAAAAAACTCAGTGTCATAAAAGGACCCCCAGAAATCAATCACTTGCAAGTGATGTGCAGCAGAGGAGTGGGAGAGTCCTGCCACTGCCAGGTTTCCCACTGCCTGCACCATATAGCAAGCCAGAAGGGAGAAATTCAAGATAAGAGGGAAGTGAGGGGTTATGGGACAAGGAGTACAGAAAAATAAAAAGTTCAGCCTGGAGAGCTGGAGCACCTCCTGGCCACCCAGTCTGGGACCATCCACGCCGAGGGAAAGGGCACATCCCAGCTTCCATCAAGCCATGACCTCACCAGATTCACTAGAAGTTAATTAAGGAGGTGAAAACTCCTGTTGTTTTCTGAATTTTATTTGATTGCTGTGAAACAGAAGACACGGGCAGGGAGAGATGGTTGATTTTTAAGTAAGGACCCTGGAGCCTAAGGAGAAAGACAGGGGAGTTGCAAAACAAAGCCCCTATTAACTTTGGTCCTGACTTTCAGGTCATACATGTTCAGTTCTTTTTACCTGGAAATGAAGATGTTAATTGGAGGTGACAGCTTCCATAGAGGTCCCCATTAGCAATATTTTTAGCCACAGTAGGGCCCAGGTCTTCAAACGCTTTCCCAGGGGAAGGTTTTAACCTTTCTTTTGAAACATCTCATACCACTTGCAGGGAAAAAAACACAGTTGTTTGGCTCGAGGCATACCAATCCACAGCCGTGATGAACTCCCAGCTCCTCTGAGCAAGGGACACAGGAGGAACAAGGAGAAGAAACTGGGAAGAGGCAGCCTGATGCCTGGAGCAGAGCTTGGCTCTGTGCAGCAGCATCTCTCAGGGCGGTGGCTGTTGCTCCAGCACCCAACCCTCCCCATTAGTGATGGGCTCTGGGCATGGCCAGCCCGAGGGGACCCTGGGGCTGTGCTGTCCCCACTCCCTGTCCTGTGACTGGTCTCCTTCACAGGGATGGGACCTCAGCACCAGCACTCAGAACCAGGAGTTCATCAGACACATGTCCTGCTCCACACTTGGTTCCTCAAACCCTTTTCTGCCACAGACAAGATACTACACACCAACTTTCTTTAGCCTGTTGGATCCAAGAGCTATTTTTTTTAAACAGCTAGTTTCTTTACATCCTGTTATCATCCATACATAATTTATTGTTTTCAAATGAAACAAAAGCCTCTAGAAAACATATCCAGTGTTGAAATCTAGAATGAAAACTACACAAGTTGCTTACTTTCTATATAAATATATGTGTAGTCTGTAGTCTGTACACACATATATATAACCTAATAACATAGTTTTATTTATAGATATTATCCACTTGTCTATATACCTATATAAAAAAATTTATATATTTCTAAAAGTACATCATGAGGGATGACAGCACTTCCTTATTTTAAAAACCTGCTCCAGCACACACATTCCACTTACAACACCATCATTGTCTCCACCAAGTTTTTCAGTTTCTCTTCAAGTGGAAATATATTTTAGCCATAAGCTGAGCTGCCATCTGAGGAAGTTCCAAGCTCCCAGTGGAGTGTCCACTACTTACCTCATCGTATCCAGCATGATCACTCTGGAAAATCTTAGTTTTTAAACGTTATGTTTCTAAGATGGTGAGATCAAGGGGGACCAGACAATTTTTTGATGGTGCTTTTACCCATTGTTGCAGGCAGTGGCTAAGATGGGGCAGTCCAGGGCTGTCCCAGCTGCTTTGGTGCTCTGAGATCCTGGGGCTTTGCCAGAGCAGGGACAAAACGGACACATGGCTCCCAGGAGAGGGCAAGGGGCCCCTCTGCAGCCCCCTCCACACAGGGCTACTTGCAAAGCCACCTGGATGCCACAGGGCTGTGTGAGATCAGAGTTCACACCCCAGGGCTCCATGGGGAGCACTGGATTATTGCATTTGACTGGGTCCAGTAGCACCCTTGGAGCTGTTTTCCCTGAAGGAGAAGCATGGCTTTGCCTCCATAGCACTGCCTTTCCCTTGGCCCCTGGCATCACCACAGACTCATTTGCATCCAAGCCCTGCAAATTCACCCACATCCAAGGAGGAGAGTCCCACCTCCCCACTGAGCAGTTCAAACAAGGCACTGGCCAGAGCCACGCACACCTCCCCAAAAATGATTTACCTGGAAGACCCAGACCCGCGGGTGGTGCCAGTACAGCACAGGAGGACACCAGCACGGTCTGAGGGAAACAGCATCATCTTGCTGGGAAACAGGGTTGTCCCAAACACCACAAACTCTCCCCACCTGGGACAGGGTTGTGAGGGTGGGCTGACCCCCAGCTGGTGCATGTCAGCCCCTCACCTGCCCTCCAGCTGATCCAGTCATCCTGAGGCAGCCAAGGTCAAACCCCGCCCATCTGCTGCAGGCAGGGATGCTGTGGAGGTGTAGGGCAGTGATTGGCCCCACACACCCTCATGGTGACTCTGTGTTTGCTGAGGGCCAGGCGAAGGGCAGGATGAGCATACAAGCTGCCCCAGGGGCCCCAAAAACCAGTCAGGGTCAATAACATAAACTTTTCCATGCATCCCCTTACCCCCAGCACACTTCTGTAATACAGAACAGATTGGGAAAAAACAGTTTCTTTCACACAAAACCCCATGACCCCAGGGAGTCACTGCTACTCCCGTGCTAGAAAGACAGCGGAGCCTCCACCTGCTGTTTGCTGTTTATTTTAGCAGAGACAAAAGTAATGTGGACAAAAGGCATTTTGCTTAACTTAACAGAAAATCACACTTTTCCTCCACTCTTTACAGATCAACAGGCAAAAACTTTTCCTACACATGGCTATTTTGTGGTGCTAACAGTCTGATGTATTGGTCAAACCATGGGCTTCCTCTAATACGCTGAGATAGTTGATCTGAAACACAAAACCTGACATAGGCTTGGGGGCTCCTTTGCTGTCAAACATAGCTCCCATTGCCATTGAGCACCAGATCCATCCCCATGGCACTTCCAGGAGGGATATTACAGCCAGGGGCTGGCCAGGGATGCCAAGCAGCTCCATGGCTCTCACCATCCATGCCACGTCCTGACTGCTTTTCCCCAGCACGGCTGGAGAGGTGACCCAAAATGAGGGGGAGCATGGAGAGTGCCAGCAGCCTCAGTCCAGGGCCAGTGAGGGGATCTTGCAGACGAAGGGGAAGGCTCTGCCACAGGCGTTGTCGTTCCAGGAGCGCAGTGCTACCTCCCAAAAAAACCAAGGCATTAGCTGAGAAAAGGCACAAGGAAGTAACCATGCACCACCCTTGGGACCAGGACCTCCTGCCATGATGGGGAGGCTTGCCCTGAATGTGCTTCCATTTGTGCCACTCCCAACTGTGCCCCCTCCAGCATTCCCCTCCTCATCTGAGGGATTCTGGAGGGGATCCTGGGGCCAAGCTTGGACATGGTAGTGCAGGAGTAGCTGCAAAAATAGTCCTGGACCCCAAAAGATATCAGCAGGCTTCCCACAGACAGGACATTTAGGTACATTATCAGCAGGCTGCCCACAGACAGGACATTTAGGTACATCCAAGGGTCTGGACACACCTGGCTGGTCTCACTGGCAGTGAGGGTGTGAAGTGGGATTTTTGCACAGGCAGGGTCTTGTCCCACTTCAGTGAGATGCCCAGGCCTGAGCGTGGGAGAGAAAAGCTGGCAAACCAATGGGTATTTCCATGAGCCTCCCATGTGGGAAGTGAAATGGGAAAATTTGACCTTTGGCTAAATTTGGTAATTCTTCAAGGCAGTTGTTGTTCCCAGGAGAGGGAGATGGGCTGTGAGCAGTGGGAAAATGAGTGTGTATGTGTGTGTTTGTATGTATGTATATAGTGAAAAGGGAAGACAAACTTCTCTGTAAAGAAGAAAGAAAATAATGCTAAAAAATTAAAATGCAAATCCTCTGCCCACCACCAACCTCTTCAGTAAAGCAGGAGCTGCAGTGGATGGAATTTATTGCCATGCAAATAACACTGACTGTGCCCTCGGCCGCCTAGTGCAGCACTCACCGCTGCTGTGTCTGTACCAGATCTGCACACAGTCCTCCTCCTCTGGGATGGAGTGGATCCCGTCGTCAGGCTGACTGCCATCCCAGTAGTGGTAGTCATAGGAGGAGCCATCTGTCCACTCAAAGTGACCCTCCTGGCACAGGACAGGCACAGAAAGGCCATCATCACAGACCCACAACAGCAGAGGGTGGAGGACCCAATCCCATGCAGACCCCATCCCCAGTGCCACACAGCCCGGGGACATGGGGAGAGACTGTCACCACTCAGCAAAGGCCAAACAGCTCATTTGGGTTTTACAACTGAAAACTTGCCATGAACAGCCTCAGAATTCTCAGTGTTCTCACCGTGGGAAACCCAGAAATTAAATACTTATATTTTTAACAGCCCCACCCAATTCTGGTTTTTCCTCTTTTTTTCCATTCCCTTCCCAATATCTACAAAAAATTGCTGACATGGGAACGCTCTCCTGACAGTCTCAGTTTTTCTTTCTAACATATTAGACTACATATTTTCAACATGTCAACTTTGAAAAGTCACAGAGATCACAAGAGAGCAATGGAACTTCATGGGTTTTGACACTGGAGACCTTTTCAGTTTCTTTGCTCTTCTTGGACCAGCAGTGCTATATACTCTCTATTAATCCAGTAATAAAATATGAATTATTATTAATTATTTATATATTCATTCTAGTAGCATTTCTCAAAGCAGCATGGAAGGGATGAAATGAGAACTTCCTCCATGCACTGCACAACAGATACTATGCCACCACCTGATTAATGGGGCTATAAGGGGCAAAGAAGAAAACCAAGTGGGTTTGCAGGAGGAAGACACAGAGGTGAATTTTTCAAAGCCATTTCCCACACGGTTTCAGGGGGCTCTCACCTGGCGCAGGTCATTGAGTCCCGTCCAGATGTCAGTGGGGATGCCCGGCACGCGGCTGTTCACCAGGTCATACACAAAGACGTTTTCTTCCCAGCTGGCAAAACAGAGCAATACAGAGCCACCGAGGGGGTATGTCAGCAAATGGTCAGGAGTGTCACCAAACATCCACCCTAACACTGGACCCATGGCCAAATGGGTCCCCCTCGTCTAATTGCTGTTGATTACTTTCCCAGGTCTGTGCAAGAGGAGCATAATGTTGGTGATAGCTCGGGGAGAGGGAACAGGAGAAAAGGCCTGTGTAATCATGTTGTACTTCTATCCCTTATTCAAAAGTAAGAAACACAGTTTGGGGAAATCTAGGGAATACTATGCTAGTTTTTCTGCCAGTCCATGAAAAGGCATTTTCTATATTGCCTCTGTGTGCCCAGTGCATCAGACTTGACCAGGTCGCTGCTGCAGAGGGATGTGTAGGCTGGAACATGTGCCTCCAGCTGACAGAGAGATTGTGCTGCGGGAATGGGACTTTGTCCCCATTTTCCTTTCTCCCAATGCTGTGCCAGGTTTCTATGACATGTTTCTGCACCCCTCACCTGTGGATGGAGGTCAGCTTGGCTGATCTGATGCCAATGGAGAACTCGGCGCAATAGAGGTCTGCCTCAGCCCAGGTTTTGTTGATGGGGAAGTACCGATAGCAGTGACCTTCGTACTCCGTCCAGAAGAGCGGGCAGGAGTAGGCGTGGACAGGCTCGGGCATGGCTGTGGGCAGAGCAGAAGGAGCTGGTGGTGGTGAGGCAGTGTTGCCAGGCAGCTGAGCGGGCACTGGGGGCAGCAGTGCCCAGCCCTGCTCCCCCACCTCACCCAGGCAAATAACCACCAAATGCAAGCATGGAAAAACCAACCGCTGCAGGAGCTGTGCAAAACTTTGCAAAAGTCAAAATGCATTCCGCACAACTTGTGGGTTTCTCGGTTTTAGCATCTGCCTAAACCAGGAGGGATATTCCAAGCCAGCTTGACATCATTTTCAGTAGAGGGTGCTTAAAATAAAGGCACTGACATTTGCTACTGGGGAAACCAAGATAAGGCTCTTCTCATCTCTATCAGGCACCACTGGAGCCACTGTGCTGGGATGGGAGGTGACAGCAGGGCTGCAGGGTTAAGGCTGTGTTCTGCCCTCCTGCAAGGACAGCCTGCACCTCCTCCCTCCAAGGAAACCCCCTCACCACCCCTGTCCCTGGGCCTGGATGCAGCCGTGCACCTACACACGCATTGGATTCCAGCCCCATAAATAGCCGGGGAAGGCACGTGTGCCGCCAGGAGCGGTGCCAGCCTATCTGCCTCCCACTGCCAGATAAGAGCTGGGGCTGCGGAGCTGCTCATCATCCCTTGTCGCTTTTCAGCACAGTGGGGAAGTTGCCCCAAAAGAGGCCATTGTGGGGGCAGGATGCCTTTCTGGAGCCTTTGCAGTTGCCGCTGTGCAAACATGGCAGTGGTGTTAACGTGCTGCTCTGATCTCCTCCGTGTCATGCTCCCCATCACATGTGGGGAGGATGCAGCACACAACACCACACACCCTCCAGCATGAACACATGTGGAACCCTCAAATCTTGGGGCACATAGGCTTAACTCTCTTAGCTGCTGGTTTTTGAGCCTTGGGGAATTGCCAGCTCCCCCCTAGCCAGTTCCCACATCCCCATGAAGTCCTGGTCTGGGGTCAGAGCTGCTGTTGGAGTGAACAGGGCAGCAGGCAGGGTGGGTGTGCAGGGGTTGAGGGCAGACATCAGATGCCATCAGACTATCCAAGCAGGTAACAGGCTCAAGTCCAGAAAGGTCAGGGTGGTGCTACAGGGCCTCTAGTACTGGGGGGCTGGGAATGGCTTTCCCCAAGGGTGGGGAGAGCAAAACCCTGCCAGCAGCATTGAGGGATATGGCCACACCAGGGAAGAAACAGCATAGGGAGAAGGAGAGGCAAGGTAAACCCAAAGCAGCTGTGTGAGTGTTCATGGAGCCAAGTCCTTCCCTGTGCCAATGCTGGCAGCTCTGGGTGATAATTTCATATTTCATCAGCTCTTTCCACATGAGGATCTCTGAGTGCTCTACAAACAGCCACCAGCCAGCCCTCAGGTCCCTTCTCTCACACCCTACTCCCGGGTGACAAGCCACAAATGCAAAGTGCCTTTTTTCCTCCTGAGCAAGGCCAAGTCAACTGCCAAACCCCGTGGGGCTGTCACCCTATCACCCTGCCTTGGGTCCACCACCCATTCCTCTGGAGGAGCTGAGCCTGGGGGCAGCTCTGCACCCCACAGCAACAAACACCCAAGGGGCTCACGGGGCTCTCCCATCCTCATCAGCACTAATTATGGGCTATGGAGGAAAAAGGATAAGGCATGCTGGGATGAAAGAACAGAATAGCTTTAGGGGAGGGTGGCCAAATTGCAGCCAGCTCAGTGTCCATGCAGGGTTCTGCTCTCTGGTTCACACACAGCAATACTTGCATTGGCAAAAACCTTAGAACAGCCCTAGGCAATGCAAAATATTTTACTGTAGAGCAGGACCAGGAACTCTGAGAGCTGATGTGTTTCCCTGGGAGTCAAGTTTCCCTTATGATGCTGGCCAGGGTTCCCTGTCTCCAGTAAACACAAAGCAGAGCAGGGGCAGAGGGTCAAACCTATAGGATGTGGCTTCAGCTTCACCACCAGGTCACGGGTGAGACATGTACCCCCATTCAGGACAGGGCTGGGATCTGGTGCTGGCTCTCAGAGACTCCAGGTTGCTGTTCCTTCCTGCCGAGGACAGCAAGAAATCTGCGCCAGACAGGCACCACCAACTCTCCCATCAACTGGGATTTTATTATAGTGCCTTGACAAACTCCTCACCTCTAGCAGCATGGTGGCAAAATTCACAGGGCTTATCCCAGCAGCATCCCCAGCAAATGGAGCCTTCACTCCTGAGTGCTAATTGCTGTGGGCGTCCAAGTGTCCTGGCTCAAAGACTGGTCCATCAGCACCCCGACTGCCAGGGAAAATCACCGTCATATTTGTTCAGAGCAGCTGAAACTGAGTCAGAAACTGAGACAGTCCTTCTTTGTTATTCCATACTGCTTCCCATTAGGTAGCATTAATTTGACGAGCTTCAGTGAACCAGAGGTGCCTGAAGGAATTTAAAGTTAAATATACCAAAAAGGAAAATATGGGAGGTCAGCTTTTAATTAGCATCTTTTCTGTTAGGTCAGGATCAGAGGCTTTGGCTGTCTCTTTGGAGGAGAACTACTGCTCCCAGTTTTATAGGCAGGAACAATTAGGGGAGCTGCTTTATTCAGGGTCTTTGAGGGCTGTTTTTAGCAAAAAAGGCCATAAGAAATTTGATATATGGTTGTGACTCTGTAGGAGAACCTCAAAATGCAAGCCAGCAGCTCTGGGTGGGATTTTGATCTAGAAGGGGACAGAGGTAGCATTTTGGGGCTATTTAGACCAGATCCTCACTTTTAAGCACACCAGCAACCCAGCACCATCAGCTCCTCAGCAGAGGGCAGGGGCAGCACAGCCAGCACCTGCAGGACAGGGGTTCCTACCAACCCCAAGTTCATCCATTTGTCTCCAAATTCTTTGTGAAAAACAATGCCAAAATCCTTTCTCCCTTTGTTTATTTACAGTGCAACAGTTTTAAGGGCAGGACCATGTTTTAATGCAGACCCAGAAAAACAGATGTCCAGACTTGGTTGATGATAATATTCAGATCAGGCAGCTGTTACTAACTCACAAGAGCTGGAAAACAAGTATTTTTGGGTCAGAAAAAAAGTTTTGTGCTCTCTGGATTTGTGTCAGTGCCAACAAACCTGGAGTCTTTTTATTTATTTACTAGCTGAGATTCACGGTAGAACCACCAGGAAAATCACTTATCAAAATCTTGCAGAAGCTGGCACTACTCTGCCAAAAAAAGTTTCACGTCCCCAACTGGCCTCTTTCCAATTAGAAATAATTAACTGAAAAAGTCCCAGCCAGTTTCAGAAGAGTTTGGGTTTTTTCATTCGAGGATGTTACTGAAAAAACACTCCAAACCAACAATAAAAAACCAACCAGCTGTGTGGCTCCCACAGACTCAGCTGGTGAAGAGCATGTTTGCTCCTGGACAGCTTCATCCTGAGGAGCAATGCTGCCTCAGCTCCAGGGATCTGCGGATTTGAGATCGAAGTTTGGGGCTAGGACAAGGCTGGCAAGAGATACCCACACAAGGAGAATTCCTGAGGGGTCCTGGTTTCATCAAAGGGTTTTGGACAGCAGATCTGGTCAGGCCAGTGTTGGCAGCAGATGCTCTTCTTGCTGCAGAGCATCAAAAAGCTCTGTTTCATCAACAGCTGACAGCTCACCAAAACGCTTAGGGGCACTGAAAGGCATGGTGTTGCTAATGCTGCCATCTGACCTGAAAAGCCAAGTGAACCTCTTCAGCTCTTGGCAAGCAGCTGGTTTGGAGGATGTCCATCAACACCCAAGAGGCCTGACTGAAGTTAATGCCAAGGGAGAACTCAGGAGATCCCTGTCACATGGTGGACTGGGTCGTTCCCAGGGCAGAGCTGCCCACAGAGCAGTACCCAAGGGCTGGGATGCTGAGAGTGAGGGATAAGGAGTGGCCCCAGCAGGCAGAGCTGGGGCTCATGAAAAGCATCCTGGTGCTCACCAACACCAAGCTGCCTCTTAACCAGCTCAGGCCATGGGGAGGGCCAGCACCACAGCTTTGCCCTGGGCTGGCACTGCTGAAGCAGTGGGCAGTTATAGGGCATGGGTGAGACAATAGGGCAGGGACAGGGGACCCCCAGGACCCCTCTAGGATGGCTTCAGCAGAAGCTGCCTGTGGCAAGGCTGGGATGTTCAAAGTGCCAGCTAAGCCAGACCTCCATCCCACCACAGCCTTTACACATCCACCACATCCTCATTACTGAGTAGACACAAAGAACAGACATTAAAAACAGGAGTTGGTGGGCAGGAGCATGTGGCAGAGGCTAAGACAGTGCTGTTGTGTGATGTTGGGATGCCTCGGGGCACCTGTGGATATAGAAGCACTTCCTTGAGCCCTGACACTATAGTCATCAAGGACAAACAATGCCACCTTCGTGTTACTTGCAATATTTGTCTTTCATTAACACATGGAAGAGTCTCACACTGAGTGTCCACCTTTGAGGCAAGCAGATCAGGGGAGGGTTTTGGTCTCGTGCCTAGGGGTTATATGGAGCTGGAAGGGATGGTATCCATGGATGGATGTGAAGCTCATTTAATAACTAGGCAATATTTCCACACTGTAAAATATTAAACAATTGAAGCACATTGGAAGGGACATTCTTTCACACCAAGGGCTCTGCTTTTTAAAATCCTTTCATGAACCCAAGCTAATTTTATAACTTCAAATCTTCTGCCAGGTATGTTTGGAGTTGTGAGGATACAGCCGACACCGGCAGCAGCACTCCTGCAGCTGGCATTGACAGATAGGAGTTATCTTGCAGAGGTTTTTTCCTCCTTAATTAGTTTTGGCAAAGCTCCCACGGATTAGGTGTCTGGCAGGAAAGCCGGGCTTGTATCGATCCTTTTTCTCACGATCTCACTGAGCAGCACTTAAGGAGTCCCTTTCTGCTCACATTCCCAAAAAAGCTACCAGGGTGCAAACAAGATTGGAGCAGCAACTCTCACTTGCACCAACTCCATGAAACAGTTCGAAAGAAACTTAAGTGACATATAACAGTCACCATCACCAACAGCTCTGAGATAAAAAAAGAGGAATAAGCGGGAATCCCATATTTGTGGCCAGTTTCCACATACAGTAAGTGTGAATAAATTAACGGGCAGCCCCGGTGGCCACAGCCCTGCACCCCTCACGCGTGTGACTCCCCGCCGGACCCACGGCAGGGCCACGGCCCCGAGTGTTGGAGAAGGCGAAAGAGCAGACGCTGACATGCAGAAACAAAGCCAGCCCAGAGGGACCTTCGACATCCCGATGAGAGCGACCCGGGATGCCCCTTGTCACGTCCCCATGGTAAAGAAGAAAGTTGATTTCAAAGAAAGTCCGGGATTTCTGGCGCAGCGGAGCAGAGGGAGGCCAGCTGCCGGCCCTGTGGGATGCACACACGCTCCTTCCCTGCCGCAGCCACCGCCGATTAAATCCCCGCCACCGTCGGGCACTCACCTTGGCTGATCTTGATGTTGGTCTGGGGGAAGGCGTGGGCGGCCAGCAGGGCGGCGGTCAGCAGGGCGAGCACTGCCCGCCCGTAGCCCATGGCCGGACCGCCCGGACACCGCTCCGGGGTCACCGCTCCGGGGTCACCTCTCTGGGACACCGCTCCCCTCGGGCACCTCCCGGACACCGCTCCCCGGTGCCGCCGGCCGCTGTGGTCGCTTTCGGCCCGAGCCCCGTGGGCTATGGGGGGCGATGGCCGGCCGGCACAGATATAGGGTCCGCGATGCCCCCTCCCCCGAGCGGCGGCTCCTCCGCAGCCCGCCCCCGACGGGCCGCCCCCGCTCAGCGCATCCCGGACGGGACCTCGGACCCGGACCCGTGCCCAGGGCACTGCCCGCAGCCCGGCTCGGCGCACACGAGCCCCATGGAGCCCCTGTTACCGTCCGGGTACCCCTCCTCGGCCCCTCGGCTGCATCCTGAGGCCGTATTTCGTGTCCCCGTCCCGCTGTCCCTCGGGATGGTGGCGGAGGGGGCTCGGGGCAGCCCGTCACCTCGGGGCGGGGGGTGACAAACGGGACCCCTGCCACGGGAAAGGCGGGCAGAGAGCGGGCAGGGGCGGCGGGAGGGCGAGAGCTGTGCAGACACCGGGGGAGGCAGGGGCAGAGAGTCCCAGGGCTGTGGGGCAGAGGGTCCCAGGGCTGCGGGGCAGCGCTGCCGTGTGCAGCCTGTAACAGGGGGGTTAACACATTAGTGTCCTATTTTGTGTTGCTTTTCTTTTGTTTTGGGTTTGTGGTGGGGGTTTTTCTGGTTGTTGTGGTAGGGTTTTGTTTGTTTTTTTTCTCTTTCTTTGGTTTGTTGGTTTTGGGTTTTTTTTTTTACCCAGAGCAAAGTAATGCTATGACACACTACAACAGCACGGAAGAGGGAACCCCCAGCTGTGCCCGGGGCTCCAAGGCTGTTTCAGAAACTCACACTGTGCCCGTCTGCCAAGTCCATGCAGTCCTGCAACAGCAGAAAACCTGATATGATACAGCACTCTCTATCATTAACAGACAGTATTATCCAGCATGTCCCCTTCCTGTGGTCAACATTTTGTTGGACATAAACTTCAGATTTTTAAAAATATTGTATAAAAGTCCTTTTCTAACTGTTGCACTGGTAAGGGAAACAGTACAGACACAAATACTCTAAGATTTTGTAGTCCTGTTCCATTTCCAATTGACATCTTAATTCAGCATGGAACAACAAACTGTTTAGGAACACACTCAGTGCTGTTCCCTTTTTACTCTTAGCTAGAGATTAAAATTTTCAGGGACTTCAGTTGGGATGGCCATTTTTAGAGCCAAGATTCAAGTACAAACAATTTGGGATAATGGAAAGCTTTCAGTACAGTAAAGCATCAGACTTACTCCAGAGACAGTAACTCATTCAATCAACTTTTCTGTATTAAATTTTCGTTGCATTATGTAAAGCCTTTAAGAACACCTCCCCCTCATTTGCATACATTGATCTGAAACTATATGGCTCAAAGAAAAGCCTCTGGCTACAGCAGACCACTAAAAAGGAAGGAATTGAGATTATTAGAAGTCAAGGCATGCCTTCTCCCTTCTCTCCTGTGTGCCATCCCCAGATAAAGCCAGTGGTATAAACAACTTTCAGCAAACTATGTAACAAAAATCTTTGAGCATATTAATCTACTCTCAAAGCACAGATACTCGTGTTTTAAGAGGGAGTAGAGACCCTGAATAATTTTTATCCGAACAACAGGCCCACAGCAGCAGCATCCCCCCAGCACAGGCAGGAGCACCGAGCCCCCCACGCTGCCCCTGAGCCCCAGCTCCATGCCTGGTACAGCAGCTGGGCACCAGCTTTGCTCCCAGCACTGGGACAGCACAAGCACGTTGTGCACGCAGTGCCAGCTGGACTTGCAGCTGCACTTCGTGTTACCTTCCAATTTCACCAAACATGAGATGTGCTTCACCTGTTGAGTGCAGCCCCGGGAGCGCAGCCGTGTCTCGGTGATTCAGCCCTCCTGCTCCTCTCCATCCTCATGCTGTGTTCTGATTGTCCTGCCGGTCGGGAGCTCCTCAGTGTGTTTCCATCCTGCTTTTATTGACCTTTCCTCAGAGTTTTCTCACCAATTTTTGGCATCCTCTGTACATGACAGCCCCCTCCCCGTGAAACAGATACCTCACAACTCCAAGGACAGACTCAGGCAAGAGAACCTTCTGCTCACATTTCATCCCCACTGTTGAGCAAAGCACATGGCCAGGCTCAGGTCAGCTCCCATGGATGCCCTGAGCTCGTGCTGCTGCCCACAGGCTCCATGTGGAAGAATATTAATGTCCTCAACAGTAACTGCTGAAACCACAGCCCCTTGTCTGAGCCTTTTTGACTTACGGGAAGAGATCTGCCTCCTACAGCATGTGTTTGTCCAGAACTCTCCATGGGGTCCCTCTCCACTGTGATTTATTGATGAGACAAACCAGGAGGAAGCCAGAGAACAGAGATTTGCTGTCGACCTCGCTGCAGGACAGAGGACGAATTTCACCTTGCAGAGAGGCAGGCTAGATCCATGATGTGCTGAGAAAGAGGATGCCCATGGACAGCCCTGCAGCCACCACTGCCCCATCCTTGTGTGAACAACAACAACACAGAACAGCTGTGTGACCCACACACCCTCACCTGCCCAAACACAATGAGCTTTTCTTGGTTTTGCTTTTTAAGACTCACCTGTCCCTAACTGCTTCAGCCAAACAACAAACAAGGGTGAAATACACACTTTTTTTCTTCTTTTAAAAAATCAAAATGTTAAAAGCACAGGAGTTATTGAGGTTTCATTCTGGGCTTCATTTAATGAGTGGAAGAGGGAAATAACTGCTGCCCTCCCTGCCACATGCCAGCTCCGGAGTTTGACAGGTCCAACCCACAGGACGTTGGGTGGGCTCTGGGTGGGAACCAAGGCATCCACTTCCCTCTCCAGACCAGCTTCCAGACCAGCAATTCTCTCAAATTGCTCCCAGTTCACCTCCAGTGAGGAACAAGGGGGTAACCACCAATTTTTTGGCTTTTCTTCTGCTGTAAGCATATATAAGGGAGCTCAACACAAAGGTGAATTCTGCCAAGAAGTATCACCCCAGCCTACGTGGCACAATTAAATAGAATTTTATTTTCAATAAATATACAATTTGCATCATACCAGACAATACGCTGTGAAAAAATAAAATATACAGAAGCAACCAACAGGACAGCTTGACTGTAACTAAGTTTGCTTGGTGACCTGGAGAACTACCAGGGTTAACACACACAACACAGAAAGAGCCACTGCAGTCTGTAAGAGAATTAAAACTGTGTATTGTGGGTCTTCTTTGCTGCAAAAGTCCCTGCAGCGGGTTTCTTTTGCACAGCACAGGTTTGAAAAGATGCGAGCTGGTTTTTCTGGTACAAATGCTATTGGAAATGTTTATTTTGCTATGTCGTCACTGTATCTACTACACACACAGACTGCTATCGAGAGTGGCAGGTCTCACTGCTGAAGGGACATCAGACCCATCTGACATGGGGGCTGCTCAGCCACACGTGTGCCCCGGCACACAAACGCACGCGCACGTACTGACAGGAGCTTAATTCTGTTAAAACTAGTACAAGGACAAAACTGGAGCCAGAATTGATTTCACCACAGGTTCTACTGTTTAAAAAAATATTCTAGCCTAATTACCACGTTCACCAACGAGAGCACACAGGTACTTATATCTCTGAGAGGATGAGCCATGGATTTGGACTGGAAGGACAGCAGAGGCAACTCCCAACTCCTCCACCCACTCTGCACTCACCATGGCACCTCCACGTGCAGCCCATGCCACCCGGCCACACGCTCTGCCACGCAGGATGCAGACAGCTGAGCGGTGCCGGAGGCAAGCAGCCAGAGGTCTGGCCCAGGGGGAGCAGCCAGGACCCAGTGGGACACAGTTCAAAGTGGCCAACACGGCCAGTTGGGTGCTGGCAGCCGCTTCAATCCAACGGAGCTGCTGTGGGGTGTGTGTGGGGTGTGAGGTGGGGTGTTTTGGTCATTGGTTTATTTTTTCATCTTGTCCGCCTGCTTGGTCTGGCTGCTGTTACTCTCCCACCTCATGTCACCTCCAGGGATGCTGGAGAGACACGGTCACACTCCTCCCGGGACCGCAGGCTGTGCCACTGCTCCACAGCTGTCCGGTGTGCGTTGAGCATCCGGCGCCAGTGGTTGGACTCGGGGGCACCTGTCGAGTACTGCCCGATCACGATTCTCCCAATGAAGTCATTGCTGCTCTTCACGTTGTGCCCGTAGACTGGGGAGAGCAGAAACAGAGACCGGTCAAGGCAAAAGCACCACCCAGAGCCCTGCCCCAGGAAACCAAATGTCCCACCAATGTCCCCTCACACTGTGTGCCAGATGCCAGCATTTCTGGTAGGTAACTCAGCACCTCAGAAATGTTAGAGACCAAAACAGGAGTTTGGAAGGAATAAAATAAGCTGTACTACAGACTAAAATACAATTCAAATAAGCAAGACAGATCCACAGTTTTAGTGGAATTTAGCAAAAATAGCTGAAGCAGAATCATAAAATGGTTTGGGTTAGAAGGGACCTCACCCAATTCCAACCCTCCTGCCATGGGCAGGGATACTATCCACTTGAGCAGGTTGCTCAAAGCCCTGTCACATCTGGCCTTGGAGCAGAATTACATCACGTAAAGAAGAGCCAAAACCTCTGCCTAGGAATCCTGAAATGATGAAAGCAGCCCAGCAACCTGTGCCTGGGGAAATGCAGGAGCAGCACCTCAAATTCTCCTCCTCCAAATGCACGTGACTCAAACCACTCCAGTGCAAATCGACAGCCTTCCCCACTGGAGGACAGGAATTACACACACCCAGGCTGTCAGCAGGATGTTTACACAGAAACCATTTGCCATAATTATCACTGCAGGTACTTGTTAGAAGTCCAGGGAAGAAACTGAAGGAGAGACATCAACCCCAGACCCTGTCCTTTGGATTAGCCCAGTCTCCTGGAACAAAAGATCACAGACAGTAGCAAACCCTAATCATGGGCCCAATCCCAGGAAAGGCTGAAGACTCCCACCAGACAGAAGCAAAAGCACTTTGTGTGCTGCAAATTGAAGCCCTGCCTTGCCTCATTAGAAAGCTGAATAAAAAGTCTTTGCAAGCTGAAGCCAGGATATCCACAGGCAGTGGCTGGACTATTAAGGATTAAAAAATCTCCTCAGGGAAGAGAGAGATTTTTAAGAACAAATGTCTGCAGGAGCTCCAAATCCAGGCAGGCTTGCACAGCAAGAGCATGTTCAGCATGGTGTGGAGCTGTGAGCCCAGCATGGACCTGAGCACTGCCATCCCTGCTCCTGCCAGCAGCACCAGTTCTCCAGGGCTGCTGGGAACCAGCACTGGCTGCAAAGCCACAGTTGGGATCCCTCAGGGCAGCACACCAATGCTGCACACACCCTCCCAGGCAGGCAGGACGCTGAGCACTATTCACTCAACCTCACTTTTAGCCAGGCACCTTTGTCAAGGCTGCGTATTTCCTATTACAATACACCCCACAACTGATTAGTATTACTTTAATGTGCGCTCTGTCATCTCCACACTCTGCAAAGGCTGGTTCCTCACCACTGCACCAGTCTGGGATCTTGCTCTGGGTGACTCAGGCACCACCTGCCAGCACAGTCCCAAAATCAAGCTGTGCAAAGTTACATTTCACTTTATCCCTTCTGACAGCTCTGACACATACAGTTTATGGACAGAGATGCTTCTGCCCACCGAATTACCTGTGGATATTTTAGGTAACAGCAAACCTTCAAATGGCCAAGTAATTTGTCCAAATAATTGCCCTAAAAAACCTACCCTGCACCTCGGAGCACTGTGAGTTTATCTTCAAACAACACTTAGAAATGATTTGGGGTTCACCACCCCAGCAGGAGGACTGCATCTCTTCTGCCCATCCCATCAGTTATCGAGGGGTGATGCCATCAACTCTCTGAGATGTGTTGCCGAGCAAGTGCCCCTGTCAAGAGGCCAGGCTCTTGTTATTTGGAAAAGCCACATTCTGAGGATGCAGTGAGGAATTTTAAGCCATCCATCTCCAACTAGTACACAGCTTGTCATGGTTATTAACGAGTTCTCCTACAAGGCAATGGATCACAACCGTAGCGAGCAGGACTACACTAAATGTCCTGCTATGATTTATTAGCCTAGAGAAATCAAATATTGTGATAAAACCACATAAAAGTACCCTCAAACCAAAATTTTTTAACAGGATTTTTTTCCCATCTTTATTTTTTTCCATTCTCTTTTTCCAAAATAAAGAAGATGACGCCTAATCCTGGGAGACAAAACCAAATAATTTAAACCAGGAAGTCTTACAGGCCATCAATTAATCACAGGATAAATTAACAGTGGGCAAGTACCCCCGGCATACAAATTCTTCGAGAACACTCCATGCCAGGACTGTAAAACAAGTAGGTGTGCTAACTAAGGGCACCTGTTATTTTACTGTTGATCCAAGTATTTCGAATTCTTGCAATGCAACTTGCTAATCTCACCATGTCTGGTAATTAGCATGCTGAGTCCTTTGGGGTATTAATGAGCTAATTATACAAGCATTGTTGCTTCTATCATTAACTAGTGTAGAGAGCACAGAGACTTATTACTGAAGAACAGGGAAGACATTTTCCAAGGCCAAATGCTTATTCGCACACAGACTGTTAAGATGTGGCACCAGACTGACCTCAGGCTGACAAACTCACACCTTCACCACAGCAGCCTTCTCAAAAAATGAGAGATCTTTGTGTGCCAAAAATTCAGCTCTACTCACCAGTTCACAAGCCTTTTAAACTCAAGGACATGCCTTTCTGGGTGGCTAACACCTGTATTCCACTCATAAATGGCCAGGATTCGCTGAGTAATTTGCTGATGGCTGAGTTGTACTGAGCTGGGGTATGGATCTTACCTGGGACAAGGCTAGAGCTGGTGTGGCAAAAACAAGCCACACCAGTGGCTCTCCTTTGCTCACATTCAGGAACACAATTTTCCCTGTTGCTGTCACCAGTTCCTCCAAGAACAGCTCAGAAAAAAGAACTGTAGGAGCCCAGAGGCCCAGGAGAGCAGCCAAAAGCAGAGGCTGGTTGTGTCACCAGCACTCATCGCACACCATGGGCTCCCACCCTGGCACAAAGAGGGGGAGCAGCTCCCCTGGTCCTCCCTCAGCTGCAGCAATCACTTCTCAAACAGAGGAGGAACCATTTCCTTGAGCACCAACAAGCAAGTACCAGCCAGTGCTGCAGCGTTTGCACTCATGTCTGACACTTCAGCCTGCTCCAAAGCCCTGCAGGAGCAGTTACCATCACACTCCTTATACAGACCCCTCATGTACCACTCATGGACCAACCAGGACTCCACTCCGTGTGCTCAGCCTCAGGAAGCCTTCCAGCTTCTTCCACAACAGGTAGAGGTGGAGAAGCCCCTGTGGTCCAGCCATAGACAGCAGTTGAGCACTGCTCCACTCTCCAAGCTCAAAAGACAGTACAAGTGTAACTGTGTTCCCTGAGCATCCCCTGACAGAGTTTGAAAGGAGCTCAGAGTAAATTTCAGATTAAAACTGCCCTTGGCCACTAAAAACAGTAACTCCATGGAGCTGCTCAGAAGCAGAAAATGAAGTAATTATCAGACTGACCCAGGCTCTAGTTATGAACAGGTAGATGCTGCTTTCCATTTAAGAAACCTATTTTCCTGACAGAAAGTATATACCTGATCTCATGAGCTCTTTTTCCACCATTGTGGTAATTTACACAATAGCAACATCCATTTCTAGGTCAACACAGAGCAAAAAGCAATTAAAGAAGCAAAGGTCAAACCAATTCCTTCTGCAGCTGCTCTTCACCAAGGGATGCATTTAGAAACAGATGGGCTTAAAAAGAACCTCTTTATAATAGAAATGCTGAAATACTGAAGAAAATTGAGTTTGCTTATGTCCATTAAAAGGGTTGAATTCTTGACAAATTACATGATGTAAATAAAACATTTTCATGTTATATACTTACTGATGCAGCACTCCTAAATGATTCATATCCAAATGATGGGGGTCTGGGTGCCCCATGAAATGTTTATTTGGGGTAGGGGCCCGGGTGCCCCATGAAACATTTATTTGGGGTAGGGGCCCATGTCCCCCACAGGGCTTCTGCACAGGAGGGGTGTGCATGAGGTTGCCTAGGTGCTATGAGCCCTGGCACCAAACCCAGACAAGAAACCCTTTACTTTTACCTTCCCCTTTGCCTCTACACTGAGACTTGCAAACAAACTACCTGTGAAGAGCACAACTGCAAAGCATTTGTCATCTGTGAGTTATGTGCAATAGTAACATTTAAGCTGGCATTTCAGATACTAATTCATCCTTTGATTGAACATATTAGCAGCCTTGAAATGACCAGAGAGGAGTACTAACTCAGAAAATTTCCTTAAGCTAACTTCAGGGCTGTCAGTACCATTTATGCGATGGGGACAAGCTGGCACCTTGCAGCTGGGGCCACAAAACCTCTGCATCTCCTGCAAGCCCTTTGCCAGATGTGCTCAGCTGTTACTCAGCAGTTAAGGCTGTGCTGCACCGCCGAGTACAGCCACACAGCGCCTCTGCTGCTGCCTCTCTGGCAGTAACAGCACAGGAATCTCAGCATGCTGGAACAGCTGAGAGCTTCAGCACAAAGAATTCACTCTTTTTCTGTCATCTACGTCATTACCTGCAACGCAATTAAAACCATTTAACTCAGAGAAAAGAAAAATAAGCAAAAACATGCCTAAGGCTTGTAGACAGGCAACTGAGGGGCTGAGTCTCCCTGAGGACACATCTCACAGGTCCTCTGGCAGAACTACAACCCATCAACACTTCCTGCACTCCCCAGTTCAGCCTCAGCGCTTGGCAAGGTCTCAGAAGGTGCCCCCTTCACAGAGCTGCCCCACTGGGGCAGGCAGTGCCTCAGCCCACCTTTGGCAGGAGCCTGTGCCCAGGAGCCAGTGGCCAGCCCTGTCTGTGCCGAATGCTGAGCACTGCCACCAGCCAGGGGGGCTGAGCTGTCAGGTTAACTAGGACTGAAAACTAATTCTGAACTGCTTGACATCAATATTGAAAAGATATTTGGCACAAAGAGGTGCTGCAAGGACCAGAAGCAGCTGTGCTAATGATGCACACTGAGAAGGGTCACAGGTACAGAACAAATCCTGCCCTTTGCCCTCAAGCATGGCCCATCATATTTAGTGGAGAGGAGAGAAAAGCACAGGAGAAGATGCCATGGTTTCACATTTATCAGTTTAATCTCCATCAGGCTGTGATGTGCATGTAAAACTGGCTTCCCAGCCTTTCCTCTGTGAGGCTGCTCCCTGAAATGTCTGCACCTGCCCAGCTCCAGAGAGAACTGGAGCTACCCAAGTGCATGGCCAAATTCTGGCACAGCTCCAGCATCCAGCTGCTGCTCCATGAGGGAGAACACCACCACACCAAGAGACTCTTTGAAAAATAATTTCCCTCCTGCAGGGGCATCCCCTGTGCTCTGGCTGGGGCAGCCAGGGAAGTGGACCCTGCAGATGCACCTTGAGCCAACCATTTGGTTAAGCAGGGTCTGGCCTCAGAGAGGGAGAGAAAACTCCAGTAGGAGACAGCAGGGACCCAGAGTGCAGGGAAACTGCAAATGCACAAGTGTGTCTTGCAGAGATCTCAAGGGCATGCAGGGATGACACTCCTGAAATTACCTCATCAGGAGAAACTGGAATAATGGGCTGGATGCATCTGTTGTAACAGCCTGGAGGATACTGGAAAGGAGTATCTACAGCAGGCTTTTCCCACCTCCAATTCCTTTTTTTAAAATTGCATCTTCATTCTCTGCACTATGAGCCCCAGCTCCAACAAAGCACATGGACTGTTTCATGCATATTTACACACATCACACAAAGAGGCTCCAGCACCAGTGCCATCCAGCACCTGCAAACAAAGGCAGGGATGGCCATGAGGGAGAAGCAGCCTCTGCCTGCACAATCATCCATCTCCTCTGATGGCCACGGGGCCAGGCACAGGCATTTCATTTCCAGACACTGCTCTGCCACCCACAGCAGCTCCTGCCACTGAGACTTTTCTTCATTTGATACACAGCAAGATTACAGCCTTGTGAGACGTTTGAACAATTCTTTTCACCACAGCATGAGCCAAACAAGATGAAGTGCAGAGGTCAGGAGAGGCATGACACTGCTTAAATTAAGGGGCTTGGCAAAAGGAACAAGCACTGATCAGCCTGGAGAGAGAAGGGTTTGCTCCTTTCTTTAGGAGGAAAAGATTTCAAAGAAGTTTCAGGACAAGCCGTTTCTGCCATGTCTAATGCGGTACATTTATTAACTAAGGCCACTTGAAGAATCTAATTTTGCCTCCTAAACAAGCAACAGATTGGCTCAGGAAGTGTCCGCAACTTGTTGCTCTCACCAGGATTAATGGTGTTTCTCTCCTCATCTCTAAAGAATCCAGTGTGCTGCAAAAAGCCAAATCCATGCATGGAGCATCTTCCCTGAGCAACCCTGGACCAGGAATGGGACTGCAGGACTCCACCCAGCACCTCCAAATGACCCTTGCTGCCTGCTCTGCTGTCACCTGATCTATCACCAGGAGACCAGGACACTGTCAATCCCCCCCAGATGGGAATTGAGAATGGAGAGCAAGAGGGACCTTCCTCCTCCCAAAGGGGATTTGGAGCTTTTGCATCATACCCTCTGCAGACAGGCTCTGCCAGGCAGGGCAGGCTTCAGGAGGCCAATGTCTGCCAGCACATCTCCCTGTGCCCCTCTCCCAGCACCCCAAGTGTCCTCATGAGACCTGCTGGGACACCTGGTGTGGCCACAGGACCCGGAGCAAGACCTGGGATGGAGGGAGGTGCCAGCTGGGAATGCACTGCTCTGCCCAGACCTGGGACAGACCATATGGTGTCTGCTGCATAAACGCATCAAGTGTTCTATAACGCCAGACACAAAGGCCAAGTTCTGATCTAAATTAAACAGGTATAAATCCCCAGAAAGCCCAGTGCTGACAGCAATGGTTTCTTCCATTTTTTCTCCTTTGGCGAAGATAGGATTACACAGGTTTCAGCAAGGATTAGATTTTGCTTCTGAGCTCCAGATATGGGAAATATACAGACAGGCCAATATTTCAGAAAGACACGTCTAATAGACAACAAGAAACAATTTTCTAGCAGCAAGTTGTCTAATTATCCATCCATCTAAGAGATGTTACGGTGCCCAACATGATAGTGTTTCAAACCAGAAACCATTTCTTCCTTCTGCATTCAAGCATGGGAAAAAAAAAATCCCAGTTTAATTTGACACATATATTAGAGAAGATTTTTTTCCCCATACGTGTGCAAAAGACAAAGTGCCTGAATGTTTGTTGGGGTGTTTTTGTGGCAAAGAAAAAGCAATAGGAGAAGGAGAGATGAGCATCTGAGTCAGCGAATCAAAATGTAGATGTGTGATGACTCCAGACACATGGTGGTTTCCATCCCTGCAAACAGGTATCTAAAGATGACCCTGGCATCTCAAGGTCATGTTACGACACAGTCCTCCACAGTAGCCACTGAAACCACAGGTATAGGTCTGCAAAGTCTCAACACTCTGTCAGGAAAAAAATACTTAAGAAATAAAATGGAAAAATTGGTTCTAAAGCTTTACAGAAAACAGAGACATAGTCCATTTTTAAAACACATTGAAAAGTGAGGAGAATCACATAAAATCCTACCAATGGTTCAGAAGAGAAAGTGCCTGTGAGCTGCATCTCAGCCAGTACTTACAGTGGAGAACTCACCAGCTGTCACACACATATCAAGGTCAACCTCTCCATCAACAAGCAAACCCTGGCCCAGCCTGCTTTCCTCCCCTGGGCAGAGCATCCTGTCCTGCTGGAGCCATGTCCAACTTCCACACAGGAATGGTGCAGTGGGATGAGCCCCACGACCACCACCCTCCATCAGACACCACCAGCCTCAGTGCTGCCCTAGCTCCAGCTACACTCTCAGCCAGGTCAGGGGGCAAAGCAGGTTTCCCTCTGCAATTGCACAGACAGTATCCCGAGCAGGAAAACGATTTTTCCCTCTTTGGGGACTCTGGTCACTTCACAAGCCCTAAAGATCCCATCACATAAACATGTACAAGAGCTTATTTAAATGGAGAAAGACACACACAGTCACCACAAGGACCTCGGGGAGATAAGTATTCCCTAATAGTGAGTGCTCAAGGTTGTCTTTTTTATGGTAAGTGATCAAAAGATGTTAACAAGTCACCGAGATGCAGTTTGCCCTGGAGTGCTGAGGGGTTTTATTGGGCCATCTGGGCTTTACTGCAAGGCAAACAGCATTACTGACGATTGTTATTAACAACATTATAATCATTAACAAAATACTACAGTGCTCAGATTTCAGGTGTTGTCCACCCTCCTGCTGCACAGCCCAGGACTTCTGAAGGTTAGGCTGGGATTTAGAGGACAGCCTGCCCAAAATCCAGCAGCAGGGACAGCACAGGGTCTCCAGGCACCCTCCTGGGCACAGAAGCTGCAGTTGCATCTCAAATATTCTTTTTTCTTCTTGGACATGGGAGCTGACAGCTCTGCTGCCAGGGCCAAACTCCACCTTCGCCTTACCATTGGAACAAGGGTAACTAACACCCTTGTTCACAGGCATACAGGGTTAGGAGAACACCCTGCCTTTCACAGCTGGCCCCATTTCTCTGCAGGAGGTGAGCCCATGAGTTGCCTGCACTCGAGCAGAAGGTGGCACATGGGGGATGTGTGTCAAGTTACCAAAAAAAAGAGAAAGTGAAAAAAGTGCATTTCTGTTACAGTAGGTATATGGCTGCTTATTACCTAGACAACACATTTGATAAAGTAAATGAAAATCAAACATCTCCACCAGCTGTTGCCTCGCTCACCTGTTTGGGGATCTGTTATGAGTATCAGTGGCTTTTCTAGTTTCAGCCCCTTTTGGTGAGAAGCTGTGAAAAGACAATACTTGCAGCAGCAATCCTGACCATGGATGACTCTTCCTGGAGAGGACACCTCCACCTGAGCTCAACCCACCTTGTTATAGGCACTAAACTGGGACATGTGAGTTAGAATGAAGAGACAGCTCCAGGAAGTATCTGAGGTAGGAACAGAGGAGACGGCAGAAAGCTTGTACAAAGTGTCCTGCACCAATGTGGAAGGAGAAACATTGTGGTCTGTAAATGCTAGTCATTTACAGTATTGAATTCTTATATGCCTAAAGAGGAGGAAAGATCCAAGAACCAGCCCAAACACCACTTCCCTCAGTCTTTGCTAATGCAAAGCTCTTCCTGTGCACCCCATCTTGGAAGCACCCATGGCCCCTCTCCTAATCCAGCTGTGCTTCAACCCTGAGTTTGGTCTGGAGTCCAGCTCTCCAGAGCATCACCAGGAAAGCAGAGAGTAGGATGGTGCTTTACTGTCTGTCTGCAATGCTTGCACACACAGTCCTTGCTAAATCACAGCAAAATCGTGCAGAAATCCTTACTAGAGTGCACAGACTCAGACAGTTTGATTCAAGATGCACAAGAGAAAAACATACAGGGAAAAAAAGTTAATCTTACTTTGGCTGGGTAGTGTCTTACTTTGCAGTGTGGTACCAGCCCCACCAGGAGCCAGGAGCCCCAGCTGATGGGAACTGGCATGGTTCCATGGCTTTCCAGTGAAGCCAAGCCAATGTAAAAACAGCTGCAGACTGGGTCCAAAATATGAAGCCACATAAAAGGTTCCTCTAAATTATTGAAGACATACTCATTTCTGGCTCCCATGACTGCTTTTACAGCTCTCTCTCTCCCTCCATTCAAAGCAACATCACCCACCCGTCAAGCAGGATTATTTTCCTTTTCAATTGGACTTTGACTCAACAGCAAATTTAATTAACTGACCTAATGGACTAGAGATGTGTATTGGAAAAAAAAAAAGAAATAAAAAACAACTCCCAACAAAACACACAACAGAAAGAACCACCACTGCATCAAAAAAACCCAAACCAAAACACCCAAGTTTAAAACAAAACAAAACAAAGCCCCTGCTATGTAGAGATGTAAAATAAAAAGATCATTACATTGCAAGGTGCAGCTTCTCCATGCTGCCAACCATTTCCTCCTGATTTTTTTTTAACAGAACATCCCAAAGCCCCTTACAAGTCCTTAAGGTGAACAATACCCAAATGTGCCAAGAAGGAGCTCTGTGAGCAATGCTACCATCCCCACCACACAACTTCAGCTAAAACCTCACAGATGCACACAAGAATAAACTGGTGCTGCACTCCCTGTTGGGGGTACATCTGGAGCACTCTGTACTTGGATGAACAGTGAATGTGGCTCAGCATCTTCACCACCACTACATCCCCAGGAACAGCTCATTCCTGTGACACTGCAGGTGCCAGGGCACCAGCCCTGATTCAAAGATCCTCGTGACAGCACAGGCACCAAAACAGCAGAAGACTTAAACACCACAACGTGACCAACCCCTCTGGCTCCAGCTATATATTGGCTGAACAATGCACATACCTCACACAGGAGTGCCCCAAGCACAGCAGGAGCAGCCAGCCCAAGGACACCCACAGCAGTGCCGTGCCCAAGCTGTGTGTCACCCTTCAGCCCCACAGTAGCCAGAAGAACCTGGCCCCACTGCTCTTCCAAAAAGCTCTGCACATTTTTTCCCAGCTTTGGAACTGCTGGGGACATTTCTGCCCTGAGATTATTTATTGCAACATTCAAAGCAAGCAATATGTTGCTTTGAAAGTTAAGCACCATTTACAAGGCTCACCGCTGAAATCCGACTGCAAGACATATGATGATAAATCAGCCAAGTTCCCATTGGCTTATTTGAGAATACATCCCTTTGCACAGAAAAATATAATCAGAGATCCACTAATTAGTACTGACTTCATCCACCATGGTGAGGAGCAGCATGTTCCCCTCACCCTCTTGACTACACAAAGCTGCTACTCCATTTGCCTTCTCTGCTACTAGTAGGAAAAGGGGAAAATAGTGTTTCCCACCTGTCACAAGATCACCTGGTGGAAGCTTCCAAGAACAGATTCATCACTGCACATGCAAGGTACAGTCAGGGTGACATGAATGCAAAGCAGTGATTAATTATAGATGCTTTGCTGAGGAAATTTCTGAGCATGAAGGGCAAAATTTAAATTGCTGATCAGCATCACTTTTGTTCTAACATGTTTGGAAACAAACTAATGGGTTGGAATTAGCCTCCTTGTACCAGCTTTGACACCTGTATTTGCCATGTAAGAAGTAAAATTAAAAGATATTTCAAAATAGTTCCTTTTAGAAGGAGATTCCTTTCTCTTCATCAAAAAAAAAGGTGAGTAATGGGTGGAAAGTTGCCAAAAAATGTGTTTGTGGAGCACGACAGCCCAGTGCGGAAGAAGAGTGTGGATCCCACCATCCAGCCCCTATGACCCTCCAGATGGCAAGAAGGTCTGACCATGCTCCCGATGGTGACCAAGCTCCACAGCTCCTTAGGCTGGGTGAAATCATGGTGTGGGAAGGAAACCCACCCTCCACAGGGGTCCCTCACCCAGTGCTGCTGCCCAGCCAGGGGCCATCCCTGTGCTCTGCCATTCCTGCTCCCACAGCACCCCGACTGCCAAGCTCCACTGCCTGTTTTCATGCCTCGAGAACAGAAATAGGAGATCCAGAATTCGTTTAAAAATAAGAACTCCTATCCCAGCCAAACGTCTCCAGTGAGGTCAGCTCAGGATTGCCCCTGGCCCATCATAGCCTGCACGGTCTGTGTCTGGGTCACCTCAGCTCTGCCATGCAGGGCTTGGCACCAAATCCCAGCCCTTTAGAAACAAAGGCATGAACAAATCTGCTTACAGAATAGGTGAGATCCATGTGAGACACCTCCAGCTGCATCATCTCACCAGCAAACCATGTTAAATCTTTGCCAGTGCCTGGGCGCTGGGATCATTCACTGCTGCCCTCTCATTCTTCTGATTTTTGACATTGTGCCCAAGTTGGCTGTCACTGAGAAGAGCAATTAATGTTCCTCTTCTTCCTCTGCACAAAAGCATTCCAAATGGCACCAATTAAGCACAGGACTGACACAGTGCACTCCCAGCCAGCTCCAGCTGCTGGGTGGCAATGCTGGGAACAGCTTCTGCAGAAGACAGAGTGCTAATGAAGCTTCTCTGGAGACCCCAGCGATCCCCTTGCAGGGTGGCTACTGGGACAGACACTGTCCTGCATAGGCTCATGTGCAGGTGCACAGCTGATGGTTTGTTCACCTCAGAGCTGACCACGACCATGCTGAGCAAGTAACACCACCACAATTACCTGTGAACACCAGGCTGGCATTCTCCAACTCTTCCTGTGGAACCTTGAAGCTGAAGGACTCATTGTAGAAGGGATCTATCGTGCCCCGCATGCAGGAGGTCTTCTTGGTTTTTGTTAATTTTAATCCATGAACAAGCTGAATTTTCACAAAGGGATCTGGCAAAAAGCACAAAGCACAGGCTCTGCATTACAGGCATCATGACTCAGTAGCCCTGTTCATGAAGGCTGAGCACCACAGGGATGGACCATGCTGAGAAACAGCCTTTGGAAATGGCTGGGACTTGTACCCCCACACTGCTCCCAGAGATCTGCAGTGCAGACAAAAGTCAGGCAGCTGGATTAAAAATGGTCCCTGCCAAAACCACAGTTAATGACAGCCTTGATAGAGACCAAGCTTACTGCTCTTTTTGGAAAATGTCAATATTCTGGCAGCAGCAATGGCTGGGTTAGGAAACATGGGAAAAACACCTGAAGACATATGCATGAAGCATTTACCAGCCAGCACGCTCAGAGCCAGCAGGGAGCAATGCCCACGGGCTGCCTTACAGAACACATGGGGGGAATATTAAAGCTCCTGGTTCCTCACCTCACACTGGCACAAAGATTTTTACTTTAAATATGGCAAAGGTATTTGCACCCTCCACTGTATCTCAGGGTAAGCACTCCAAACACCATCATTATTCTTGGTTATACATAGAAGACGAATATCCAGGGCCTTGTATTAATAGGAACTGAGCGTTCAAATCCCCCTGGGTCCCCCACAAATTGCAGCCTCACCACTGATCTGCTTTAAAGGCACATATAATCCGTGCATGAGTAATGTGAGAAATGCACTGCCCTTTACCTGAACCTTGGCTCATATCTGTCTGAAGAAGCTGTTTTGCTCTAATGATGTCCACGTTCAGTCTTCCTGCACTCGGTAGATAGTTTAGTGACAACAGCAGCTCTCCCAGCTCCACTTCATTCTGATGGAAAAAGGGAATGTGGAAATTTAGAACAGAGCTTGGAAGGGAAGGGGAGAAATTAAATAAATCCCATTTGTCTAAGTGCCTGAAAAATGAATTTTAGTCACGCTCTGAACTGCAACCAAGAACCATCTGGTGGTACCTCATCCTAGGCAGAAGCAAGAAAAAATACTATCCCCAAATGAACGTCATTCTTTGATCACTGATCCTTCACTAGCTTTTCAGCAGCAATGCAAAGAGGACCTAAAAGGAGGCAGAAATACAAGGTCAGTAATTTCTCTCTGCTCCATTTTGAATGGTTCCAGATGGTTCTGATCTTACCAACATGCAGAACACAAACCCATTGGAAAAGACATTCTCCTTACTTCCCAGCCCCCAAGGACCACACCAGCCACTTAGGAAGTTCAGGCGTGCAGTGGTTAATGCATCCCTGGATCACAAGAAGGCAGCTCCAAGGAGACATTCCCTCAGCATCCAGCCATCTACCCAGAGACCACGGCACAGCTCAACTGTGCCCTGCTGCTCATCAGGCTGCACCGTGGCCACAGCTCTGCATCACTATAGCTGTGCAGCCATTCTTTCTTTTCCTTCTACTTAATGATGCTTAAAAGTAGTAATTAAAGAGCTGGAGTGCTGACATCACTGCTCCTCTCCCGCCTCGCATGACCTGGCTCTGAGATGCTCTTATTGTCAGATGCAAAATACACACACTGAAACAGCTCTGCAGACTGAAAACACATCAGCCAGGCCAGGTAGGACACTGATTCATCTGCCTTGTCTCAGGTCCACGCAGGAGTGAAGAGCTACTTCTTCATCCCAAAGAGTCAAACAGTTCAAAACCAAACGACACCAGGTGGTCACAGCCCATTCCCAAGAGGAAAAGGAGCAGCAGTGGTATTGCAATCACAACAAAAGGCTTCAATATCTTTACTGATGCCCCAAATGGGAGACTACAGGAACCAGAGACTAAAGGGCTGGGTAGACAAACAGCCCCTCTGCTCCCCCAGAAAAAGCCTCTGATTTCTCACCCCAAACTCCTTTGAACACAGTGTCTTGTGGGTCACATTAATGGCAGTATGTGACTACACAGCACACGCACATTTACCACAGGCATTTTCTCCCACTACTACAGTATATTTGCTTCAGCAAGAAGTCACCCCTCTTCTGTCAATGTGGGCCAATTCCCATATCACAGTGCTGTTCAATACATGGTATATTCAGTTCTTTACATCAGAAAATTATTCCCCAGCACAAGTCTGACCCAAAATGCACTCACAATTTTGCCAGATCAAGCCATACCTACAGTACACTGTTGCACCAATCCAACATAAGAATCCAAGAAAGTCTCACATACAAAATGATTTAAACACCATTTATTTAATTTAAAAACTATAATCTTTGATTTTATTTTCCAAAAAAATGCTCCTCTCACATCTGTGGCTGTAACAGCCTGTAGACATGTTTATCATCAAGAACAGTCAGTGACTTCTATTCCCAGGACAGTACAAAAGCATCACAGTGCCCACAGCACCACCCACATCAGGAGTCAGGTGGTCCCCAACTCCAGCTCATTTTTTATAACATGTCAACAACATTTTTAGCAGACCCATTCCTATTTCCACTTGAATTCATGGCTGGCTAGGTTCCCTGCAGGCCTTAATTCCTAGAAATTGAGGTGCATTTGGACAGTGCAAATTAGGAAACTAATCATTGTTGTTATTACCTGCTGGGAAGCGACGAAACAGCTCCAGCTACAAATACCAAACTTTTGGCAGTCAGGTGACAGAATAGTATGGGGCAGGGATGTAGGACCTTTCAAGTCACCTCAAGCTTAGAGTGGTGAAAATCTACATTAAGATTTGGGATAATTACTTCTGAAGGTGTGTGTTGATGGAACCTGTTGACCTTCTCCAAAAACTGCAGGAACTAAGGGGTTTTCCTGGGTCAGGGAGGAGAGGTGAAGCTCAGACCCAGCAGGGAAGAGCATCCCCACTGCAGGCAGAGCACCAGCAGCACTTGCAGCAGTAACAGAAGGGGTTTTCAGAAGGAAGCCCAGATCCCTGGATAGCTCACCTCCTCGGACAAGTGACTCAGCCTTTTCAAGGCACTTAATTCCAGCAGCAAACCGCCTCTGATATTATAAATGTATTATTTCCAGCTTAGCCATGAGGATCTGGGAAACATGCTTCAAATCCTTCCCAGCTGCCTGAGGGGATGTCAAGCACTCGAGAAAACAAATCAGTGGCCGACAGTCACCACACTTTCCTCCCCCTGCACGCCAGGCTGGCACTGCCTCCACTGTGCTGTGCTGCACCAGTTCAGCAGCCTCTCCTGCAGTCACCTGCCAGCATTAGCAAACCAAGAATTCACGTGTTACTCCAAGAAGCAAGAGGCACAAGGCACACCTCCAAAACCCATAGGACACTGTAGTTCCCTATGCTGTCCCCAAAAAGCTCATGCCACAGCTGCCTTTACTGATATGAACCTTGCTCACTCACACCCTGGAAACACTCTGTGCTGCTGTAACCATTGACCCCATGCCCACCCCTTGTTCACAGGCATCTTCATCAGCAACATGGCACACTGTGCCAGCAGCTGCAGGAAAAGAAGTGTGGCTCTTGTTCTGTCACACACTGGAGTGTCCCCAAACCTCAGGCTCATGCAGGGGCTGAGCTGAGAAGAGCTCATGCACAAGAGGTGTCATCAGCACACTGTTCACCACAGGGCAAGGAAGTGTCTGAATTTTATGTTTCCTAGGTCTTTTCATCAGGAAACTAAAATGCTGTTGATTTTGCCTTCAATATTTTGCTCCCAGATGGCAGCGTGCAGAGGTGCCTCTCAGCACCACCGTGCTAAGGCATCACTTCAGTTGCCATTATTATGCTGATGATGTGCTGATTTCTGCTGAGATCCCAGATGACCCTGGAAAAGCAATTTCCTATTTGATGAGATGCCGGAGTGACACCAAGTCTGGGATGTCTGAGACTCTCCTGAAGCTCTGATTAACATTTCACTCCTGGCTGTTCCTCCATCCTGTATTACACAGCCAGGATGGATTTGCAGCCTTGGGCTCACCTGTAATCCAGAACCTTCTGCAGTTACTGCCCGGGTTGAACCCAGAAATTTTGAAGTAGTATTTTAATTTTTCTTTTCTGTTATCTCTGAAACACAAAGGAAGATGCGCTTCCCTCAAAGGAAGATGAGGTTTTAATTAATGCCATTTGCACATCTTGTTAGAACCAGGGTAACTCGTTCCTCACAGCCCCCCAGACTGTTGTGCATTGCTACACCACCAGCAAAATTCTGCAGCTGAAACCCTCCCTGGCTCCCAATGGGAACCAGAGCACATTACATCAGCACAGACATCTATGCAATGCTCCTAATGAAGTTTCAGATTGATTTTCTTCCTCAAGGTTATCTGTGATGATACCTCCAGGCACATTAGAAAACTGATGGTTTAGAACAGTTTGCTCTAACAGGTTTTCTACAGCATCCTGTGACACACAGCCATCATTTTGGGAAGGCTGAGCTATTAAGGATCAGAACCCGAAACAAAAATACTTACCAATGGATAAGAATAGTGTTTCCTATGTAACAGACACCAACTGAATGTATATTGAAAAGAGTCACAAAATCCCTTCTAAAGTGCAACTGTCTTTGCATCAGTTTGGATGGCCATAAGAAAGCTTCTGTTGTGCAAAAAGCTTTGGGAAGAAGATATCCTATGGAGAGGTCCTGCCCATGACCCCCACCAACCCCTCCTCTGGGCTCCTCCCCAGCAAAATACACCCCACAGCATCCCAGTCCTCTGCAGAAAGGGCAAGGAGTGACCAGCACTGAGGGGAAGCAGTGAGGTGACTGAGATGACAGCTGGAGGCAGGAGAGATAGACAAGGATAGAAAAAACAATAAAGAAGAAAAATTCCTCAGTGATGGAGCTTTAAAGAAAGGGGGGGAAAAAACCCCACTGAAACGAAACTGGGGAAAAATAAAGATACAGAGTGAAAGAAAGATGGTAGAATGTCATAAGCCAAAATACAAAAACAAACCATAGGTTAAGAGCTAAAAACGTTGTTATCACGATGGACAAGCATCCTTCACGGCATCCTGTCACAGTTCCCACAGCTCCAGCGACCTGCAGGGTAGGGATGCCCTGCCCTCTCTCTGCCAGGCTTTGCCCAGGGCATCTCCCACACTAGGTTGATTTTTAACATGCTGCTGATGAGCAAGCATGGTCCCACACAACCAGTCCACATTCAGTGATTCTGCATCATTCCTTCAACTAAGCAGCCACTAAGCTTTTGGATAGCTGAAAAAAAAAAAAAAAGGAAAAGAAAAAAGGGAGAAAAAGGAAAAAACCTGGCAACATTCCCTTCCATATTTGATTTCCCATGACTGTCACAAACACGGACCCCCACTCTACACTGATGCACACAGCCTTGAGCCAGCCATTGTGCCAACTCTCTAAACTAAATCTCTACCTGTCCAGCACTTTCTGCCTGCATGAGACAGGGGGATGGCATCAATCTCAATAATACACCATGCTACGAAATGCAAGACATCATCCCCATTCGCCAAGGATGGCTCCTTCTCAGGGCTGCCATGGATAAGCCAAGGAACGTGTGCACCAAGAGCAAACCTGGTACATGCACAACTGGGGGCCCCCAAGCCACATGCCATAACCACCTGGCACAGCAGATTCCATGTAGCAGCCAAGAGGAATGTTCTGAAGTGAGTCACTACTTGAATTTTAAATTCCTTTCTCCCTTGTCCTTCCCAACAACAACAGTGTAGTGCTTGTTGTAGGCTTATCCCTGAGATGGGACCCAAAAATTGCAGAGAGCTGCCATGGCAAAGCCACTCTATTTGTGGAGCACACACCATCCTGAACATAAGAACTGACAGGTCATTCTAGTGCACTCGTAGTATGAAGTTAAAAAAGCAAGTCCAATACATACTCCCTCTACTACAGAAATGGCTTAATTTGAGGGAAGAAGGAATTTCATGCTATTTTCCCACCACAACCAGGCACTTTTTTTTTTCTTTTGCAGAATGATCTCCAAGCTCTCATTACTGCTGGTCTAAAACATTTATTCCTGCCCACTCAAATCTGCCAAAAGAGAAATGAATCATATGTCAATAAAACTTGGGGTCCTGAACATGTGCTTCAGAATTAGTTTTAGCGGTGAAATGTGGGAATCTGAGCCCAGCTACAGCAAGGCCTGCCAACTTCATTCATGGTAATTAAGCAAAGCCACACACATTTCAGGGGATATTTAAGGAGCACAGTGTTCCTATGGGGACTGGACTCAAGAGCCTTTCCATGAGCAGCTACTGCGCTTTAGAAAAGCATTAATTACCCAGCAAGAAAACGCCGCCCAGAACCACCAAAGATAAAGAATTTGGCAATACCTGCAGTGACATTTCCTACAAGGAGTAAGTCCTTCTGCTTAGCTGCTGGCTCTGATGATACATCAGGCAGCAGCTCCCCGGTGTCTCAGCTTTGGACTCAACCCCCCTAAGCACTGAATGCGTGATCCAGACTCCAGGAGTGCTTAGGTGCAGGTACAGTCTTCTGTCTGAGCCTTGACATCAAGTAGTTTATTGCACTGATGCTTCAGGCTGAGAGGGCAACCCACTGCTCACCCATACTCGGTTTTCTGAGCACCCATTCCTGATATAATGAGCAGGGCAATGCTGCACCACCCACCTTGTTACACCCAAGGTAAGTTCTCCAGTTGTTCATTCCCAGGCAACTCCATGAGCTGGTAATGAAGATATTCCTCTATTAAGGACAATGGGCTTTCACTCACTGAGGAGCTCTACATCCCATCCACAGACCTAAGGATCTTATCTTGGTCCAGCTCACAGTGGAGGCAATGGAGCCATTGGCTGTAGCCATTGCTAACCCATTGACTGAGCCATGCCTCACCTGGGAGAGGCGAAAAGATTCCTGGCATTCCCCACCTCTTTCAGCTCACTGGTGCTGGCACAGTCCTGTACTAAGGCAGTGTTCCAGGTCTGGGCTTGATGGGGCTCAGCATGATGGTGGGACAAGGATGTGGCACCTGACTTTATCAGCACCCTCTACGTCAATGGCTTCCAGGTGGAGACAGCAAGTGCAAAGCAGATGTTCTCCTTAGCTGGTACCCCTTGGACACTTTCTCTCCCACTCCCACCAGTATGAAGAGAAAACCAGCTCCACAGCTCCTGCCATCTGGATTCACTTCCCTCCCTCTCTCCAGCTCATGATGGTTCTGTNGAAAAATTCACGTATTTTTTGTCTTTCATCTTTACATACCATGTCTGTGACTGTCTGTGTTTCTCTCCCTCCTGTTACTGGTTTTCCAAGCACCTGCCTCAGCATTTTCTCCAACATGATCTTTTATCACTGCAGGGGTGCTGCCAGTTGCTGCTCTGTGTCACAGCCCCAGGGCAGCCAACCCACACTGGCAAATCTTCCTCAACTAACAATGGGAACTGCACCACAGTGGCTTTGTGTTGCTCTCCAGAATCCAAGGACACTTTCTGCAAAGTAAAATGCTACTGCACATAGATTTTATATTTTTTTTTGTCCCAGCCTATCACGATCTCACAACACAAAGCACACTTCAGCAGGCTCAGGTTCAATACAAGACACTGATAAAGGCTGTCTGTCCCTCACCTAATCAAGCAAAAAAGTGAGAAGTATAAAAAAAAAATTGTCAACATGTCAAATCTATCATTCCACAGGCAGAAGGTTCCAACTAGTCATTAAAAACCCTCACAAGCATTGCTGTTATCAAAAGACATTAAAATGCATCTTTTCAAAGAACAAGGTTTTTTTTTTTTTACTTCTTCCAGGATTTATTTTAATTACCACTAAGATAAAATACACTTTACTCAATGAAAATCTTATCATTGAGAAAACATGGGAAGATGACACCAACCATCCTCCCAGGACGTCCTGTACAAGCCCTGTTTTTCCCTTTGCAGTTGCAGTCTGCCCCCTGAGTTAAAAAGAACAAGCAGGTATGAAAGGACCAAAACAAGACACTTCACTAACCAAGGCATGGAGGACTTAGTACCTAAGTTTTTCCATATGATAGCAAGGAAATAAATGCAAAAGGCTTCTAAGGTTAGGCCTGCCCATTCAAACAGAGTTTTCTTTCTCCTTCCATTTATAAATATCAGAAATGCCAACTTCTGCATAAATAATTTATCTTGAATGCTGGTGAAGCAGACAGCACTGCTGAAAACAGCAGCAGCTTTCAATGAAACTTTGGAGAGGGGGAAAAGAAGAGCTGGCTCCACGCTTGGCACACAAAGGCAGAGATGATCTTGTCTAATCAAGGTCTGTATTAGCTGTGGAATGAGTCCATGTTACTCATAAAGAGATACATAATGCAGAAAAGTATTTACCATGCAAAAGTAGGGGATGGCGGAGAGAAGCAAAACTGCATGGTGGGAATAACAGGATAACGGGAAGCAAAGAGGAGAGCTCTGTCCTCAGATACACAACACAGAGCCCGTGATGAACTGCTAATACCAAAAAAAAGGGGGAAAAATGTTGAAAGCATTTGTAAATGAATATGTGGGCGAAAGGCTCAATGAGGGGAACCCAGGGATATGGTTTAGTGGTGACCTTGACAGTGGTGGGTTAACAGTCAGACTTGATGATCTTAGAGGTCTTTTCCAAGCTAAACAATTCTGTGATTCTGTGATTTTGCTTACAAACCACTTTGTAACACAACTGGCCCCTTGCCCCTCCCTGCCACTCTACCAAGCAAAGCAGATATCACTGACACAAAGACATGCCCTACACAAAGACATGCTCAGGGACCCCATGATTTTGACTTGTGCACAACTTTCAAAACTTTTCTTTTTTGCCTGAATATCATTCAAGCAAATCCCACAACACTTCCATGCCTATTACAGCAAATCCAGTTGGCTCTCCTGCAGTTACCTGGAGGCTTGATCTTCCTTCCCCTCATATGATGCAGCGGGTCTGAGAAAGAGGTAAAAGCACTCACAGCCTCTCTACACACACAGAGGGCAAAGCAGAGTCAGAGTCTGAGCTGACTTCACTTATAAACACTGCTCAGGGGATTTCACTTCCACAAGTGCCTCACCACAAGTTTCCACTCTAAATCAGACTCTCAGACCCAGACTGTAAATCAGCAGTGAGGCCAATGATTTACTGTTCGTCTCATCTAATACTTTTGGCTATGCTACTCTTTTATGAACACATAAAAATCAAAGAAAATGTGAACTGTCCAACTTCACACAGGATTTGATTCAGCAAAAGCTCTAAATCTTAAAACTTGCAATTCCAGAGCTGGCAAGGAACTGGAAGAGGCAACCTTCTTACACCAACCTTGTGTGAAACTCCTATCCTTAACACAAATATTTGAGATGCTGCTTACACTATGCTCTTTGTTTTTTACAGGGTTCTGTGCCTCTAGCTATGTGGGTGATACTGCTAGTAGCAGATTTGGTAGCTAACCACCATTTCTGGTGCAAAGCTCAGATCTTTCCATTGATCAGCCCTTTACGTGGCTGGCAAGGAGGTGGCCCTTTCCTGGGAATAGAGATGGAAGCACACAGACCCTCTGCGTCTTCTCTTTCCATCCCACTGCATGGCTGAATCAAGTCCAAAATGCATACAACATGCCACTTGCACCAGACAAATATTTATGGCAAGTTTAGTTCCTTCAGGGACATGATGAAAATAAATCTACCACTCCTGAGCAAATTTTAGCTCATGCATTATGCCACAAGTCTGTAGAGATTTCATCCTCTATACACTTTACTGAATCAAATCATTACTGAACTGGCATCAATGGTTCCCCTCGTGACCTCAAAGTACAGTCATGTTAACAACCACAGCAGTGACCTGGGTGGGACAGTGTCACTGCAGTGCCTGCGAATGGATGTAGGTCACTGCAGTGACAAGAAACATCTTCCCAAATGTGCAGATCTCCAAGGCAGCCCTGAGTTTTAAGCTGACACAGGATCTTTGGTCATGCCATTTCCTTCGCATATTAAAGACAGCAACTCTACCTCACACTGTCAGTTATAAAACCAGTCACAGGCCCACATTCTTCCAACCCAGCAGATTTTGTAGTAACAAGATGACAGTGACTAATTAGAAACCTCATTACTTGCCAACAGGCAAAGGAACCACACCAACAAAAAACAGTGAGAAAAATTGTGTCAATAATCTGATAAATTCTGTTACCTGAGAACTAGGCACAAGGGCTTTCCACCAGTGTCCACCTTTCACAAGGTCTACATCGCTCAAGGGCATTGACACTTTGCCAATAACACAATGGCGTGAGAATTTGTCAAAATCCACTACAGTTAAAAGCAGAGTTCTTCTCTGGGCTTCTAAAAAGGGGATTTCAAATGTGTACCTCTCCTCAAACACTGGGTTCTGCGTTTTGCGCTTCACTCCGGTCTGCTTGGAATTCTTCTGATCTGGAAGAAGGCAGATCTTCACATAGGGGTTGGAGTGAGCCATGTCTTGCCTTGAACCATCGTAAGAAATGGGAGGAGGTAGATCTTTAGCCTCAATCACTCGCACTATTAGATAATTATGCAGCAGATCATACTGTGTGCTAAAATGCAGCATGCCCAGCTGATACTTCGACAAGATCTCCTCATCTGTCAAGGAGTCCATATCATCACTATTTGAGTCAAGAGAGTACAGTCTTGGTTCAAATTTTCTAAAATAGTCATCCGGGGTGTAGGTTTTTCGCAGGATAGTTGGCTGAACTATTTCTTTCTTAGCTCCTATTATTCCAAACTCGATAGGCTTAATGTCAATTAGTGGAGAACTTGGCCTCCTTGAGTCTAGACCTAAACAGAGAAATGCACAAATACGATTGTTAGAAACTCAATTGAAACAATTACAGGTGCACATGAACTTTGGGTGCTTCTCTGAGCACAGCTTTCTGTGTCTGTGCAACACAGGCTCCACAATGGGACTCTTCCTCATTGCACTTCCAACCATCGATAGCACCCTTAGCTACACTGAAGCACAAGGTTGCCCACACTTTTCCCTCCCTGTCCATTTTCACATGTAATTTCCACACATATCCTTCAGCAAAAAAACAGGGCCGGTCCCTTCCACCGTGTTCCTGATAAACAGGATGAGATTTTAATCAATGTACCTTCAACTTGACTTGATTCCCTGTCTAAAAGATGAAAGAGCAAGCACCACAGTTTGATTTTCTTCCCCACAAGAATTACATTAATGTTGGAAAGACGACCTTACTTGAAATCCGCCGCGTGAGGCTGTAAGTGGACCGTGATGTATCTGAGGACGACCGCCTTCTGTCAGGGGAAACATCCTGAAGAGTGGGAGGCAGCTCGCTGATTGTATTATCAGAGTCTCCATCTTTGTCCTCATTTTGGCTGCTTATCCTGTTATAACGAGAGACCTTTGGATGATTCAACCCAGTACAAACAGTATATACAGAATAACAATGTGTTCTGACATTCTGGGTCTAATCTTGGGTGCTCATCCCTGGATGCTGTGGGATATCTGCTGATCTAGCTGCCAAGCAAAAGGCTGAGCAACTGACTTCAAACCTATGTAAAAAACAGATTCTCTATCCTTCTGCCTGTCTTTCAAACAGTTTTATCAGTATTAGAGCACGACACAGGCCACAAAGGCACATGTAACTCAAATCTTTATCAGAAATACTATACTTAAGGAAAAAAGAAAGAAAAAGCACAACCCCACAAACCACAAACCTCAAACAGTAGCTTACTGCTGTAATTCACAGCTATGCTTTGGAAGCAAAGCCTTCACTAAGAATGAACCAGCATGGCAAACCTCCATGTTTAGATATCCCAAAGCTGCCACACAGCTCTCAGTAAAATGTTGCTTTGCAGGTACGCCAGTGAAGATTCAAAACTTGATCTTACAAACACAATTCATTAAGAGCTATTTATTGACATGTCTTTTTAAATAATTGGCTGCTCTTTATCTACTACCATAAAGCAGACACGATTCCCACCAGACAGTAATTTTACTGCCCAGGGGTCTTGGTGGGAGCAGGGAAGTTGGCAGGATCTAAATGACAAAGCAAGTTTTGATGAGAGCTGTAGCATTTTTGAGAAGACTCAACAGAAGACTGGTATCATACAGAAGCCCACATGTAACTCCCACTTCAGTGTGTTCAAATATATATACATACACAAAAGTTGTTTTCATATGTAACAACATTCTGGCTAAAAACCTCAATGTGTCACAGCTGCAGTGGCTCCCAAAAGCAGTGAGGACCTCCCACCTTGACTGAAAGAGGGCAAGGGCAGGCAGTAATAACTACAGGAGATAAAGTCTCCAACTGCATGCCCAGAAGGGAGTGCTGCCGATGAAAATGAAATCACACAATAGTACATGACGTGTAGGGCATCGTGCAAAACAGCTAATCCATGAGACAGAAAATAGCAGCACATCACAAGGAAAGAGACAGGGTGAAATGAGCAAAGCAAAGGGGAATTCTGTGTGAGTTTTGCTTCCAACTCACCCTATGTGAGTGGCTCAGCTGGGTATAAATGAAGTAAGCTGAATCATTTTCATTAGCGACCAATGACTAGAGTAGAGCAATTCATATATTCTGCAAAAAGCAGTAAAATTGCAGAAAAGCCCCCCACAAATGTAAAAAAACACCCCCACAACCAAATCCCAAAAACCAACTGGAAATTCTTATCCAAATCCACCAAGTTCACTACAGGATTTATGCCAATCTCAGCAATTCAGACTCACACAACTCATCCACATTAAAAAAAAAATTCTGTTAATAATCGAAACCAAACCCTATGCTAAAAGGGGCATACAATATTTGCACAGCCTGCAGCCCATTAACAGCAGTCCAAATCATGTAGTTTGATATATAATCAGTACTTGGAGCACAAACAGCTTTTTCATGCATAAATGCAGGTCTACACAATCAGAGGTGGCATTTGGATATGCCTGTGTTTGAGAAGCAAATGCACGGACCGAGGCGAAGGCAGGGTGAAAAGGGAATCAGGAAGAGAGGCATTAAGGATGTTCTACAATGGGTAAACGTAATAGTGAGTTAATAACATACAGATGACCTTTAGTAAGGAAATTGCTACTGAGCCACAATAATTTTTCCTCAAATAAACTTTGGCTCTGGTTAAAGCAGCTCTGTTTCTGTTTAATCCGAACCTTTGGAAAGAAGAGTCGTGTCCTGATTTCAATTCAGTCTCACAGTGTGCACTGTTTATCTTTGGGGTTTGTGTAGAATATTGCCTAACAGGCAGCTCCAACATAAACCCTCATTCCCAGCCCATTTCTGCAAAGACCAGGATACAAGTGCTCCTCATGCAATAACAAGAAGCTACCAGGCACTCAGGTCAATCCAACTGGACTCACTGCAGGAAGGGGTTTTTTTTCCCCTAAGCTGTCACTGTAAAAAATTCAGGAAGTGAGAAAAATCCATAGTCTCCCACGAAGAAGGGCTTAACCCTGCAGCTTTAACATCCCCTACTGAATTTCCAGGACAATGAGGTGTCTCAGAGCTGCCAAAAGGAAAACCTACAGGCAGAAAATAAAGGATGGGTCATTAAGCACAGGCATTCAGATGTTTGCTAGTTCACCAATGAGGACCATAAAGGCAGCTTTCCCCAGGGGAGTGGATAGGAAGATGAGGAAGGAACAAATCGCATTCTGCATTACACCAATGTCCTGGGCCCATGAAGAAGTGGCAAGATGGAAAGATCTTAGCTGAAAACTTAGATCTATTTTTAAAACACTTTCAGGCTGCAAGGAGGGTATACAATAAATTGATTTGTTCCCAAATTCAGTGCACGCATCTAAATGCAAAATGCAAAAGATTTCAAATCCATTTTTCACTGTGTTTCCACTGAATCCAAAAGCCCCCTTTTCAAAAATAAGGGAGAAAAAAGAATGAGGGGTCAACTGGCAAACACAGATATCTCTGAGCACTTAAAAACATACCTATTAAACACCCTATTCTAAGACCAAGTCCAAATTCTTGAATTGGGTCTGCTCACACATTAACTCCAGACCCAATTCCCTACCTCCAAAAACACATATGGAGGTTTAAGAGCATAAGATCAAGAGAGTGAAAACAGAAATCTTCTCTGACTTCCAAAGTCTGAGCCAACAGAGGCTGCATGGGATCATTTCCACCTTAAACCTGCACTCACAAAAAGCTTGGCTTTCCTATTCATAAGCAAGCAAATTATACCAAATCTGGCTCCTGTCTTTTGCTCTCTTTTCCTCTTTGTCTTCCAGACTCTTGTTCTTCTACAGGCTCAATTTTTCCCTCTCCTCTCAATCATATCCCTTGACTCCTTTACCTCTCTGTATCTCCTCTGCTCTCTTTATCTTCCTCACTTAAATAATTTCTGGGTTCCCTCACCATTTTCCAACAAAATCACCCTGGAAGCATGATGCATTGTCACATTCCCCGGCATCACCCTGGGTCCATCTCAGCTCAAGAAGAGGAGCCCACAGCCCTTTCTTTGAAGCAAGCAAAGCCTGATCTCCAGCTTCTAAATCAATGTATTTTAACAGACATCCCCAGAGATCACAGGATTTGCAATAGTGCCACAGGAGATGGTGACTTCAGTGATCCCAAGGAATGGCAGCATCCATGACCCCTTGAAAAGCAAAGCTACCTCACTCCTGTGTCCTTTTTTGGTGACAACTGCCTCTCCCAGATATTAGCTCTGGGAACTCACCTTCTCTCAGCACCCAGAACAAGACAGGGACACCCTAACTGCACCAAATCACCTGGAGCCAGATGGAAAGGTGGACATGTGGCCTGGGCTGGGGTACCAGAGACTCTTCCCAGAGCTGTGAACATCCACAGGTGAAGAATAAAGCACAATAGGGCTGAAGAGCTGGGTTGTTTTTTTGCAGACCATGTTTTCTTCTGCTTATGACCATTACAGTAAGTTACTGTAGGGGCTTTCAAACGGAGCAGGACTGGGGGGAAACAACACAGGCTGGGGAGAGCATTTTATGAGTCCAAAGGTCTCCATGTTTTCTGCCTATGGCAAAGTCCAACTCATCTGCAAAGCCATCATGCATCTGAGTTTTGAGATAACAAGAATGGAGCTTCAGTGCTCACAACGCCCCTTTAGCCAGAGAGAAGGATCAGGAGCCAGAAACTGAACCATGGTACAATCACCCCACACCTCCAAACACACAAGATGTCCCTTCTGCTTCTCGGCACACCAGACAAACTCTGAATCACCCTGTCACTACAAGCCCAGCTACTTGTTCCCAAGATGTAATTGCTCCTGTACCAATCTTTCCACGTCCAATACTGCAGCCTCATCACTGTGCTCTCCTGTGCGTGATGCTTTCCTATTTAGCATTGATTTTGTTTCCATTCCCCATTAATTGCAGGTGAATCCATTTCTGGGCATATATCAGACTCTTAAATATGCTGCTTCACATTTAAACACCACTCTAACACATCTTGAACAGCTCTATTTTTATTGCTTTGGTATTAATTACCATCCTATTCTACCTGGATTCAAAAGAGTACACGGACAAGACTGATTTAAATATGAGACGATTTACTTCATGCAGCACCAAGACATGAACCTTCCAGCCCTGACACAGAGTAACAGCAGGTACTCACAGGAGGAGATAAAATTATCTGAGTGTCTCAGTGCCCAGGTACCAAACTCTGAGCATTATATGATGCACTAAATAGGCCTCTCCAGTGCCACAAATTCTGGATACCCTAAAGCTGTGTCCATCAGTCTGCTCCCACAGAAGATAGCCCAGCCCAGCTGACTAAAACACTGGAGAGCTCTGCTCCCTTCTTGGTTTCATTAATGCCTCCACAGGGTCACCTCTGTGCTGCAGATTCCCAATTGAGAGGGAGTCAAACAGGAAAGACTTCACTGACTTCCTCTATAATGGATTTGCAGATACACTAATCAAAGCTCCAGATAAAACCTGGTGCTGATGCTGTGGTTCTTTAATGATTTGAGAAGAAATCTTGAAAAGTATTAAGGTGACGCAGGAGATCAAGTCCTGCTAAATGAAACTTTAAATGAATTTCCCCTTCACAGCACGTTACAAGCTACACCTTTCATCTGCCTATATGATAACCACCTTCACGCTAGGATAAGAAAGTATTTCAAAACAACCTCATCAGCATTTCAGCCAAGTTGAAGTGCTCCAAAGGGCTGGTCCATCTGAAGAGGAAATAGGACTGAAGATGAAAGGCATCTTTAGAAAAGGGTGCACAGCTAAACCAGTTATCAGCTTGCTATGCCAGCTGACACAACAACTTGTGTCTTTCCCATCAGGAAAGGTTTTTACAAAGACTAACCTTGCTATTTGAGTTAACAGAGCTGCCCTTTTTTACCTTGCTGGGAGTAGCCTGCGATCCCACCCTCAGGAGGTTTTTCCTTTCTGGGACACCCTCCGAATGTCCCACTGCATTTCATACTAATACTCTCATCACAGCTGAGCAGTCCTACTCCTTCGTTAAAGCTAGGAAGGAAATCGTGCATCTAAACTTACAGCCAGGCTGGAGTTTGAGCAGGAAAAGGTCCCAGGATTTCAACTTCATCTTCATTTGTTTGACAACAGCTACAGTCGAAACACTTCTGACAACAATTTCTACAAGTCCAGCGGCACAGCAAGAGATCCGAGATTCTAGCGAGCAGACCCTGAAGCCATTGGAAACCAAAGTACAACATTACAACCCATCAATAGCTATTGAGAAGAAACATTCAGCTGTATTTATGTTTCTGTTTCTGCAATAGAACATTAAGGACTGTATTTATTTCAGCTATACCAACAGACAAGTGCTATGGAGTTACGAGCCCAGCCCCACCAATGCCATAACAAGGCAAGAAAATAAGCATTCTCTGCAGGTATTTTCCCTCTAGTAGAGAAGTGTTATTATGTAGGTTGGCAAGAGGGTGATTTACAAACACTGTGGTGCAGCAATATGCTAGAGTAGAAACATACGTATTCCTTCATGCACACCAACAAACTAATAGATCAGCAAACACACAAGAGAACGAATCAAAAACAGAAGTTAAGTGAAAGCCCCAATTTAATCCAGCAAGAATCTCTTTAATTAACACAGCAACATGAACACACCTCATCCCTGCAGATACACCAATATGTAATATCTGCATGGTCCATACACATATAGAGCATTATAGCCCAACAGACCTGACACTAAATTGGATTAGCCAAAGCACACTCTCTCTGACTCCCCTCTGCTATGAGGATTAATTTAATGAAGAACTTTCAGTAATATTTTTTAAAGAAAGTTAGTTGACCCAGAAAAATACTTCATTTCTTAGACTTCCATGGTGGCAGTGGCAGCACCACGTGTAACAGTGCTCCTCTGCTATGACACCCACAGGGTGTGAGCTCCGTGTGGCCTGTGGCCCCACTTCCACGCCGTCCCTACAGCCTTCTCCCTCTGCTTCAAAGCTCTGCTTGCTCTGAGAGGAGCAGAGAGATAAACCTTAGCCCATTTCCCACCCACATCAGCTCCAAGTCCTGCAGTTCATGCAAAGGCTCATTAAGCAGCACAAGGGCATTGCTAAGAAAGGGCACCGCTCCATAGGCACAGCACCTGCATCCAGGGTCAAACCACTTCACAGCTGTATGTGACCTTGAAATGTTCTTAAGCTGAAGAAATAAAGCATATGGTATCTCCCCAAAACACTCAAGGCATTTGCAGTATTCAGGAGTGTACAGATACAAGGGCACTACTGCACCACACAGAGGGGTTTCCTTGGAGGAACTCTGATCTGCAGAGAAGACCCCTCAGAAACATTTCTTTTTGGTCCAGTAAAACACATGGTTTTTTCCATAAACAAAATCTGGGCATTGCAAAACAAAAATTACCAGCCCAAAATGCAGTGCATTGCTTATATCTAGGACATCAGTAAAGAGTCAGAAAATATGAGACAATCCCCTCAGGACGGTGCAAGGAGACAGAGCAGGGAGTGAATCATCAGATTAACTCACCTCATTTATTGGTTCCAACTGTCCTTTTAGACATCCAGGATGAAGCAAAGGGGAACAAAATGAAAAAGACAAAAAGAGGTTAGCAATGCTCAAATAACTTTAAATTTTCTGCCATGACATGCCCCAGCCTGGGATGAGGCTGAATTTCTGGCAAGACACTACCCTGTAGATGTTAGAGAAAGGAGAAGTCCCCTGACCAGGCATCAGCTTCTGTTCTTTCCAGTCCTTCTTCATGAAGCTCCCTCTGCTCCTCCTTCCCCAGGAGCAAAATTCCCAAACCCATCCAGGAGCATGAAAATCCTGCTCATTGCTCCTTGCTAATGGGGTATCACAAACAATCTCTTCTTTTCTTTTCTTTAGTAACCTGTCTCTAATTGCAGCAACTATTTGCTGCTGACAGCAAACCACATCAAAATTTTCCAATGGAAAAAAAGAAGGCTTTTCTCCAGATTCAGCCATCAATGCACTTTCAATTCCAACTTTTACAGCAACATTTCTAGGAAGGGGTACAGATTGAATACTCTCCATTATGTACTCATCACTGGGCAGCCTCATCCTTATATGAGGCTTGAGGAATACAAAAGATAGAAATTAAATGTTTGAGCCACACACTCCAAAAATCCACACTGCAGCCACCTCCCCCAAATCACAGAGAAAATCTACAGCAAAGAAGTCATCGCAAACCAGTGTTTTATTCACAAAGCCACCCTTGGAACAGTATACTTTAACCATTTCATTTATAGTTGGAGACTTAGTAGCATTTCTGGTACCTGCTGCAATGTCTTTCCTATTGCATTCCCTTGATAACAGCTAAAGGTTTCCTAATTGTCCTGGCTGTCTTTTTATAGGTGGAATCTCTAAAAAACAAACCCAAGCAACACGAAACCACAGAAGAAAACAAACAAACCCCCCTCCTCCAAACTTCATTCTATTCTTCCACATGTAGAAATTGGATCCTAGTTTTATGCTCATGAAGGGGCAAGAGTAGCCTTTTGTAAAGAAGCTGGGACATAGAAGTTGCCTTTAGTTCCAAGAACTCTCCCGTTGACCACATTTCAGTGCAGGACTCCCTTTTAAACTTCTTGGAAGCCAGTGCTTGGCAAACAGGCCACCACCTGTTAGAACCACAAACTAAAGTACTAGAAAAATTACAGTGCAATATGACAAGACAGAGCTTACACAGAACCATGGACCAAATGCTCAAGAAAATTCTAAATGGTTTAAAGGCCTTTATCATTCCTTATTAATGCGAAGTTGCAGTCAAAGCTACAGTGGTTCAGCAAAGCTGCAAGGAGAGTATTTAAATTGTTCTAAAACAACTTGGCTGGATCCGTGCCACTCGACTGAATGCCGTAGCACGTGCCATGAGAAGAAAGTGGCTTTTCCAAATGGCCCACAGGGATGCATGGCAGGCTCACATAAAACAGCCCTCCCGGACACCAGTGCTGTGAACCCACCCCTGTGTGCCACCAGCCCAAGGGCACACACAGCTGTCCCACAGGTACCATGATAAAGTGAGCCTGTGACCACCCACAAACCCCCTCCAGGAAATAGGAGGGCAGGCATAAGAACTAAATATTATAGTGCCAAAGAGGTAAACAAGTCACCAGCACCATATAGGGCTGAAATGCAGGGGCCCATGAAAGGAAAGCAAACACGACCACCTGTTCATTCACCTCGCCCGCAGCCGGCAGGAGGGTCAGGGCTGGGGAAGGGCAGAGGTTTAGGGGAGGATGCAGGAGCACAGCTACTGCAATGTGCTCAGCAACCCCCGCAGACGGGCTCAGCCCCCGGGGTCGGGGAGCCACCATCATGCCCTGCCACGTCATCCCAAGCTGGCCGAGCAGCGAACAGCCCAGAAGGGAGTCTGCAGCCACAAGTGAACCCTCACGGAGAGCCAGGTGCATCCCTCCGCCGCGGCTGAGCACGAAGCAGCGCTCCATCTCCACACCCCGCTGCTGGGACCCCGTCCCAGAGTCGGCCTGGGCGGGGGTCACCCGCTCCGGGCCAGCACAGACACCAATCCCAACCGGGTCCACAGAGCAGTGACAACAAGTCACCGTGGCAGTGTCCCTGGGGATGCTGCAGCAGGGTGGGGTCCCCGCTGGTGACAGACTGTATTGTGCCCCTGCAGTTACACCCCAGAAGAGACTCACAAGCTCCACCGCAGTGGCCACCACAGCCCGGGGCCAGTACGGTCCCCGCAGCCACGCACCCGTGGGTGGCCCCCCCACCACGACCGACACCCCGGTGTGGGGATAACGGGGGGTTGCTGCTGTTCCGGTCCCCATCCGGGTAGCCCACCTCGTACCCGCGGGCCCCGACGGCCGTGCTGCCGGCAGGCAATGCCGTGTCCGGCCCCACTCGAGAGCCCCGCCGAGCCGGCCGGGCCCGGGAGCCCCGAAGGGCATCTCCGGCGAGGTCCTCCCGCGGCCGCTCCAGCCCGTCCCCACGGGGCAGCTCCCCGAGCATCCCTGCCCGCACCGCCGGCAGGGCGCCGTGGGGGAACGGCGAGAGAGCAGAGGGGAACGCGGCCCCGCGGAACGGGGGTCCCGAGCGGGGTCTGGGGCTGCGGGGTCTGGGGCTGCGCCCCGCCGGCCCGCGAGGCTGGAGATGCCCCGCTCGGGTCCATCGCGAACTGGGCGGCTGCGCTCGGAAAGACGGGCGGTCCGGGGGTCGCTCAGAGTCTGGACAAGCCCGACAGTAACTCAGCCCTACAGTGCTGGGTGAGCGCATCCATCACCCCACAGCCCAGGGCGCCGGTGCCCCCCACCCCTCCGGTCTGTGCCCAGGCTGAAGGGGCCCATCGCATCTCGGTCTGCCCGCGGGGCTCAGCAACCTTCTCCCTCCAAGAAGTCCTTGTGCAAAACCGGGACGGGCTCCCGGGGCTATCCCGCTCCCCCGGCAGCGAGGAGAGAGGCCCGAGGGCTGCTCGCTGAGCCCGCGGGGATCACCGCTCCCACCCCGGCGTCTCGGGAGCAACAGCTGCCGGCCCCGCTCCTGCCCCGGCCCCGCCTGGCCCCTCGCCGGGAGCCGCTGTCGCCGCCGGGAACTCCTCCCCAGAAGTTAACCCGAACTTGCGCACCCGCAGCGCGCTCGGAGCGCGGGCTGAGGCGCAGAGACCCCGCCGCGGCACCGCGCCCGTCCCGCGGGTGCCCCGGACGGCCTCCCCTCCATCCGCAGGGCTCACCCCGCGGCCGCAGCGCTGCGCACCCACCTGGATGTACGCCATGGCTCCGCGGGGCTCCGCGGGGCTCCGCGGGCGCGCTCGGCANCGGAGCCTCCGCGGGGCCGCAACAGGTCCGCCGCAGCGCGGGCGAACACTGACCTCCAGAGGGCCCGCCGCGGAAATTCAGGGATGCGCACCCCTCCCGGCCCCCGGAGGTGCCGGAGGGAGCGGGACACGGCCGGGGGCAGGTGCGAGCCGTGGCCGTGGTTTTGCAGCAGCGTTTTCCCAGCGGAGAGAGAGTTCGCTGTGTGAGAGGATGCCACGGACACACCTGAGTTTCGACACGGCTGCCGCTGTTTCATGAGCTTGAATGAAAGAAGTCAAAACGGACAAACTCACGCCTTCCCCAGCAGGGATGAGGAGCTGGAGCAAGGAGCCAGCTTGTAACCCACAGACCTCAATGAGCATCGTGTCCCCGCACTTCTGTGGTGGGTCCAGCCAGAGGCAGGGTGGGAGGGAACGTGGTCCAGCAATGGGCAAATCCCGCCACGTGGGTGGTTGGACCTGGAGGACTCAAGTAGCAAAGCGTTCTTTTGAGGTCAAACTCTTGAAAGGGAAAGCACAGGAAAGGTGGGAATTTGGGGCCGTTCTCTTGAGCACCACTTAGGTGCCACCCAAGTTGAAGGCTTCCCAGCATCCTGGTGTAAACAAAGGCTTCTGTCCTCGGTTTTGGAGGAGGCTCTCAGGCTACGCTTCTGGCAGCGATTTACAGGTCAGCCCAGCTGGGCGATTGACAATTGCTACAGGGCACCTCCTTGAGTGACAACAGCCCTGACTCATCACATTTCAGTTTACTATGGTGAATGGCAAAAGCATCTCCTGCTCTGGAGAAGTGGATACTACAGCTTCAGATGTTGGCCAGCCTGAGAACGCTGGTGACCACTGCTCCTTGTGGTAAGGAGGGAGCATCTGAGCAGGATGTCTTTGGAAAGCTCTTACATTACTGATCTCAACTAATGGGCCATTTAAATTCTCATTGAATTCAGTGGAAACTCCTGTTGACTTCCGTGGGAAGGGCCATACTCTGAATTAAAAAAAAAAAATCTTTTTCCCTAGGGAAAGCAGCTACTGCTTTAGAAGAATAATTGCCACAGTGAAGATAAGCAAGAAAAAAAGCCTGTAGTGTTTCCTTGTTTCAGGCAGTTTTGAGAATATGATTAAACTGTGGTATAAGTTGTTTGTCAATTTTTGCTCTGCAATTCTTTTTAATTCCACTTCTTTCCAAGTGCCAGTGTTTAAAATGTCAACCTTTACTTTGAATATTGTTGCTCTTTTCACCACCGCCTTGATGAAGCTTGCAATAACTGAACACACAGATTTTGGGGTTTTTTCCTCATTTTGCAACATAATGGAGAAAAGCATAAGCTTTTCAGACAGATTTTTTTTACTCTTTAAAGGCAGAATGCTGTGAGTCACAAAACTGTGGCATGCACTACACCAACATTATGTACAGGTTTGTACTTACTCCTTTAAAAATGTTTAGGGCAGAAAAAGATCAAATACTGCAGCACTTGTCACTGACTCTTTTGGCTGACACATATAAGCATTATGAACCAAAAAAGAAGAGCAAAAGAAGTTTTATATGGACCATTGCCAATACTATGGATTTTTACATGATATAAATGCCTTTTTTTCCCCCCTCACAAGCTTTAGTAACAGATTGTAGTGCAAACCCGTAAGATAGATGTGCTTCCCTTGCACGCTCATACATATACATGCATTTAAGTGCCTTTTACACTGTCACATGGAGGCTTTTAGATGACATTCTCTGAGCACACATATTCACTAAGCAAACACAGCTCTAACCCAAGGAATATGATGGATTCGAAACAGTAGACAGGTGGTTATTGTAAAATCTAATTTCAAATCTGCATATGGCTGATGCTCTGATTAAGCTCTGCTTCTACAGCACTCAGAATAAACAGACCCATTTGACATGATGACAACATAACCTTTGGATGTCCTTTGCTGTGCACGCTCTGTGTCTGATAAGACACATTCCATACTTCCCACATGTAATGGCTGCGATGCAGATGGTGAGGCTTGCAAATGCAGAATTTCTGAGCAGAAAACAAGGAAATGAATACAGCTTTTGCAGAATATGATTTTATGATAGATTTCTATTCTTACTGGTATTAGTACACACTGGGAATAACATCACCTACATCCAAAGCATGCACTTAAATAATTACAACCAGCCCAGCAAGTAGCAAAATCTACCTCCAGCACAGCAAATCAGTTCAGCAGCTCCTCAGACAACCAGAACCAGGGCTGTTGGTATTCAAAATGCTGTGCCATGCCCAAGCCTAGCCAAAGACTTTCAGCTTCTCTATGCCTTAAAGTTAAGAGAGAAGAGCATCACACTGAAAAAGCAGAGAAAGGAAAGGATGGCAGTCTGATGGCTATTTCAAAGGATTTTCATTTGAATCCTCTTAAAGCAATCAACAGTGCTTTCTGCTGCAAGGGGGAAGCAAGGAGAGAAGCGGTGATGATGCAAGGTAAGATGAGATGTCTTCCTCTGCTATTCATATGCCAAACCCTTACTATCATCACTTGAGCCTGCTGGAATTGCCAGTTACCACTCTGCCTAAAAATAAGCTCCTTATCTCCAGATGTTTTTATAAATGGCAAGCCACTGTAGCTGGTGCTTCCCCACTGCTGTTGGCAGCCAATAAAGGTCCAGCTTCTTGTCATCACAGAATCAGCTGCATTTCCACACAGCATCATCCCTCTAATAAAGGCATCTTCAAATCATTCTTCCAGAGCCATGTCTAGCAACATGTTTGCCTCCTTGCAGTTTCATGTAAATGCAGTTTCTTTCCCTCTATGGTTTGAGATTTTATTCAAGAATTTCTGGGCAACCAAGAGCAGGAAGGACTATTCCCCACAACCTGCACCCAGGAGAGAGGAAGGGCTGGTGGGCACTGCACAGAGACACACAGCAGTGGAGTGGTACACAACGGAGAGAAAACTGGGTAAATACTCCTCTTTGGGAGCGCAGGCCAGGCTCTGAGAAGCTCTATCCCAGCTGTAGAAATAGGAATCAGCAAACTGCTCACTTGCCTTTACTGTCATCTGCACCCCTGCAAGCCCTGACACACAGTGTAGGGCTGAGGGTTTGCTCTGAGACAGGACAGCTCTGCCTCACTGGCTCCACATCTCACACTCTTTCAGCAGCAAGGATTAGCTTTGACTTTGCCATAGGGGCCTGTATTTATTCTAGCTCTAGGAGTGACTCAGTGTCAGGGGCTGTGTCAGAAAATGCCTGAAGTGACCTGCTTCCTGCTGAAGACACAGGTGCAAGCTCAACCCCACCAGCTGCCTCCCAAGCTCATGTGCTGATCCCTTCAATGCTTTCTCCCAGATTCCCACCTGGCATTGTGCCCAGACAGCTCTGTTCAGAGTAGGGAAAGGCCCTTCTAGATCATTCCTGGTGTACTCCAGGGGTCAGCAAGAAGCCTGGGCTCCAGTGCCTCTATGCCAGGCTCTGGTCCCTTGAGGCACGACAGGGTCAAAGCAATGCATCTTGTGCCAGTGATGATGCAGTTTCCAGCAAGAACTGGGATGATACCAGAGTGACAGACACAGATTCCAGCTAGTGGCAGAAGGGAAATGTGCTACAACCCATGTTCATGCCTTAAATCAGCCCATCAAAACCATGGACACCTGTGAGTCTGCATGGTTTTAAGTCAAGATACCATTTCCCAGGCTTCTGCATTTCCAGCAGCCAACTGTTCTTTATAACCCATTGCATTCCCCTACTTCTCTGTAAATAAGCTCTTATCCCTTTCTGGTTTGGCATTACCTAGCCCAGGATCTCCCTCTGGTCACATCTCTGGGACCCAACTCACATCTGTAGCCAGGAGGAACCGGATGGTGCTGTGCCCTGGGAAGTTCTCCTCTGCTTCACTTCAAAAACAGCCTCTGCTGATGCTGCATCTTGCAGCACATCTGGGTTATTAACTGGCCACCTGGCAGCTCCCTAATTGGCAATATCAGTAAAAGCACATTTTTCTCTTTTCTTAAGTCTCCAAATAAAGGGGCTAAATTTGATCTAAAATCCTCAGATCCCCATTGCCTCATGTAATTTGTAATGGCCTTGCTTATGCCAGAAAAATTAGAGCTACTTTCTTGCACTCACACCCTTTCTGGTTTGTCTTTAGCATACAGTCTGGCAGGGAACTGAATGACACAGCATAATCTGCTAAGGCTATTTCTATAGTAAACAGAGATAAAAACCCCAGCCAAAGGGCACGCAGCCTCCGAGGAAGTCAGCACCGCGTTATTATTGTATCCAGCCCTCGAATCCAAGTTCCTGCTCAAAGGAAACCTGTCCCCAGGGGGAGCCGTCACCGCCCGGGGAAGTGATGTTCCATCCCAACATGTCTCAGCCCTAGTCCGGCACAGCGGAGCCCTCGGTGGCTTCACTCAGTGTCACTCCTGTGAGCTGAGTGTCATCAGCTGACCGTGCTGAAGGGGAATGGTGTCTACAAGGTCAAAAGTGTAAATATGAATTCGAGGTCCTGTTCTTTCAACAACCTGATTTTGCAATAAAGGCAGGACCACTGTGACCCGTAGCTCGCTCGCAGAGTCCCCCCAGCTCGGTGCAGCTTCAGCAGTGGGAGAAGGCACAGCGCCACTGAGGCTCTTCTGCTTTGGAACTCACTCCCTGCACCGAGGCCAAAAAAGCTTGGATACAGTAGGCTTTGGGTCATGCTAAAAAGGCTAGAGTATTTTCAGACTTCCGAGGAGAGAACGTTGTATTTATAGGGAAGTTTAGTTTTTCAGTTGCTTTTGTAATTCATTTTGTTTATGACTGGTTTATCCAAGCTGTAGGGATGAGGAGTTAGCTGCTGGATTTCTCTACCAGGCTCACATTTCTAACTGTTTGCAGACATAGGACAGAGCTATTTTTGTAATATAAATCATTACAGAGAGAATATCTCACAGTCCACACTGAAGCAAATTCCTAAGGAAGCAAGCTCTATTTTTAAAGTAAATTTCTACTTTGTATTTGTCTTAATCTTGTGACTGAGGAACGAGCCACATCAGCCTGTCAGAGGCTGAGCAGTATCCCCATTTCTCAGGAAGACAAATTCGACAGAATGAGCGTCACTCCTACCAAGAGGAGCTGGGTGGGAGCTGCAGAAGTGGCTTCCCAAGTGCCAGGGCATAGAGTGTGATCCTGGCAAAGGGACTGAGCAAACAGCAAACAGAACCCCAGCCTTCAAAGTGACACAATGTTAGAGATAAAGATACTCAAGGTACTTTCAGTGCCCACCTTAAAAAATAAGACAGCATCTTCTAAAAAGGCCAGAATGTGGGATTTTATAGAACAAGACAGACTCAGTCTCAACATCATCTCTCTGAGACTCAGGACGAGAATTGTAAGATAAGTGCTGAGAGCTTTGGTTATGTTACAGATTCATGGATGATTTATTTTAGAAGAACAGTCTCATCCCCTGGAAGTTATTCGAATAACTGCACTATGACTCTTCCCATTTGATTCACACTAATTTAATAAGTCACAATTCCTACTCATAGGAGCATTAAAAAACATATCAAACCTAGAAAGTGGACAGGAAGGAATTGGCATTTACAGGTTTCTCCTATCCAGCAGTGGCTTAAAGAGGTAAGTTAACACAGAAGCAGATGTGGTCAAGCACACTTTCTTCAACTGAATCACCAAGGCTTTACAACAGCCCTGGGCCAGGCAGCTGTAAAGTGTAGCAAAAGTCATCCAAAACCATTTAAATAAGGCTGGTAAGAGAAAAGCTTTTAGATTATGAAACAAATGACCAAAACAGAAAAATAGAGATTGCTTAAAGCTTTTGGAAGAAAGCAATATCAACAGCAATAAAACCCACTTCCAAGCTGTGAAGGAACAGCTACAGGAATGAGTTCACAATCATTTAGCTCCGAATACCAAATCATCATTTGCTAAAACATGCCCAAGTCAGCCTGGGAATTCAACAGGTTCGAAGGGCGGGACTATTTTTATGGCAAAAGTTTCTGTTTCCAATCAATCCCTCACAGCAGCAGAAACTGTTACATCTGGTTTCCCTATTTTGCATATCTCATTAAGCAGATGAGCAAAATACTGTATCACCAGTAGAGCTAAACTTGGTGGATTAAAGGGGCAATTTGCATTCTAAAGCACTGCAGTCCTGTAGCTGAGAAATAAATGGAATTCCTGAATATCTCTGCCTTGAAGGACCTCGGTTTCACCTGTTTCTGCTGTTCCACTCTTTTCCCTCCTCCCCACTCCTATGCATTTACCCTGAGGCACTTTAAGTAGGACACAGCTCTGCTGAAGAGTGAGCTACAATCCAGCTAAATGCAACAAATATAAATGAACTGAATCCTTTCCAAATTAAAATTGCCTTTTCACAAGGAATCTCTTCTCTGGACACTAATGGAAACCAAAATCAGTACACACAGCAACATGCACGATGCTCTCTGACACTCAGAGCTGAACCTGGAAGCAAACCTGTCTTCATGGTGAACTGAACCAACCAAAAGTCTGCTAAAATCCAGCTGATAACATTACTCCTTGCTGCTGGGCATCCCAGGGTGTCTGGCTGAAAACACTGTTCTCCCAGATCAGGTGGTAACATGTTTGATCCCAGGTTGCTCCCTGTATGGTCCTGTGCAGGGTTAAGAGTTGGACCCGATGACCCCTGTGGGTCCCTTCCAACGCAGCATTTTCTGTGATTCAGTGATTACACAGGTAGCAGCACGTCATGTTCCTGCCCCACAGCGTGCCCAGTCACTCGCAGTTGATTGAGTGATGCTGTCAGGGAATGAGATGCTGTCCTTGTTCCTGAGCAATGTCCTGGTGTGTGTCCAGCCCCATCTACCACCTCATCCCACTGTGTCGATAGCTCAGCCTGTATCACCTGCCTTACGGGTGACAAACTGCATTCCCTCAGGCCTCAGAAAACCAGTTTATATGAGTTAAGGACTGTATCAGCCCTTTCCCAAGGGAGGAAGCTTATTTGTCCTCCTCCCTGCGGCAACCCTTTTACAGCGTTGAACTGGGGACCTCGTTAGCAACACAAATAAGTTTCCAAGCAGAAAAGGGAAAAAAAGTAAATCTGATCTCATCCTGGCTTCCTCCCCCACTGGGAGAAAAGGAGCAGCAGTGGCCAGCATGTGATCACCATCCTGTCCCCATTCCACAGGGATGCCATTAAAAGGTTATGAAAATACTGTGCGGGAGGGAGAAGGGAGGTCTCCGTCTGCTCCCTGCCCTGCAAGAGCCTGTGCCCTCTGCAAGCCTGGGCCCATCACAGAGAGGGGAAATGTGCAGAAAACAAAGCCTAGGTACTCTCAAGGGGCAAAGATGTGCCAGACAGCCAGAACAGCGTATCCCAGTAGGTGCAGGGTCCTGTGTTCAGTCAGAGAAGCACATTATTCACCCCAAAATAACCTTCTGCTCTACAACTCAGAAGTTTCTGGGGCAGCTGTGTTTGCTGACCGCTGAGAGTGAGCAGTTTTATACAAACAAAATACCTGTGCACTTCACATGCAGCTACACCAATGGCAGTCAGGCAAATAGATACTTAAACTGTTGCCCTTCCAGAGCCCTTTGATATGAAAGCCTCATTATGAAGATCTTTATCAGCCAGAGATAAATTTCACCACAGAAATGACCCTTTTTCAGAGTCCCTCCAGCTGCCAGAGGCGGCTGAACAGCACTTTCACCGGCTGACATTTCAGAAGGCAGGAAGCAGTACTCACACCACGTCTTCTTCCACAAGGGGTATGAGCCCTGAAAGCTTTGGCTGAAGAATTTCATGCCAGTGCCCTGCTATCCCTCAGAAAAGCTGTCACATTTTGCATTGAGGGCTGGCTCTTCTGATGACCATCCAGGTAGTCACCATCTCCTCCAAGGGGATGCATCTGACTGTCCTTACAGTGTAACTGCTGCCTTCCCTACTTACACCTTTCTCCCACCATCTCCTCTCCTATTTATCCATGTGGATGTTTCTGTTGTCACTAAGTCAGATACTAATCTCATCCAACAGCATCTCATTAGAATTAGCTCTTAATTGCCACTTAACACAGGGATCGTTTTGGAAGACCATAACAATTCTTCCTTGAGGAATTATTTGAGTTTTAAAAGCTCATTATGTGCCCCTATATGCCTTTTAGGTAATGAGAATGATTTCAAGAGGCAAATTTAAAACACCACTGTGCACACAAGCTCTGCACACAAGATTTATATAGTTTCTTGGAGCACTAGTAGCACTTTTAAGTAACAAACCACAGAAGTCAGAGTGCTTTGTTACCAGCCGTCCTGCCCTCCCTCACGCACCCACCACATCTTTATACTGGAAGTGGGAACATTTTAAGAAACACCTGTAAAACATGATGGGTAAATGTCACAGTAAAGTTGCATTGCTACTGCTGTGCTGGAACTGGTGCCCTCAGGCAGGTGCAGGGCATCATAAAGACTCTGCACTTGAAAGCAGACAGAAAACAAGGATCCAAGAGATAAGCAGACTGCTAGAAGGAACTCATCCTTAGGCGTATACAAAGCTTTGGCCAAGACTTGCTTCGTTCCTGAACAAGTCAGACTCCTGAAAGATTTGAAAATGGGCAATTTACCAAATTCTTACCAAGATCTCCAGCATTTTCACAGCAGAAGCTACAACTGAGTGCCAGTCCACTTCATTTAGTCATCTGTCAGGGCAGCAGTGAGGAGGCAGAGAGGCCTGATGCTCCTCAGGTACTGCCCCATCCACACCATGCCAACAGGCACCTTATTGTCTGTCTCCAGCACTCTGGGAAACACCACACTGAAATAAAAGGGGAGAAGCAGGCCAATTGGTTTCTCAGAGTCTACTGCTGCTGTTCTCTCCATTTCCCTTCTCTTTTTTCACTATTCAGAAGATATCATTAGTTTTGGTAGGGCCTGAATGGCTGCTGAGCTCAAGTAGCTTCTGGGAAAACATACAGGCTCTGTACAGAAACGTTTTTTTTGGAGAAGTGCCCATGATTCACAATTCTTATGATTGGCAAGTGTCTCCTTTTTGAAACACACTTAAACAAGCCTCCAAGGGCACATGACAAAAAGAGGTGCTCAGAAGACACACTCGTACCCCCCATAAAGCCACCTCTTCAGCAGCAGCCCCTCCGCCAGGATCGGACCTGGAGCTGAGAACTGCATGGAATACCAGCTCCAGGAAGCTCCAAAAAACCCTCCCTGCAGAAGCCAAGCCTGCACAACTGATTTCAATGAAGCAAAAGTCTGTAAGTGCCTGTTAATTTGCTGATTTTTTTTTATGCTTAAACGTGGTCCTAGGCAGAGAACTTCCAAGAAGCAGTAGGAATATATTCCTAAATGCATTGCACGGCACCGAGAAGTCTTTTGCAACAGAAATAGAGGAATGACTCATTTCCTCTGTAGTGGCTGCTCCGGCGTTTCACTTGCACAGGCAGTGGAGCAGCTCCCTGTGCCATGCCAGGAGGAACTGGGAAACTCAAGAGCAGTTTCCAGCACACATCAACCTAACTGAATTTCAACAAGGACTTGTCTTTAAAAGCAGTGATCCCCAATTGTCCTCTGGTGTAGCACAGGAGACAGATTCACAAACTGAGCCCCAACACTCCCTCCCTCAATGGGGTTTTGTACTTCGACATTTTAATTTTGCACAGGATTAAATCTTGAAAGAGTGAGCCAAGAGTTGCCCTCTCCATTGCTCTCCCCTGAAGCAGGGCTAGTAAGCACAGGGATTTGCCAGTGATTCAGCTCCAAGTTTCTCTTCTCCCCTACTTGAAACTGGAAAGGAGCAGACTGAAATCTCAGTGGAGAAGTGAGCTATCAGCTGGACTTTGCTCCAGTTCTTGCTCTGCTTCTACTATTGGGTTTCTGTCATCATTGTGAGACTTTTCAAAGCACCTCCTCCCCTTTCTCCACTATGAATCCATCATAAAGGTAATTTTTTTTCTTTGATTTGGTAGCTACTAACCTTCACAGCATAATCTCCATCAAGCCTGACTTCTTGATTCCTTACATTTCCCTTTCTTTCCCCAGCCCAGATTATTGTGTGGACTCTGGGGAAGGAAAAAAAGCCGAGAGGATCAGAGTATCATGAAAACACCAGCAAACCCTTATTACATCCAGCCCAGTCTGGAGAGCTGAGTATTCTCTCTGCAGCTGTGGTCCCATTTTTTTGGGAGGTCGGGGAAACTCCCAGAGGTCTCAAGAAAAGCAGCCTGTAATTTGAGCAGAAAGAAATTTTCCCAGTCTCTGAATCAGCACTGCTATCCTTTAAAAGGTAAAAAAACTAAGGCTTCCTTAGCACAGAGACTGGTACATGCTGACATTTGATGCATGTTCGTAACAACCTTTAAGCATTTTGCATTTAGTTATTTGAATCCACAGCCTGTTTACAGACCCGGAACTCACACCACCTATAGCTCTGTTGCTGATCGAGGTGCTTTGAACCTCTCACAAAGCAGTTGCAAACATGCCAATTCTTGGTTACCTATTTAAAACAGGACACTGCAGGCACATGCACAAGAGCAGAGATAGTCTCTTAACTAGGCATCCCATATGTTTGAGAAACCCAGGCAGATCTATCCATGGTCAGCCCTCCATATTCTGCTTATTTTAGAGTTGGGAGCTCCTCCAACCCCTCGAGTAAGCACAGCACTGCTCCAAAGCATCAGCAAGCACTGAAGCCAAGTCCTGTGCTTTAAGGGGTGTTCATCCTTGCCCCTACACTGACCAGCAGCTTCCCTGTGCTGTTGGCCCAGTGAAAGTGGGGCTGGCTGCTCTTCTGCCAGCTGCTCAAATGTGTGCCACTCACCTCAGGGAAGACTCACCAGGCACACATTTAAAGAGGTGACACAGGAAACAAACCAGCCTGGAACAGCAAATTTCTCATGTCTGAATTCTACTGGAGCCTTGCAAAAATGAGATGCATATATAAGAGTCCCTTCCCTTCCAGGCAGTTTTAACTTGCATTTATGGTATTTAATCAGCAATTCTCTACTTACCTTGGCTGCCTTACAAGGGAGGTATTTGCACAGGGATGGAAAGATTTTAAACAATTTATCCAGAGGGTTGGATGCAAACAGGCTTTTCTTTAAACAACAAGCATGCAAGTCCTTAGGCCAGTTAATTTTTCTATAACAGATTTATCATGAAAGCATAGTCCTGTGTTTCTTTCAATTATTTTTCTGCTGAATAGAAACTGAGGCTTCAAACAGAGAAATATTTCAGAGCAACGAATGAATGGAGAGCAGAGGATGGTTATTGCTTTTAAAGGAAGCCACTAATAAGTGATGTTATTAGAGGTAAGGTTCTAAACACATTTCCCCCCCACTGAGTGGGGTGGCTGAGTGTTGACACTGACGGAATGATGTTTTCCCAGTCTTTGCCAGCCAGAAGTGCTGGGTTGCCTCAGCACTGTGACAGCAACCACTGCCCCTCTCACAGAAGCTGCTCCCTGCCAGGTAAAGGCAGGTACACAAAGACCCAGAGAGAGTTATTTTCAGCCTAGCTTTGAATCAATGATTAAAAACCTCAGGGTCTTGCTGTTATTTCATTCTTTAACAGTGAACCTCAGCACAAGCTGTGAGTGTATAGTCCTAGCATCTCACCAAAGATTAATAAAGGACAGGTAACTTGCTGGCCCATACACAAAATTCCTGCTGGCTCCAGCAGGACTTTTTCCATATTTAATAAAGCACGACCTACCCGGTTTGGAACGGAGACGTGTCTGTACATGCCATGCTGAACAGATCACAGATACTGTGAAATCAAGTCCTACCTTTTCATTAAGCACCAGAAAAAGCAGATTTGCAGCAACCTAAAACTGAAGCCACAGAAACAAGGACTGAATCCTTTTTAACCTCTGAGCAGGACAACCACAAACCCCAACGTGCTCCATTCCAAAAGTCAGTACCACCACAGATGGTGCCAGCCGTGCTCTCCTCCCATGTCCCTCTGCACAACTCCCAAGGTGTGGACTTCCTGCTTTCCCATGGATTTTCCACTTTAGTAGTCTCCTCCTAAAGTGCACACAAACCTGCCCATCACAGTTCCGTGGCTGCAGGTATCTTTTACTGAAAAAAGGTAACAAGGAATTGAAATCTCGAAGCATAGATGCTTTAACACAGCTGTTTATTACTACAGTGAAATATTCAAACAAAACCACCAACTTTTTATGGAAACAAAAAAAGTGCAAATGTATTTTGGCATTAAATAGGAAATGAATTCATAAACATTTCATTAAAACGGGCTGACACTTTGAGCCTTTAAACACTTAACAAAAAAAAATAGCAGCTGAACACTTCAGTTTAATCTTTGGTCTTATGATTAACCAGCAGAAAACAGTTGTACCAAGAATGTCCATTAGAAACAGACACTTAAAATTTACATTACTCTGCAGGGATTCAAAATCAAAAGAGGAATGTTTGCAAGATATTTGGTCAGATAAAATATAATAATGCCTTTGAGAAATACACAGCATTTTTCAATACAAAATGAAATCACATATATAAATTTTGGTACTGTAAATAAACTTATTCTCTTGCAGCTGCAACTCCTCTTCCCAATTAATGTTCAACAAAAACAACTTAATTTGCACAATCTTTGCAAAATTATGTTGCAGGTAAGAGAACCAAGAACCCACATCAAGGCTAAATAACATGCTCTTTCTTCTGTGTTTGTGTTTCAGTTTACACACACAGAGGCAACCATTCTGAATGCATGGTATGTTTAACAGCTACAACCTTAACAAACAGGTATTCATAACCTTGTTCTGTGTACGGTATCCATGGGCTGGGAGAGGAGGAAGAAGGCAAAAGGCCTGCAGGATTACTCATATAATCAAGTTCCCTGTACACCTCCTTGCAGATAAGGCCCTCTAACAGCTCCAGCACACTGCAGGTACCAGTGCTGTCACATTTGCTGCAGAGTAAGATGAATACTGTAACAGAACCCATGTTTTATCAGCTCCTTTTGCCAATAGTATTCATGAATGCATGCTTTATAGCAGACAAGAAAAATACATTTACTATCTCAATTGTACAACAAGTTCATCTAACCTAAGAGATGCTCTCAGACCTCTCATCACCTGCACACGCATTGCCTTATGGCAGGATGCCCCCTCACTTTGACAAAACTCACCCAAACCTAAGGTGAAAACACCATGCATTTTCTTTCATCACCAGCCATCACAATCTCAAAAATGCCTTGATGAGCAAAACCTCACATTGAAGATGTGCCTGCATGGCTAATAAATTGAAGGTTTGCCTCACTTTTCACCCTGATGGATTCAACTGCTTTGGAAATACTGTCAAAGCAAAACCCACTTCAATCTCTTTTCCCTGCCCTCCAAATCTGCTTGCTGTCAATAGCTGTCCTCCAATTTTACCCCATGTCCTCTAGCTTGTTTGCAGCACATCTTCACCGAGAGTTTACCATCATTCTCACACCTCGATCCAACTTTCATTTTCTAAACCATTTACATTCTCCACCATCTCTTTTTGTCATGCATTTTCCAATGCAAGTCTCTTTTCCTGGCCTTTACATTTTAGTGAGAAAGTCCTTACCAAGTCTGTTACAGATTTCCCTGTATTGTGGCAATACTAAACGAATGTGCATCCCTTTTCACAGAGAGAGAGGGATGCAGTGATACAAACACACAGACAGCTGACTGAAGTGGTCATGATGCCAGAATTAACAGCTAAAGGGTTTTTATGTCATGAGTTCAGACAGCCACAACACCCTGGGCTGGCCGTCTGGTTCTTCTTTAGGCAAAAGATTCAATGGCTTTGATTGCAGAACTGCACCTTATTTTAAATACCAAGTAACACAAGTCTGGAAAAATAGAACATATCATGGTCTGCTACCAAAAAAAAACCCCAACCCGGAAATGCCAAGGTAGCTGACTTAGTCTTAAATACCATGTGCAAAGAACATTTGATCAATACTACCTATAAATACACTATTTGTATTTGTAGAAAGAAGCACAGTGCTTCGAATACAAAAATAACCCAGCTTGCGGGTGTGACCTAGGCTATAATTACCTGAAAATAAGGCTGCAAGAACAGTTAAAAAAATAGACTGAAGTAGGCAAACATATGCCTAGGGAGTGTTTCCATTTAGAAAAATAGATTTTTATAAAGCTTTATAGATTTTGAAAATGTTTGTTTTGCGCTCTGATACACAGAACTGTGAATAAGGCACACTGGTACATCGGGGAGAGGAGGAGCAGATTAGTAACTTCAAGGTATCCTAAAACTTCCCAGAAGTTACATTTGGTCCTTCATAATTCATTTCAGAGTGCTCATCTAGGACATCTAGTATATTGTAATAAGGCACATGCTCAGCTTCCCAAGCACCAGCAATTCAGCAACACATTTTGGGTCTTAATACATCAAGTACTTGAGCAGGTGACCAAATAAACCAAGGATTTGAAATCTGAATTTGCTGAGACCCTGGCACACATCAGGCTCCTGTACAGCAGGTACCTGCACCAGGAGCTAAGGACACTTGCAAAGCTGGCTGCATTACAATCCAACAAGGTTACTCCAGCAACTGGGACATAACCAGGCAAGAAGTGGAAATTACCTGCCTGATGCTTATACTTAGAGGACACCAGAATCCATAGCCTAAGACAGTACCATGAATCAATGCTAACTAATTTTGAAGTACCCTGAAATATTTTACTTCCTCCTCCCCATAATAAAATAACGATTTTCTATAGCACAGAACTAGAAAATCCCATTGGGTTATTTGGTTCAAACACTGACACAATCGGACAACTGGTTAGGCAGTCATCCAAAAATCCCACCAAACTCCTACCAGGGAGCAGGAGGGTGCAGCAGTCAGCTTTGGTGTTGAGATCTGAACTGGTTTAAGGTTTGCTCCAAAAAATAATACAGAATTTCTTAGTTTTGTCATAGGTCCTTGAGGTAAAGCAAATTCTAAGAAAATAATACTTGAATACAAGAACAAGTAATAAAACTCAACCAGAACCCACAAATGAACCCCAGAGTATCTCTTTAAAAGGTATTCCTTGGGATGATTCAAACACCACTTCTTTAACAAAATATTAATGCCTTCTCCATAACAATATTTAGTGCAGCCAATTACCCTAAAAATAAGGCCTTTGTGAAAATAAAGTGCTATTTGTTTCCTTTTATCTCTATTTTAATCATTTGGTACAACTTCACTTGAACACATGCAACGTGCAACTAGATTCTTCATACTGTTATCAGAGAGGCTTCACTTCTTCCCTCAATTTTACATTAAGGTGTTACATTTCTAGTTAGCACACTGTGCTCGATTATACAGGACATTTAAAGCATGGCATTGAGCACTTCAAACTGTGATCCACACCCATGCTCTAGTGCTCATTGCATTTTAAGAGCATCTTGGTACATGTAAGGGGGATTGTTTGCACTTAAAGGATTTTTAAATCCCAAATCGATTTTGTGTCATAAAAAGCAAATCTCAAAAAAAAGGTCAATTTTGCCACTAAGACAAAAACTTTACCTGGATTTCTAAAAATGTCAGTTTGAGCCTGTTGGTTTGCAAACAGTCAACTGAACAAAACCCTTCTCCGCTAAGGCATTTACCCAGAAGTCTCACCATTTTCCCACATACAACCAATGAGATCAAACAAGGAGAATGGCGATTTCAGTAAGTCTTGGCCTCCCGTTTCCAAGTTCTCCCAGGCCAGGGACAAAACCGCAGGGCCACATTTAAGGGGTCCCGCCTTCCTCGGGCTCTTGAAGGAGCGGTGGGTTGGGATTGTGCGCTGCCCCGGCAGGGTCCGTGGGTGACACCGGCTCACTCTGCCGGCGGCTCCTTGCTGGGCTGGGCGATGTGGCGGCACGGGGTGGGCACGGGCCGCCAGTACCGGGGGCTGCTGTACATCCTGATGATGTGCGGGGCCTGGACCCACGTGCTGATCAGCTGGAAGGCCACCAGGTCCAGCGTGGGCCCGTCGAAGGCGGCCAGCAGGTTCACCGGGGCGGCTTCCTTGAGGAACCGCGGCAGCGCCACGGCCTCGGGCACGCTGGGGTTGCCCAGGAAGAAATCCATCAGCACCTGCTTGCGCAGGCAGTCCCTGAGGAACAGCACCAGGTCCTCCAGCCGCTCCAGCAGGAACCGCTCGTCCCAGGCCTCCAAGGGGCCCCGCAGCAGCACGGAGAACAGCGCGGTCTTCAGCACGTAGGAGGAGAGCACCCGGCCCCAGTGCGAGCACAGCGGCTCCTCCAGGCCCTGCCCGCGCAGGTCGCGCAGCCCCTTGAGGATGCGCAGGCACTTGAGGTGGCAGGAGGAGGCCGGGGCCTGCTCCTTCAGCCAGCACAGCAGCCGCTGCTCCTGCCGCGACGCGTTCAGGCCCCAGAGCGCCTCGGGGGCCGGCGGGCCGGGCGGCGGCAGCGCCGTGAGGTAGAGCGCGTCGCCGAGCGGGATGGCGGGGATGAGGCGCACGGCCATGGAGATGTGGCAGCACACGTAGTCGGAGCAGGGCACGATGTGCAGCGTGGGCGGGCGGCCGGCGCAGGCGGCGAGGCGGACGCGGCAGCGCTGCTGCAGGCGGTACCGCACGGCGCCCAGGCAGCGCTGCAGGTGGCCCTGGAACCAGCGCAGCACCAGCCCCGCCGACAGCTGCCCGCGGCCCCGCGGCTCCGCGCAGCACCCCTCGGC
>WBMV01006671.1:349355-363236 GCA_013396655.1 Campylorhamphus procurvoides | reverse complement strand
AAGCCGCTGCTGCTGCCCCCGCTGCTGCCCCGGCCCCGCCGCGCCCTGCCTGCCCCGGGCCCGCTCCGCTCCGCCCGCCTTCCTCTTCCGACGGACGCGGCCCCGCGTCAGCCGCCGGCTGAGCTCAGAGGAAATGCCGCGGGCGGCGGCCCGAGGGCCGGGGGCGTTGTCCGACGGGGGCCGGCCCCGGGCGGGGAGCGCCGGCACCGCCCGCGATGTCGCGACTTCCCGCCTTCCCACCGAGCCCCGGCCCGCCGAGCTGGGATCCCACAACCTTGTCACAGAAGCGGGTTCCCGCAGCCCCGCCGGCGCCGGGGTCCCAAAGCTTGTCCGAGCCGGGCTCTCGCAGCCGTGCCCGCCGTTCCGCGCCCCCCGACCGCAGCAGCTCGCTACGGTGTTTCTGCACCCCCGCGCCGCGGTGTCGGGGAATTGCTGCTGCCCGCGCTCCACGTTGCACATTTTCCCCTCAAATAAAAGTCCCACAGGCCTGTGCCGCTGCAAGGGAGCCCCTCCGGGTCCCAGCTCTGCCTGAGGAATTCGGTGCCAAAGGGACAGCAAAGCCTTACTGATAGCTGCTTGCGGTCAGAAACATTCAGAAGTCTGAGGGTTTTTACCTTGTGTCCAAGTTATTCAGACATTAACAAACTAAAGAGGGAAGAAACAGTCCTAGGATGTATCTGCAGAGATACTTGAGATCATTTTAAAACACATTTTGCTGGGAGCATATCAAACTCAGGCTCAAATGTTGATGGGGACAGGATCATCAACCTCAGCCTGTTTGGTTAATAAACGTTTACTGAGTAGTGAAGCGGATTGCTGAACTTTAAGGGCCATTTATGTAAGCATTCTGTGGTTTAATTTCAGGTAATTGCATAACTGAAACTTGCTGCATCTGCTCAGTGGCAAGGGGTGTCCTCATGAAGGTGAAAAAGCAGTGCTTGAACACAAGAGACTGAATCCAGGAAGCTGAAAATGCTGTTACAAGGAATGGGGCAAAAGAATCAATAGAAAGACCATACAAATGTTTAGTTACGTAATTTGTGTTTTTATGAAAAAAAAATAAAACTTCAGGTAAATAAAAATCATACTTCACAGATAGTAGGTTATACTTTGTAGGCAAGATGCTGCATGCAAAGTCAAACTAGGTAACCAAGGTCAAGTAGACTGAATTAATTCACAAGCAACCAAACTAGGATGAGAGTCAAGAGTACACTTAAGAGATACAAAAAGATGTCCTAACCACTCCAACTCTGATTCTCAGAGATACAATCAGGAGTTTGGGGATTTTTTTAGTTAAAGCAGATGTAAAGGTAAGAAACTGTAGGCAATTTTACATCTCAACTAGCTCAATATTCCATGCCCCACAACCAAAGGCATGTTTTCTGACAGCTGCAGGCAGCTGTGAGTCCACAGCCTTGCTACTCAGAAATGTCATTCCACAACAGACATGTCTTGGGGGAAAATACCCTGGAAGTGAAAAGCATCTTTCTTCCCCTCTCCTTGTTTCGTGTTTTCCTATATTTCTTCACAAAGCTGAATAAGGGGACAAAAACACTCATTGTGCTGCTTATTGCCTGTGACCCCTCACTTCACTTTGTTCTGCACCCTCAAAACTCCAAACTGTTTAAAAACATAGCTGATCTGCTGTTAAACCAATTCTTCAAGATGTTTCATTGGAAAATACTGTTGAACTCTGTGAACCCCTGGCCCATGCATTCAATCTTTACTAGCCTGTATTTTCTTTACACCCTCAAGCTCAGCATGTTTCACATGCCTCCAGGCCTTGCTATAGGCATAATGATTTTTGAAGACAGCCTGTGCTCTCTTTTCATGCAGGGTTGATTTGATTAGCTGCAAGGCCATGCTCAGGAGACAGACAGCTACATCTGCAGGAGTTGGCACGGCCCTTTGCCTGCCCACAGGGTGACCTAGAGCTGAGCAGCACAGCAATTATCCCAGTGGGACCTGCATACAGGGGAATGCCACAGATCCCAGCCAGCCATGGGCTCCTCGGGCTGGAGGAAATGCAGATGTCACCCCAGCCAGTGGGACAGGCCCAGCTGGCCAAAAGCATGTGACCAGTCACACCAGGCCTGCCAGTGCAAACAGCACCTCAGCACAGGCTCCTATATGGTGCTGGGGCAGACTGTCTTAGGCTACAGAGTAACAGGCTTATACACTAATAACCATGACCTTAAAATCGACCAGAATGAATGCACAACACTGAGTTTTACTACTGCTGTTTAAATTACCAGCAAGTCCTTTCTCACCTCCTCAGCCAGATGCAAGATGAGAGCTGTAGAACCCAAGGCTGATAAAAGATGGCCAGCAGCCTGTTCTCTGAGACCATGGCTGCTTCAGGACTCCCTGAGCACAGGGTGGGTCTCTGGCCAAAATGCTAAATACGTCAGATGTGGGAGATATCAGATGTGCTCAGCTTTATGAAGTGTTCAGTAGCAATTGTATACTCAAGAAAAAATAATAGGCTGTACACTAATAACCATGACCTCAAAATTGTGACCAGAGAGAATTCATAACTTCAATTTTTACTACCATTGTTTAAATCACCCATTGTTAAAATTGATGTTATCTAAACACACGTTTCAGAATGTCCCATATACAGGATATCCTGTTCACTAAATAAGGAATAATGTTACTCTCAAACAAGTCTGAGCTAAAAATAGATATCCCAGTATATACGATCAGCATGATAGCTCCACGGCAGATTTGCAGAGGCAAAAGAAAGCACTGGGTTGGAGCATCCATTGAAGTTTCTCCACAGCTAGAAGTATTTCATACATCTGTGTGACTGATCTGTTCATGCTACAGCATGCCAGACACTGTTAGATGTGGGCAGAGCAGTCTGCACAGCAAGCTCACCATCTGAGTAGGTAGAAGAAAGTGGCAGAAAAACAGAAAACATGGACAGGTAATGACAGTTGTCTGGTGCTTTTACAATCCACATGAGACACAAGCCTTAGACTTCCTCCCAGCTACCCCAGATTGGAACCTGCCCTGCTGAACCAAAGCTGTATGTAGTCTATTACAGGTGCTGGAGGAAATATCTGGGGATCCCTTCCTGCAACAGTGATGTACAGCTGATCTTCTACAGCAACAGATTATACCTCCAGCTTCCTGTAATGCACTATTACTAGCAGAAACTATTAGAAAAAAAAACAAATCTGAAAGATCTGTTAGTCAACTTCATGCAACAGTCATTCTTTCAATTATTTCCTCTGAAAGCAAAGCTGCCAGCACATCTCTTCTCCAGCCCACTGGGTGGTCCTGCCAGAGAGATGCCATGATCATAATAAACATCCTTTGCCTGCTGTTCATCTGACTCCCAGGTTGTATGGAATACTATCAACTACCATACAAACCACAGTCAGGCAGACATGAATCCGGTTTTGATCGTGGACTAATCAACCTCTACAAGTCACAGCAGCAGGGGATGGGAGAACAAGAGAGGGTGTCTTGCTACCACAAACAGATGAGGAGACTCCCAGGACTGAGGAGAGGCAAACCTCCAGAGCACATGCATGAACATGGAGTTTTGGGGTTAGGGATGTTAGTGCACATTCCCTCTTAAAAATATTTTCTGTTTAATAAGTGGGATGTTCTTGCCACCTCTGCCAGTCTGTTTGCTCACTCGCTATCAGCAGGGCATAGCACTTCTTAATCTGAGAGCCTGCAAGCAGACCAGGTTGCTCTAAATCACATTTAGCCCAATACAGGATTTCCTTGCTGTAGGATGGCTTCCTGAGTAATTCATACAACAGTCTCTTGCCCAAGTCTGTCCTTATCACAAACAGAAATTTCTTGGCTCTGCACTGATGACCAGTAGCAGCAACAGCTGGTTCATATCCAGCTTGTCCCATATAACTTGAAAAGCCTCAAGGACTATTATTTTGCATAAAAACTTGTGTGAGCAGGGCATTTACACTTACCCATTACTCCAACATTCAGGAAGCCATGTCTATATGTTTCCAACTGAGCAATGGAACAGGAACAAAGCCCCTCACCTACCTACATCAGTGGTAGGTGAGGCATTTACACTTACCCATTACTCCAACATTCAGGAAGCCATGTCTATATGTTTCCAACTGAGCAATGGAACAGGAACAAAGCCCCTCACCTACCTACATCAGTGCCAGATGGGATGCTGAGTTCTATCTGACAAGCTGTGACCAAGGCACACTGCCATCCTGTGTCCTCCAGAAAGCTGAAGTGGCTCATGTTGTGACGAAATCCAACTACAGCATCACAGAAATATCTTTCAGCAAGGAGAGCAATAATTTGCTGATCCCCATGGAAGAGAAAAGGGATATCCATGGTGAGTAAAGAATGAAGAGTGTGAATTGAAAAATAAAGAGGAACTGTTACCCACCCAAAAACAAGCTTGTGCTCAGACTGCAACTCTTCAAATGACACAGCTTTGTCCGCATATTAATGTGTTATTCCCCTCCCTCTCTCTGCTCTGCCTGATGCCACGGTGTTACAGATAACAGAGGTTTGGGGAGAGCTGCCTCAGGCTGCATGAATTTCAAGCTCTCTCTGAAAGCACTTTGATATTGGAAGTTACACACTTGAAATTTCCATACCTTGTGCTCCGCAGTGGTTACAGCTTTTCTGGGATCTGATCTGAGGGGAGCTTTAACAGCTCATCTCTGTGGGAAGACTTTTAGTCATTCAAGAAGTATGAAATACTGAGGGTTGCATCTGAACTCACTAAGAGATTTCAGTTCACGCAATTTCAGTGATAGCCTTTGGCTCTGGAATAAATAATAAACCCTCTTTCTAGATCAATTTTTTTGGTCAGGTTTATGAATTATAAGCATAAGAAATATATTTTAAGCATCACTCCTAAATATATTAGAGAACAATGAATTATTCATGATGATCAAATACTTGATTGGATTTATTTCCCTTGTTTTAATTAATCATTCATTAACTTTTGGAAATTTATCTTACTTGAAGCTGTTCACCAAATACTTTGAGTAAGCACTTTTGAACCAGCAGCTTTCTTAGATACCATTTGCCTCCAGCATCCTCTGTCATTTGTAGTTTGTGCTGTGTGTACAGCTTCACATGCCCTACAGCAGTGATTTAGCTCCCCAGGTAGATGACTGCACCAAAGAACAGGTATCTCCCAAACAGCCAGCCAACAAGTCCATTTACAACCTGTCCATTGATCAAAAAAAGAAGGGGGAATAGAAATACACATAGCTTAGTTTTAGTGCCTATCTCCGTCCATCAGCAAAAGGCAAACCATCAAGGTCAAAAAAACACTAGGTACAGTGGCCCAGTATGTGGAAGCTCAACAGCAGATAGGTTGTCCTCTCCTGACCTCCAGCCATGCTGTGGGTCATTGGGAACCATGAAACCACCTCCCCTCTGCTTCAGGGAAACCCAGCTCCTGCTCTGAAGTGCAAGCACACCCCTTGTCACCAGCTCACCAAAGGTTGGAAGGCTTTGAGTCCAGGACAGACATAAATACATCTGTGTGCTTTCTTGTGTCCTAGAAGAGCCAGTGGAGAGCACACAGCAGACCTGAAGATATGGCCAGTAAAAGAGTCTTGGCAGCCCTTCTAAATGTAAATGGCTCCAACTGCAACTGTGTTCTAGCCACCACCTCTCCCCTTGTCACCTACTCAGGCAATGAACTTCACCCCTGAACACAGCTCAGAGCTGGTGATCTCAACAGGCTGTAGCAGCTCTTATCTCTGTGAACACTGTCTGAGTAATTCTATTGGTTTCTCTTGGTTGTGACAATAAAACTTTCTAGGTGAAATGTCTGGGATTAGGTTTTGGGTTTTTTTTTTAAGTAAATCAGAAAAACAAGAGTTGTAGAGTTCTGCTGATTATTCCTAATTTGTTACATGTTAGCCTGGAATAAGTACTCAGTATTAGACAACAGATGGAGGGTGTATCATAACTCATCATCTAAGAGCAAAGGCCATAGCCGTACCATATGTATTTGGGCAAGTGTAGGGAAAAAAGGGGGAAAAATATAACCATGCATTTTCTTCTTAATAGGAAAGTCACTGAAAACAGGACACAAGGCTTTCACCACTGCTACTGGTGAATTATTTCTGTTTGAATGCCAAGTCTATGGAGCATGTTGAGTCAGTTGGAAAGAAATAATGAATTATAAGGTCACTTAAAAGCAGTAGCTTCACATAAACATTTTTATCCCAATAGTTAGCAACATCATAACCAAGCAATGTATCAGGTTGGTCCAGATGGCTGCTTCAGGAGTTAGGAATCGCCAGCTCTGCAAGCTGAAAGCCAGGCCATACTTTTCCAGACTTATCCATGGAAAAATCCCAAACGGAGCAACAATCCACAGGAAAGCTTCAGGAATACTCATATCAGCTTACAAGGATAAATCCTCTTGCTGGCCACTAGCCTGAAACATCCAGCAAGCATTAGGATTCATGTCACATCTGCTGGAGAGGACCATATGTTCCAGCTTATGCTGAACTAGTGCTCTGTGCTGCAAGACTCTGCATTTATGACAAATGATAAGCAAACACAGCCAGCTCGAGTCTGTATATAAACACATGTATCTGTCATCTTCCTTTGCAAGGCTCCACTCCCAAGAAGGGAGAATTGATTTCTCATGCATTATCCCTCTAAACATATGCCCCCGTCTTACAAGATTCTCACATTTTGTGTAAACAATAGCACTTGTGTCACTTAAAATTGAGATATAATTATTTTTCATTAGTATTGCTGTGATATTTGCGTGGGAGGAATTGAAAAGTGGACAGTTGTTAATTAAAAAAAAAAAACACAACAAAATCCCAGTAAGTAGACTTCAAAGTCTACTTTCAACCACCTTCAAAGTCTTCAAGTAAACAGCATTTTTTGGCCAGTATGGCCAAAATCAGAACAAGGAGAGCTGACAAGAGGAGATGTGGAAGACAGCTCCTCACTCATCACTAGCAGTTAGCTTTCCAGGTCAGGGCTGGAATCAAGCCATTAAGCTCCACTTGCAGAATAATCTCACCAGTGATTTTAAGTTCTGCTGTTGTGCTTTTGCTGAGTAAAAAACCCACTTAAAAGCAGGAAGGTCAGCACATTTTCACATACAAGGAGTGCTGTACGGCTAGTACAGTAGTACAGACACAAGGGAGATTCAGCTCCTCTCCAACTGTATTTCCAGTGTATTTCTGCCACAGACTTAGCAAGTGGCCACAGGCAAGTCACTAAAGCCTCCAACAAGTTGAATATGGAGCATTCAATTATCCCCATTGCTCTTGGGCTAAGAGCTAAGCATAAACTTGTATCTGTAGTAGACTTGCCTGCAGTGGCCTTTTCTTAAGCCAGTCCTAGAGCAAAGTCCCTTCCTCATGGGAATGCCACAGACTCGTAGAGGAGAGACCATCACTCCTAAGAGTGGGACTATGCTACACTTGCCTTGGGATCCACAGCCATTGGCATGGGGAGACTCAGGAGGACACATCTGGAGAGCAGAGGATTCTCTGTGTTTTGTCATTTAGGTATTAGTCCTGGGAAAGCAACTTGTGCACATTCCCCTTCCCCAGAAGCTGGGTGCAACCTCCGAAACACCTCTCTGCCCCACAGGAGGGAGGAAACAATCTATCATCAGCAAGATGGGACAGTTTTAAAATAGATATAGGCTACTGTTTAAAGAGGAAGCTTATTTTAATCCAGAGATAGCAACAAAGATCAACAGGACTGACTCATCTGCCTTGACACTGCATGTCTGTCTGCTCCCATAAGCAAATGCTTTTCACTTCACTAAATGTTTTATGTATTTGCATACATAGTTAGCAGCCTCTGACTATACAGCTGCCCTCAAACCACAAGCTTGGAAGAAATTCTTGACAGCTTGCTAAAACACAGCTGGCAGAGCTTGCCTTCAAAATGCACTGCACAAAATCTCAAATCCCTCTCACCCGCTACTGCCTCTGCTCTGACCCAGGCAGCACAGGCAGGTGCCCAGCCAGTGCCTGCAGACAAAACAGAAAGCACTTCTAGTGCCAGATTATTACAGTCCAGAAAAAATACTTTAAATAGGAAAAAGCTATGCTGTGGTGTGTAGGAAAAAATTGGGATCATGCCCTGGGTTATCACAGGAGCTAGATGCCCTCATTACTCTGAGGGGAAGGATTTCATTCCACTGTGTATTACAAACCCCAAACTGCATGTGTATTTGATGGTTTACAAGGAAGCCACAAAACTCGAAGGCACAGTGAAGACCCTGTCATCTTCCCCACTCTGATTTGAAAATGCAGAATTTCACAGCCTGTCTGATCCAAGCTCCTTTTCCTTTGTCAACATGACCAGAGTTCACTGAGAATCACTATGATAACAGACTTGTATAAGCCATATACTTTGGCCTCTGTCTACTATTAACCCCTGCTGAGATTGCTTAGTTCTTAGTTGGCTTAGTTTAGTCTCAACATCAAAAACCTAGTTACAGTCTTGCAGCATCTATACAATAGTTCCCTACAACACTGAGCATGTCTAGTTGTTTTGTAACCTTCTACCACCTTTTTTAGTCTTTTAAAAGATAAAAGAAGTTAAAAAGTCCCTTTTTGGTGAAAAAAATGAAAAACAACTCTATTTTCTATGTAAAACAACAGTCACAAAAAAATTAGAGCAAACTGCCAGTGAACAGGGAAATCTGCTGCTCCAGTAAAGGACCAAATCCTGCCCCAGAGCATAAAGCAGAGTTATTCTCCCAATTCATATTTTATGCCCACAGCTATAAACAGTGTTACTGTGTGATGTCCTGCTCAAATGTGCAGGATGTGTTCAGCTGCTGAGGACAAAGCACTTTCAGAGTCGCAGCAGATATGACCAAACACACTGACCTCACACAGCAATTTCCTGGCATTTGATGTTCCCAGCCTTTGGCCAAAAGAAATACATTAAACATGAGATTTGTCTCTTAAATCTTCTTGCCCCTAGTGAGCAGTATGTGATGGTCTCAGAGACCTCCCACATCTTGGCCAATCACATGAACACTTCTGTCAGAAGCCAATCCCACCACTGCAGACATCTTGAGACAACCTCTGTAACCACAGCCTTGGAGAATACCAGGCTAAAGCTGAGAATCATCTCTCTAGGAAAACCCCATGGATGCCATGTCCAGCTTTCAATCCTGACGCAATGACTAAGAGAGCAGGAACTCTCTGGCTCTGTTTCCAGCTTGTGTCACAGGACCATTTTATGTATGGGCATGCAACTTACAGCTTTGAGTCAAAATATACTGTGCCTTTCCCTCCCTCCCCAGCTCTAATAAGAGATGTATAAAAGATGCTGTCCCATGCTGCCCCTGGTATTAAAGATTTTACAATGGACTATTCATCAAGCAATCCCTTTTCCTTCTTTTCCTCAATTATTAAAGCTGATGACTTACACAACTGCCCTGCACAGGTTTCCAACACCACTTGTTACCCCTCTAGCCACTTAAAATTAACACTTCTTTTGTGCCAATGCCTCTCTCCTCCAAATTACCTAAGAATTTTCCTAATGTATATTGAATACTTTAGAGAAATTAAGACAAGAAATGCTCTAGATGTAACTTTTTTCAGTAACTTGGTCAAGTTAGGGAAGATATTGCATTAGTCGAACAGGATGTACCTTTAGTAAACTCAAGTCTTCAAGCATGTTGCTCACGACTGTCTGGAGCTGAGGAAAGTAAAATGAGAATCCCTTAGCGTTTTCTTCTTATTGATTATGCAGGACCTGATTTGACTTCGAGCTCTTTCAGTGGGTCTGCAAACCAGTCATAGATAAGAGCACCAAATGCTTCTTTGCTACAATGTAAATACCATCAGTAGTTTGAGTATAACCATGTAACACCTGCAACAGTTTGAGAGGAATTATTTTTAAAGAAAGTACAGAGTGCCAGTCAAAATAAATCACAAAGAACAGGAGTTTCTCTGTATTAAGATTTAACTTTCAATCAAAGCTCCTTCACAAAAAAAGGCTAATTAATCCTCTTTAAGAAGCCTTTCATGTCAAATTACACACCAATCAGTACCTACAAACACTAACAGAGGTATTAAAAAGGTAGACTCAGATATACCTGGATTAAATGCTCTCTGAAGCAAAGTAAGATTAGCTTGAAAGCTAACAGAATATTAAATGCAGTTCCACAGGTGGTCCAAGTTGCTCTCTCCACCTGCTTTGTGTCAGGGATCAATTTTTTTACACACCCACTTTGGTCAAAAAAACCCAAAAAAACAAACCTGAGAAAATACTAAACAAAAATCCCACAACAAAAAACAACTAGGGAAGTACATTTTTACTTAAAGAATTTAGAACTATGCCTGAAAAAAACACCACCCCAAAACACAAAGAAGTCTTTAAGAAAATTGGTCTCATAATACCAACCTTTATTCAAGACAGATTGAAAATAAATACTTGCTAGTAGTTCACTTACCCTGGAAATAGAAATCAAAAATATTCTACTTCATCAGTATTAACCATTTTAAAATTAGCTGATAAGCTCCATCTTATTTCAAGTATACATAAATTTGAAGGCAACAGAGAATGTATTTATCATTTTTATGTGTGTATCATACACACATATTGTATACACATATTTTGCTGCCACCTTGTGAACAGTCTCTGAATAGAGACGTTTGGTTCATACAGACCCAATTCTGCCATCTTTATTCACATTTGGCTCAACTGACTTCAGTACAGATACTTTTTAAATGGGTGGCCAGTGTGACAAAGGATGGCTGAATCAAGTGCTTAGTACAGAAAATTTTAAAAGGCTGAATAGAATAGTTCTTAGTTTTCCACAATTTCCATGCACTTGTGTCCCAGCTTATTGCCACAACGGTTATGGAAAACATTACTAAATTCTTTCGGATAAAAATATTGCAGCTTTGCATCCCAGCTGTATGGCTGTCTTCAAAGCAGAATAAGCTGGGGTCTGTAAAAAGAATAAAAGATTAAGTGTTTCGTTAGAACCAGACTGTGATAAAGAATACTAAGCATAATAAAAAGCCAAAAGGAAATCAAAATAAAAACACACACACACAAAAATTCCACCTGTATTTGTAGTCTAATTGACCACAGAGAAAACTAAATTAAAATCTACCAGCATTACAGAGTATTTCCATTTCTCCACAAATGTAAAAGGAGGAAAACAAAAGGAGAGAATTCACACATTCCCCATATGTTATTATAGGGAGCACAGAATTTAGTTCAGTATTTCACACTTCTTTACAGGGTTGTGTTCATCTACAAAGATGATGCCCCATGTTCCCAGTTGCATGGATAGCACTTCTTAGCCTTACCTTCAAAAATACTTAATCTACACTTAAAGTAAAATTTAAAATTTTGCAGAGGACACCTCTCAGGAGAACACAATCATTTCAACACTTGACAACAGATTGTGATCTAGAAGAATGAAAGCTGTAATATGCAGGGCTTTCTTACATGAATCTTTGGGAAGGAACAACAAACACCCTTTTTTCCTGTTATTCTTCAAATAAGAATTACATGCTAGTTACTACATAAGGAAGGTAAGAGTAGCACATCCACATCCTCACTGACAGCACCAATTCATCAACACTGTACTTACTGCTTCTGCATCATGCTCTATCCCAATGTCATGATGCTCCAGTTCCTCATCCCGAAATTGCTTTATTACCTTAAAAAACAGGAGGTAATTAGCAAGTTACATTGCAGACAACTCAAGGCAGCTGGTACACAAAACTACATGCTGTTGGCCACTGCTTGCACCACAGCAAGCCATGGTCTCTGAAAAACCCTCTCAAAGATCTAAATCTCTAATTCAGAAAGAAGGGAATTCTTTACAATGCTTCCCAAACCAAATGTTCCTTTAGTATTCTCCAAAAAAGTCTTTAAGGCCAAGCTGCCGCTTAATATATCACTACCTTTTTTCAGTGTTTCAAAAAAATCTAAATTGGTAACACTGATTAGTTTCCCACACACACATGATTCTGACCATTTGCCAATCAATAAGGGTGTTTCCCTATATGCCAACTGGGCTTTTGTCCATAAGCTAAAGAACTCTTTTTTTTCTCTTCAAGTTTTTCAACTGGGACCAAAAAGTTTAAAGAATTTTCTCTTGAGATGCCTGCAGATAACCAGGGTTGTTTGATGAAGTTCTCAGCATTCACAGACACCTGGGTACTGTCCCTATCCTAGAGCTTCACATCACTTTTGGTTTCCTCACTACTTCTTCTCATGCTGACACTGTGAATAAACTCACTGCTTAGCTTTTTATTTTGTGTCCTCTCAATTTATTTCATTACATCTTTATTTTCAGGGGTGGTGTTTCCCTTGGGCACATGTCAGCACAACCTGGGTTACTTCTGACATTATTTCTGCGACAAGGTCACATTTGCACTAATCAGATTTTGCTACTTGTTACACACAGCTGAACATACTGATAGTCAGCAAGGCTGGAAATGAACAGGCCCCATGTGCTGCACACAGAAACAGGTCAGTCACTCATAAACACCACACAGGAATGTGTCCTAGTTTGATGCCTAAAGTCCTTGGGAAATTATTTTCTCACATCCTGGGGTGCTTCAAACACAGCATGACTAGCTGGGCAGGAAAGGGGATTATCCCACTGTCCACAGTGTTGGTGTTGCCTCACCTGAGCACTGCAGTTTAAAGAGGACATGAAGGTACCTGAATGTGGTCAGAGGAGGGAAACAAAGCTACTGTGCAATCATATTTCTTCCTTTTGTTTTCCCTCTAGACCCTTCCGTTCAAATAAAGTTAATCAAACTTAAAGCACAATTCTCCCACTCAAAAGGGAAGTGCTGAATTACTGAAAGATGCTGAAGATAATCCAACACACATTTTAATTTTGGTGCTTCATCAATTTAGTGCTACCGAAGGAAAAAAATCCTTTTATCTTAAAAGTTTCTACTGCCTTCAGCATTGTAAGTGACAGAACACAAAGATCTACTGTAAATTCTATGAGCATGTTCTTTTTAAAAGGCTAAAGTCACATTAGGTAATTCAACGTTAACCTACTTTTTAAGTCAGTTAAATACCTGCAATAGTTCTTTGTACTTTTCTGGATCTTCTTCCATAAGAGTTCGGATCTGGTTGTTATAGTGGTCTGATATACTCTCTTCCACTGCCACTGTACAAGCCATTGCACCTTTCTTTCCAAGCAAAGCAGTTCCAGCCCCTGTGTGATTGTGGTACCAAACATTTGAATGCAATGAAATCTGAAGCAATACAAATACTTTATACATTTGTAAGCTTCACAAAATAATAGCAATACAGACTCACCTAAAACAAAACCTGCTACATTCCAGAAAGGTAATAAAACAGTAGGTCGAACTCTGTAAGCAACCATGAGCTCATTGAACTTTTTCAGGTGGGTTTTTTCCTGATTCCACATTTGCTGCAAAAGAGCCAGATCACAGTGAAGTACAAAACCAATAAACAGAAGGAAAAGCAAAACAGTTCAAGCCACACACACTGTGACGGCTGAGGTAAAAACGGTGAAGAAGGGCAGATGCAGATCGTTATGAAAAGGTCAGGTGCGGATAGTTATAAAAAGGCAGCATAAAAACATTTGCAGAACAGGACAGCACTACAGTAACCGCAGGATTGGTAATTTCCTTACCAAGCAATCCCACCGCTCCTTACAAACCCACACGTTTGGGCGTGCTTAGAAAAAGACTGACAACAACCTTGCTATGAAAGCTACGACCTTTCACCCTCATCCCTTCGCCGTTAAACCCGAGGCAAATTAAGACAGCCCCGCTCACCCGGATAACGGGCCCGACGCTCGACCTGCCCAGCACGGCCATCTGCCCCGCGTAAATGCGGTTCGCGCCGTACTCCCCGGCGTGGTCCACGCGGATGATGCGGTCTAGGACGGGCTTGTTG